>VYXB01010068.1:0-222174 GCA_013397135.1 Pachyramphus minor | reverse complement strand
GTAGAAATTTTTGTTTCTAATAACCATGTTAAGTAGCAGGAAATAATACATATAGAGACATGTTCTCACGGAATAAGGAACATTTTGGTCTAATAGTATCTTGTGGTTTGCAAAAGACTATTGAAAGAGATGACTAATAGTACAGTTTTTAGCAGCATGACTGTAAACAGGATCAGCTCTTTGTTCTAGTCAACCTCCAAACTGGAGCCTTTGCAAAAAGAAGGCTTGAACAGAAATCCAGGCCTTTGGCTGGTGAATCAAACTGTTCAAGCCTCTGCCTTGGTAGGAAATGGTAAATTAGAATTGTCCTAGTGGCTTGAAACAACAAAACCTGTCAAGACTGGTAACTGGGCAGAGGAAATGTGTACTAGGATCCTAAGTGTTGGAATTGTTTTCCCATAGACAGGATAAGAAAAATGAGGGGTACGGGGTGGAATGTCAGCCACTGCACTGAAGAAATTGAACAGATTGTAGGGCACAAAAGGAAGTTCAGCTGTTTGGCACAAGGAAAAATGTCACACTCAACGTGATAAAAAAATTTAAAAAACACAAACAACCCCCAAACAAACAAAAACACCCCAACAAACTGAGCAAAATCCCAAATGTTGCATCAGTGATATTCTGTCACCTTGGCTATGAGCTGGTAATGCCTTTTTTTTTTTTTTTAAGATCTGTTAACAAATCAATTTTTGTGGGAATTGCATCTTTCATGCAGGTATCTAAAGGTGTCATAAATCCTTGAAGTTAGGAACAGTTTTTTTGTTTGAGCAGATTTCACAATTGTGTTGCCCCTTTCCTTCCAGGAGGAGTTTAACACTGGTAGCCATTAAGTTCCTTTTGTTTGTATTTAGTTTTATATTCATAGATATTCAAATGTAAGGAAAGAAATCCCAAAACAGCAGTAGAAGTTCTCCTCTAATTTAACTGCTTTGTATTCCTAAAGTCATTTGAAGACTCAACCCTAAGCAGTAGAAGCAAAAATGTCTTTTACATACCAACACTTTCAGCAGGCTAATGGTGGCACTTGTAAAAATAGCAACAGCAGTCCATTCAAAACTGCTAAAAATATCACATGGCTATTAAAGCTTAATTGTGGAGCACAAGGGGACTAGAATAACAAAGTAAAGGTCTGGCCTTGCTCCTGCCCTTCTGTGTGTGTGAATTGTAATGGATTTGGCAGAAGTCATCATTGCTATAGCAGTGCATCTTTTATCAGCCTTTATTTCACATTGTGCACTAATGTTACTAATTCTGTAACATGCAGAATGTTTTCCAGAAACTGGAGTGTTTGCACGGCTTTTGCAGCCATGATAGTTCAGTATAGACTTTGGGCTTTTTATATGATAATTTTCTCTAAATCATGTGTTTTAATATTTCTCTCATCACCTGATTGCTGGAAATTCTGTTGTCAGCCATCAGCAAGTGTAATTCATTGGGTAAGAAAAATGGTGAAATCCACCAGAGCTGTAATTGGAAGTTCGGTCTTGTAGAGCATCTCATGTGTGCAAACTTAAGCTTTTGTTCACTTTGCTTAGACTTTGGCTTGGCTTTGGACAGGTGTGGAGTAGCAGTGTTTTGCAGACA
Source organism: Pachyramphus minor (assembly GCA_013397135.1). Lineage (NCBI taxonomy): Eukaryota > Metazoa > Chordata > Aves > Passeriformes > Tyrannidae > Pachyramphus > Pachyramphus minor. The sequence continues at coordinate 220,590 of VYXB01010068.1, read as the reverse complement.
ACAGGAAGCTGGTGATAACTGCAAATTATTTAATGAAACTATGCATGATGAATATAAAAAAATATAGAAGAGAATAGCTGAAAGGGAATTAGCTGTGCCTACTTTGTGAGCAGCAGTTAGGTCAGAACAGCCCGAGAGAAGGTAATGCTATAGAGAACTTCTGACTAGCCTAACTCACAAATATCCCATTTTGGATATGCTTTTGCAGTGATTGTTTCTAGATAAAGAAGCTTAGTGGGCTGTTACTGTCTTGATCTCTATGCCCAGGGCTGTAATACTTAATTCTCATTCCACCATTAGACTTTCAATCCATTTGCTTTTATTGTACTTATATATTTTAAACCCCAAGTTTCCCAATTCTCTTTATTGTTATGCTTGTTCCCAAGGTTCTGTTCTGGTGCTGTGGGTCACATGCTCTGGCTGCAGATGTGTTCATACTGTGCTGTCTCAAGCTGAGATTTAGGGTGGCTGATTTTGGCAGCGCTTTGAAAACAACAGTGGAGTTTTCTAAACACAAGCACCTCTTCAAGGGAAAGAAACACAGATTCAGGGCTTTAAAATATAATATATTTACATAATATGCTTAGTTTCTGAATAGTTGTCTCTTTCTTAAGGGAAAAGCTGTCACAAAGAGCCAGGCTTCCAGAGAGATTGGTGGAGTTTTGGTCCTGGTAAACCTGAAACTGCTCAATGTTGTAGTGAACATGATTTTTTTCTAGATTCTGTGACTCTCTGAGGTAACCTCAACCACTGTTCCTATCACTACATGATGGGGGAGGCAAATCCACCACATACTCTCTGGCTACACACTGTGCTGCTGGCACAGTACAAATTCAGGAGGTCCATAGAGGCAGGTGTAAAAGCAGTTTTTCTCGCTAGATCTCATGAAACATCTGATACTGAGGAGAAATGGAATAGGATCTTGTCAGAACATTCTTCCATTTTAGTGTCTACATCCAAGTGAAGCAGTGCACAACAATCCTGATTATTATTGTAGATTTAGATGGTAAATGTACTCGAATGCTGGACACTGTTATGATTGTGATATTACCTTGCCTGTCTAGATTTGTCAGAGTCTCTCTTTATAGTATCTGGAAGACTTGCTCTTGCAAAGCAATATCCATACTTACTTAAAGCAGCCTGTTCTTTGTGACTTGTAAAGCAAAGTCTGTGTTAAAGGACACTCAGCCTTCTCAATGGTTGAGGTTGGGTTCCTGCAAAGATCCTTGCTGAGGCAGTAGTGCTTCCTTAAACCCTGAGTCAGCAATTGGGTGTTAATTGCAAGTTGGTAGCAGGTGTTTTATAAGTACCTTTTTATGCTAATGGCTTCCCAAAATGATAAGTTTTTCAGGATCAATGAAGCTGTTAAGGGTTATGAGAGTGGCAGTTGTCCCAGAGCTGAGCAAGATGAGAATCAAGTATTGTAACAATTTATTTGATGTCAGCAAGGTGCAAGGACAGTTGCAAAAAACCAAACCAACAACAAAAGAAACCACCCCAACAAACCAACCAACCAAAAAACCCCCCTGCAAACCCCAAAAACCTTGGAGAATGTGAACTATGGGAGTTAAAATGGTGAGGGGTGTGTTTTTATGTTCTATGGTTTAAAGTGGGTACCCCTGCTATGACAACTTCTTTCCACTGCTGATAATTAATAAAGGTTGTCATTTCCATCCTTTCCTTTATTCCATACCCTGAATAGCAAGCTCTCTACTCTTTTACTGTAGTTAATTATACTCAAAATATTTCAAGTTTTACTTCTCTTCCTTAACTTTGATTTTCTGAAGAGAATAAAGCACTCTAACACCCCCACACTACATACCCAGCCCTTTCACATACAAGACTGTTTCTTTGGTTACTCTTATCACTGACATAGTAGCATCTCTTTAACCATTATGTTTGTGGTTCAAAATGTCTTAATTTACTTATTTACTAACTATATGATTGATAACTATACTATTTCCATAGCTAAAACACAGAAGTTGCTTTAATTTGGAAAAACAGGCCTTAGTGGTGATTTTCCATTAGAAGGTTGACTGTGACCCTACTATTCAGAGTCCCTTCAAATGAAATGTATGTTAACAAAAGTACTGAAAGGACTGACAATTTTCATGTTCATTCTTATCAATTTTTAGGCATTGCATAAACTAAACGTTCCTCTCTGAATTCTAATGGAATATATTGTTTATTGCCTGCCTGGTTTGACTAATGTGTAATTTAAGCTTTGCAAGGAGATCCTATGTGTGATTCCATCATCATGTTGATAAGAGTTGGATGCAAGCTTTTTTTTTTTTCTTTTGAAAATCTAATGTGAAGTAAAAACAGACCTGATAATGTCACTTCACAGTAGTGTCTTATAAAAGGGAAAACCACAACTTGCCACAGTCAATAGGAGAGAATCACCACTCTGAAGAAGGAAAGATGATCATTAGTTTTAACCATAACAAGCAAATGATGAGAGGTGGGGAACAGGAAAATGCGATTACAATACATTTAGATAAATAGATATTTAATTTAGATGGATTGAGGCACTTCTATAAAGGTAGAATTACAACAGACTTTGCAGACTAAGCCAATAAAAGTATTGCTCAAAATATTTCCTAGAAAACATCAATTTATAAAATGACTTGTATAAGTAATTTCCTCTGCAAGTGTACCCTACAAATGTGCCCCTTGTGTTTATTCTGGCACTAAAACCAAAGAGAATTTCTGAAAATTTTCTCGGACTCCTTTTTAAAACCAGAATTGATTATCTTTGTGTGATTTTCCTTGAGCTTTCATAAAACATCTGGAAAAAACTGGAATTGCTGGAAGATTTATGTTGTTCCAAGTACGGTACTTCAGTGTTTCTTTGAGGGGTTGGTAATTTGATGGTAACAGTTCCATTGTGATCTGAGTGCTGGTGTAATGTAAACTGTCACCAGTGACACTTGGATGCCCCGACAGCTTTGTTTCCAGTGTGTGGGTAATTGTAAATTAGGCTAATAGAGTTTTTAACTAGAATGAAGAGACCTCTTGTTCACCTTGTTCTTGAATGTGTGCTAAATAGATGTGTACAGCAATTACTCCTTTTGTTTAAATATGTAATGTTTTACCCTTAATGTTGCTCTTGTCACTGTCAATAAGTGATGGTGTAACTTTAGATTACCGACTGTCAAGTTGCTTAACTGGCTTTCTTTTTCCTCCTTCCTAATATTATCTGAAGTCTTATTAAACGTACTATATAGTGACTCCCACAACCTTTCTGAAAGCCTATTTCATTTTTAATGACCGAGTCAACATAATTGACTATTCCAGATATTTATACTTTATGAAAGCAAGTAATCTCCAATTGAACTAACAAGGTAGATTTTCTTAAAATTATAATAATTCATCAGGAATTGTTTAGCCAGAATTTTCTCACTTTGCCCTGTATGATCTTTGTCATATTTGATATGACAGTTTTATTCAGTTTTCCCTGTTAAAACTTGATAATAGACTTTGAATTAAGGTTTCCTCTGAACTGTATAAATGAAAAGTGAATTGGAAATCACTCAGCAATTTATTAAGTGCCTCCTTGGAATTTGTGCTTACATATAACTATTTTGAGAAGAGAAATAGTGGTTTTGATTAACAAGTTCTCAGAATTAAATTGCTGGATAGAATCCTGATGCAGTGGGAAAACTAGTGTTATTTCCCCATCTCTCTCTACTCAGTTTATCCAAGAGAAAAACTAAACTCTTTTTCAATCTGCAACACACAGGAACATATTTCCTGTTAATGTATCAGGTAAGGTAAGAAATATGGTATTAAGAAGATCACAAAAACTACAGAAGTTGGGATTGAGGTAGTGGTTATCCTACACTGGTTTTCAAACTGAAGACTGCCACCCCACTATTAAAATTACCTGCAGACTGGCTGCCTAATACAGTCTGAACTCCTGTGTTTCTGTCACGTTTGAGAAGTACTTCCTTTTTTTAATCTTCTTTCAGAAGTTTAGAATGCCTGAAGAGTAAAATACAGCATTGCCCAATAAAGAATAATTATCACTGAAGGATTTTAATTGTCCTGTGAATAGAAAGTAAGTGCATTCTTGGACTGTGTAGTAAAAACAGAGCTGAAATACATTTAGGAAGAGTTAGTCCAAAAAGATGACTCAGTTTGTGACTATGCTCATGAAAACAGTTTTCTCTAATTGTGGGAATTCAGCTTTCACAAGTAAGAACCTATTGAATAACTTGCTGGTGAGAAGGGATCAATTATGCAAACTAACCAACTGCATTCTCTGTATGTATGATTGGGAAAGCTTAAATTTTATGAACCTTACTGTGTGGTGGGGTGTTTTTTTGGTTGTTTTATGGAAGTAATACATACCTGTTAATAGAATCTTAAAAATCACTTGTTCCTTTTGGAGTGTAACAATAGCATGGCTATTAAAATAGATTGAAGTAGTAAAGCAAGTGGAACTTAAGCCTTCTCACGAAGGTTCTGTTTTGTAGGCAGTTTGAGGTATTTCAGCTGAGTTACCAGTATTGTGGGGCTCTGGTTTTAAAGCAGGAGTGAGGGAACTATTAATGCTAATCCCTTTTATACAAAAATGCTGTGGTAGAGCAACTCCTTTACTGCTGCACGTGTTGCCAAACAGAGATGCAGTACTGTATTTTCCATTCAAATTCAGGGTGTAGATGGACTATTCTCCTCTAATCGGGCAATGCAAAATGAAAGGAGTTCTTAAATGCCTAATTGGAGTGTCATGCTGCAGGAATTCGATGTAAGTTCACTGTTAAGACAAAGTAAAGTGTTTGTAGAAATGTTTTGAAGGCAGTAACCTGATGTATGTGTTTGCAGAAAGGTTGTTCGCTGTTTCCTTGAGAGGACAGGTTACCCTCAGCGTCAGTTACAATTGTGTGAGTGAGTCATTAATAAATGGCATAATGATCTCAGTAAAGACAGACAATGATCAATAACCCCGACATCTAGCAAAGAATAACAACAAGTCGAGTAAACTGTGCAATTGTTAAAGAGCTTTTAGGTGTAGCTGCAAGTTGGTTGTTGGCATTCGTTTTGGTGAGTGGTTTTAGATGTGAGACAGGTGGTGTTGAGAAGATGGTAAACACGGTGCTTGTCTGATCAGATGTGGTCGTGAGATGCTTCTAGTCTAGAAGCGTTTTACATTTACAGGAAGACATGGAATATCTTGGTGAAAAAAATGGAGTTTGCATGAACAACAACCTAAAATGATTTTAGTAATTCCCTTACTATAGGAATCCAACCTGAACAAATTTTCTGTAAGAGTTGAGTGAGCCACTATTGTAAAATTGTCCTTTAATCCTACATGAGATGCAGAAACCTAGACTATCTTTCTGGCTTCACTATTTAGAGTTCACTGTTTGTAAAGATGTAATTTCTTCCAATTGTCCATCAGAAAATGCTATAACACAATTGTAGAAAGAAGAGAAAAGCTGTGCCAAGCAGTTTTAAACATTATACTACTAATACACTTAAGACAACTTTCCAAGGAAATTGGAGCTCTGTAACAAAACAGTTTTCAGAGCAATTATTTGGGGGCAGGGGGAGACTCTCAGCCAATCAAGAATATTTTTTTGCATAGTCAGTCCATGGATTGAAAATCAGATGCATTATCTGGCTCCTCTTGATGGGAACCAGGAGGAGAATAATCAGCCAAGAGTTATCCAGTAAGAATATGGATGATAAACAGATAAGGAAGGAAAACAGTGCAGTGTTTTCCCTTCTGGTTTATATTCCTTGCAGTCTGAGCTGCATAGATTGTTCCTGATGAATAGTGGTGCTATATGATACAGACACGAGTCTGGGAATGGAACACCACTACAACCATTATGGGCCACTGAGAAAACATTTCAGTGCAGTGCTGCTGTGTCCGAACTTAATCAGAATTAATTAAACAGATAATGTGGTTTTGTCCATATGATAAGCATCAGTTAATGGCCTTGAGTAGGGAAGGACCTAAAGAGCTTTTCGAAGAAAAGGTAATTAGAGGCTCAATGCTAGTTTTTCTTCATCCTTTTCTTCCCCCCACCAGCCCCTGCAGCCTGGAAACCAAGAGGTATTTCCAAATCAGAAGAAAAAAACTTTGTTCCTCCTAACTTGTTTTACAAGGAGAGATCATTTGGCCAGCTGGGAGCTACAGAGATGGGTGTGGCTCTTGGGAACCATCTTGAGTTGTGGGAGCAGCAAAGCAGCACTTGGGTGCACTGTAAACTGTCCCTGTCCTACCAATGCACAAAGGGCAAACTGGCACCGTGGTGCAGGAGATGTCAGTGCTGAGAGGGCCCCCAGAGGGAGGGGCGTTACTGGAGGCAAATATGTTGCTTGTTCCTACAGTATCCGTCTGATTTTACAGGGGTTATCTGTGCCTTCCCTAACTTTGCAGTGGACTTGGTGTAATCAGGGACAAAGTCTTCTAAAACAGACCTGCTGCACAAGACGAAGACTTCTTGAAAAAAGTTTGCTGTTCTTAGGGCACTGCATGTACTTTGCTTCTGCACCTCTACTGTACTCATCAATTGTACAGCCAAAAAGTTAAATATAGTTCTTTTGGGCAGGGAGGAAGAAAAGTCTAGAGAGGGAGTGGAATATTTATATAATGAATAAAGGCTGAAACATGCTGCAGGCTTTAATTAAGCCTCCAGAAACATTGTGTCAGAGGAAAGTAGATACCAACATGAACTGAGTACTGATCTACTATTCAGAGATCATAACCTTGGTCTAATTACATTATTAGTATATAAATTATTGCATGAATTATTTATTTAAAATTAATATTACAGATATTAGTTTTCATTAATAATGTGGAGGTGCCTTTTTGTCACAGAAGAACAGATTAACTTTATAATTACTGCATGAAAAATAGATATTGATGAAAAATTGCTGTTTTAGACATCATTGTCATTGCATTATGTATTTTTTCCTAGTCCCTTCTCTCTGTTCATTAGTTTGTATTTCTAAGTATTGTCTTCGAGAAGAGCTGTTAACTTTGTGACTTACTAGCAGGTAGACTGAAATGGGATATTTCAGCACCTTGAAGAACAAAGGTGCTTGGTAACTTGTGGAGGGTTAAGCAGAGAAAGAAGAAAGTTTGCAACATTAATAAACTAAATTGCAAATATTGCAGCTACAGTTCTGTGAGTCTGTGCTGAATCTTCGTCTCAGATAAATGACTTCACATTTGTTTTCTTCCTTTGAATTTTTCCCCCTTCATCTTCTTAAAGAAGGTGAGAAGAATCAGCAGCATAATTAAAACCATGATACACATTGCAAGAAATTTGAGGTGTTGGCATTTTACTTCAATCGTTCCGTGCCAGCTGTTGGGCAATACTGGCTAGACAACAATTTAATACAGAAGGGCTTCTCATCGAGATGTTCTAAACAAATGTTGTGCCTATATTGTTGTATTTGTGCAGCATCGTTAAACCTCTCGCTGTGAGTGACCTCCTGATGAATAATGGCTGTAGTTAACAGCTCATTGAGTGTCCCCGTCGACTGGCTTTTGGAGTAGAAAGGTGTTTTGTTCTTGAATCAAAGCATGCTGTTGTATCTTTGGTTAGACAAACATTTAGACTTTAATAGCAAAGATGTAACAACAACCTTTTATACCTTTTTCTTTCTTAGGGAAAGAAACTGAGATGAGTTTGTGTTACTGGTTTGTCCACAAACTATACTTTTTTCTTATTTACTACCTGATACTTTACTGTATTCTGTGTGTGGATGCCCTTTCAGGTGTCCTTTGTTCAGGAGAGCCTCAGAGATAGACTACATTATCTTGCTCTCTAATTGTACATTTTTTTTTTATCCTTCATACAATATGTACCTCACTCTTAAGTTTTTGAATATAGGTTGTTTTTTTTTCAACTTGCCACTAAGCAGTCGTGTTTCTGTTAATTCTGTTGTGTGGGAATGGCCCATACAATGCCTTCCATGGGAGGCTGCTGTTGGTAGCACAACTATTCTATGATAATGGTAAATTGGTGCTTACTGCTAAGAAGGTGCACTATTTAAAGATGATTTCACGGCTGGTTCTTAGTTCTATGTTGTAAGATAAGAGGTTTTGAGGGTTTGAAAAATTCTTGACTGGTTTCGTTCTGTCATTGCTAAGTCCGGTGTTGACAATGATAATGAAGTTTCTATGTAATAAGCAGCAAACAGATTCAAACTGCTATTTTCAGTAGTTCACACCCTTAATATACTTATTAAATCCTCAAGGAGGGACACTGTGCTTTTCTAGTAAAATATTTCCCGTATGAAGAACTACACAAAGTTACTTGCCTGTGTAGCAGAGGTTCTGCTACATTCATGCTTAATGTGACTGACTTATACTAAGAATGTGTCACTGAAATTACTACAGTGTTTAGCTGTTTAAAGTAGGTTTGAAAATCCTGTAATTACTAGCCTGTAATATTTTTTTTCCTTTTCCACTGATAGTTAAAAGAAAACAGTGTGGACAGAACTGTAAACTTTTTAAAACAATGTCAAATAGGATGGATGAGATCTGTGGCAACAGATAAATTATTGTGAATTGGAGTGTATTACTTTGTGTAATGGGCATTTTTTCTTTATACTTCAGAATAGTTTTCTTACATGTAGGAATGAAAGCATTATGCGTTTGGGGCAGTATTTATACAAAATAGGGAAAGCAGGAACCAGGTATCTTATGGTTGTCATCGGGAGTTGTGTGTTGCTGAGTAACTTGATCAGGTTTTGATCATGATCTTTTTGTGATTAGGACATTGTTTTAGGTGGATCGGAAATACAACTGTGAACTGTCTTAATCTGAAGACTTAATTTGAGTCTTTGTTATTTTGGCTAAATTACTGGAAAAGGATAACCCTCATTTTCTGTGAGAGCAGTCACTGCTGTTATCTGCTGGGCCTTTGCTGATAGGGTTGTGTTTCACAGATCAAGGAGCAGGATTACCTTGTTTATTGATCCCAGTAGGAGATTCGTGTTAAATGTTACAAACACTGACAGGAACCACTTGCTTGATTGTGCACAAAAGGCTTAAAATCTGCTTTGGATAGTCGCTGGAAATCATCTTCAGGCACCACAGCTAGTTGACTTAAAATCGGGTGTTGTGAATGACCCTGTTAATGGTTTCAAGACTCTCTAGAAACTATTCTGAGTGGTTGTTTCCAGTGCCTGTCTGCCACTGTTTCTTAGTTCTAGTGGGCTTGGGTGTTTTAATTCTTTGCTAATAAAATAAGAATAAAGCACCTTTGTTGAATTACAATACTGGTTTTACATGCTGGGACTCTACTGTATCCAATTGTGATCAAGTGTCATTCTGACAAATGCCTTCTCTTGCAGAACCCTGAACTCTTTGTGACAGTTTTCTGTGCCTTGCTGTGCACACTGTGTAGTCTTTTTCTTAAAACACGAACACACACCCAAAACCCAATAAATATTAATTTCTGTCGAAGAATTTAAGTGTGTGGATGGAAAATACTATGGAAGGAAGTGTGGGGAGGGAAGGGGATGGTGTTATGTAGAAATACAAAAAATAACATCTATGAAATTTAAAGATACTTTTACTTTCACCAAATTGCTTTGATAGTTCATCCACAAGTAAGCTGTCCATGCTCAGGTCTTTGTAGGTTGAACCCTGGTTTTGGTGATGTCTAATTCTGCTTCAGTGAAAACATCTTTGATGTATATCAGCCCAAGAAGTTCAGGAACTTAAACTTCCACTGGACAGCAATCTCTGTATTGAACTCAGCAGTAGAATCTCACTCAATGCAATTGAATAAGAATGATCAAGGACTCTAGAATGTATTTTGAGAAAAATAACATCAAGTGTAAATAGCTGCAGGCAGAAATAGGAGCAGTCATTATATTGTTGGAAATTCATTTCTACCCAACATTAGACTAGGTAATCTGACTTTGGGATTTCACTTAGATTGTAGCAATTCAGCAGCCAGCCACAAAATGAATCTACAAACCCAAATACTTGCAAACAAACCCTTATGCATTAATAACAGCAGAAGGCAATTATGTGTATTGCTCTTTTGGGGAAGTGAAGATGCAGTTAGCTGAAGAGCAGTTTCATACTGAGATGCAACACAAGTTGTGTTTTTATGTGTTTTTTTGTGGTTTTTTTTTTTTTTTTTGTGGTGTTTTTGTTTTTTTTTTTTTTCTGAAGAGCAACAATATTATATCCAAATAGTTTAAGTCCATAAGATGATGCACTTATATACTCTGTGCATGTGCTTAAGACCACTGTTTTTTGTATCTGTAAGCTGAGTTTGACTGTTACAGTTCATAATACTCGAATATTTAGACATGAAACTGTTGACATGAAAGCAATGATGTATAATTGATGTAACATAACATCTCTGTCACTTTGAGCCTTTTCTCTTCATCTTAGACACTGGTGCCCTTCTCTTTCTTTATGTCCAGGTTTGTTTCTGAGGATGATGTGTGTTAAATTTAGGCTTTATTATCAAACTAAACTACGTGATTCATTTAGCAGCAGCCAAGTTTGTTCTAACTCTAGAAAAAGCTACTCCTTTCCTATTTATTAGATTTTTCAGCTGAGATCCTAGACTGGAGGAAAAAGAGGGGAATTCCTTTTCCCAATAAGATGTTACAGATGGCACATACTTCCTTTCACCATGAAAAGAATGAGTAACACTCAGGTACCCTTTTCCATTTCCAGTACTTCAAAGATGATTCCACTCTCAAAGGTGGCTGTAGAGAGCAGTCCAGCAGCACAGTGCATCAGGGATGTGTTGTCATGTGTGCCTGGAGGAGAATTGTTTAAGTCCTCTCTGGATTTGTAAATGAAAAGTGGAAAAAACTTATTTGATCCATACCTTTTGGATAAGTGCTCCTGAATTATTTAGCTGTATCTGGCAAGCCAACAGACCTGCAAAAGCAGGAATCTTCTAATAGAGGTGCTTTGAATCACAGTCTGTAGGACTCCATCCCCACCTTGCCATTGTTTTTCTCTCTATGCGGTCTGTGAATTCAGCTGTTCTCCAGGGAAATAGTCACAATCACTGGTGTTGGGCTGTGGGGATTTCTTATTGCTCCTTCAGGGTGTGAGAACTGTACTTCGTGTCTCCTTCTGCCTATTTTGAGCTGTTTATGTCACTTTTGTGACCCCCATGCTAGATGGTGTTCATGCTCTTATTCTTTCCTATTAACTCCCTTCTGGCTGGCATAAACAAATACCTATTGACAAGCACAATGCACTGATTCCCAGGTGAGTGTCCAAATCATCAGACAATCACACCTGGTGTTTTATTCCATCATATGTAGCTGTTTTAATACAAATTGGAGCAGTATTTTGCTGTTACAGGCAAGAGTCTGCCATCAGCACACCCCAGAGCCTGACACTATGAGGTCAGTCCAGCACATTCCAGAACCTGATTGCCTGTGTGAGAACTGTTGATTGAAGTCTTTGCAATTAAGCAGGCAAAGGAGGAAAAGCCAGATTTAGCTCGCAGTTGCTAAAAGTGTTCTAACTCTGGGGTTTGATCTCCTGCAAGGAAGCAGAGCTATTCCACCCATTCCCTGTTCTAGTGTTAGCTTTCACATTTTCCCTGCTTATAAGTACTTAGAGCGAATTGTTCCATTTTGGAGCATTTTGCTTCTCATAACTATTGTTTGTTTTAGCAAACTGAGGCAGAATAAGATTCCTGATGTTCTGATTGCTGTGCTTGTAACTGAAACAGAAAATCAGTTATTGAAGGCAACTTGCTCTCAACCAAAAAGAAAATGCCTTGATATTCTGGCTTTGTGTGATGCCAGGAGGGGGACAGAGGAAAATACCAAATACATGGTTATATGAGGACTTCTTTTTTTTCATGTTGTTAGCATTGACTGTGAGGTGCATGGGCTGCATTGTGGGGTGTGTTGAATTGAGGTTTTTGTTTATTTCATTTGTTGTTGGGTTTTTTTAAAGATAAGTTCTTTTTAAGCTAGGTTGGATCATAGTGTTTTAGCTTTTTTCTAAACTTGAGGAAAACTTTTTCTTTAGAATTAGCTGAATATGGACAAAAGTTTTCATACTTTGTACAGTTAATGAAATAATTGCGTGCAGTTTACTTAGAAATTTCTATGTTGGATCATTTTTTTTTTTCTTGTATGGTGTTGGTCTTTGCTATAACTGTTTTCCAATAAGATCTTGTTTACACTGCTAATGGAATGGTTTCTATATAAAGAACTAGGGAAGGCAGAAGCCCTATTGGGAAGGACTTAACTAACACTTCACTGTCTTCAGCCATAGAGCTGCATCACACCAAAATCAATCATGATCTGCTACAGCTGAGCCTTTACAATTTGCTGGAGGGCAAATAAACAGTCCTAGTGCTAATGTACATCTGTTAGGAGCTGTAACAACAGCAGAGACTGTGGAACTCAGTGGCTGAAATACCAAATGATGATTATTCCTCTAATGTGTTCTGTGACTCTTTGGAAGCTTTCAGGAAAACAGAAATGATGCAGCATGTTAATCTGCTTTTACAAAATGTTGTTGTGTGCAACCCAGTGTATGTGGGGGGAAGCTAAGTGAGAAAACGTGTATAAATGTTGGAGAGGGAGGAGAACCCACAGAAAGATGTAAGGAAGAACAGAGGGGAAGGGGTATGTGGGAGTGTATTGAGGGCTGGAATGGGAAGGAACAGACAGCAAGTCAATGCTAATCCAGGATGTGAAAAAGTATAATCAGAAAAAAGTAAGAGAAAAAATGTTGAGATAAACACTCTCAGGAAAGAATAATTAATCACTACATGTTTGGTTTTGCTGTTTTAAGTCTAAATGCATAGACAGGATGGTTCTACCACTTCATCTAAAGCAAAAAAATATTCCTGTTGAGTGGGAAATGTCACCATTAAGCTTGTGTTGACAATCTTGAAATTTCCCTGTTGTGCAATCTTGATAATATATTAGTAATACCTTAACACATGCATGTAGTTTTGTCCAGTTCTAGCTGCCCAAATAAAAAAACATGGCTTCAGGAATTTATTGTCTGTGCAAAAGCTGCTGGTGCTTCTCTGCAGCAATGTACTGAAGTTAACAGAATAGTTACTTATAAAGATGAGGAGACAGAGCTCTGATATTTCGTTGGGATTTCTTAGGTGTGAGCTAAACACTCATAAGGAATAAAACTCTGTCAAGGGCGTTTCAAGCAGCAGATGCTCCAGAAAACAGGCACAGAGATTGCGTTTTTACGTTTTACCCTGCTTCCCTGGAAATGTGGGTTTTTTATTTCAATACTGAGGAAAAAAATACTTTTGTGATTTGTTTTTGTTTTTTCCACTTCCCCCCATCAAATCACAGCAGTGATATGCCAACATGCCTGTGATAACTGCAATGTTTAAGTGGGTGGAGGACCTCCAGGATTACAACCCATAATTACTGAGAAATTTGTGTTCTTTTTTCTGTGATCTATTCTGCTTGTTTTTCTGGAAGTTAATTTCTTCTGTAGGCAATATTTAATTTGAAGGAAGTGTATTGCTCCAGCTGTAAAAGGCACTGTGTTCTCATTGCACATTGTGGTTCAAGAGACAATTGTTTCATTTGGTTCATTCTTTTTATCACAATAGACTTTGATGTGCACAAGTGTAGAATCCTTGATAGCTGAGCAACCATAGGATACTGGATTCATCCAGATCAGTTGCTAATGCTTTTCCTGTTAATTCAGAAATGTTGCTGGGTTCACTGTAAATGTTCCTGTAGAAACAAACTTCCTTCTGCTCTATGTGAAGTTAGTTAACACTTCAATTTTCACTTGGCACAGCTTCTGACTTGGTGAGGATTCCTTACACATTCCAGTTTTACTGCACATTGCTATAATTAAGGCAGTTTGGATTATAAAATTAGTATCCAGACTTTTAGGTTTCCTGGAATTATAGCAAATGCATGCCCAGCTAAAATGAGCTCAAGTAGAACAGACAGCCCAGAGAAGCAGACTGTACTCTCAAAGATTAATGCAAGATATTCAAGATGATTTTCTACTTCTCATGTTTGGCCAGTATGACCTTAGCAGTGGTGGCTGAAGAATTTGTAAGGATCCCTTTGGGCTTTGAATCTGAGGAAGTGGCAGCTTTGTTAAGAAGGAGAGGGAGGACACATAACTGGGAGCCTCTGAAGATGCAGTGGCTCACTCTTAGATAGTGCTGACTGGACTGCTCACTCTGCTGGCTTCTCGCTGCTTCTTGAATCTCTGTTCCCTGCTGAGTTACATAATGAACGTTCTCTGAACTCCTACACTTTCCACATGCCTTCCCACACAGCCCCTTTCTTCTGCTAAAAAAGGACGGAAGAATTCTAACTCACTTGTTGAAAAGCTTCACACAACGCTGCTGAATCATATCTCAAAATAGGAATAAATCTTTCAAATTCTCTGGAAAAAAAAAAAAGAGCCCAAGAAACAACCAACCCAAAATCACACCACAAAACCTAACAAAGCAGAACACACACACAAGGAACACTGACCCAGCCTCCAATAAAATTGAAAAGATATTGTAGAAGAATAAACCAACACTGAATCATGGGTAATTCTTGCAGCACCAATATAAAAGTGATCTTGCATGTTAGGTTAGCTGCCATTTTAATAATAAAAATGTATGATATAGTTCACATAGATACCAAATGGCAACAATTAGTGGTGAACAAGTAATATAGGTACTTGCTAGTCAGAAAAACATGTAAAAATTCATATGACAGTAAATATAATAGGGAAAGCAGGAAAATGTCCAGTTGACTCTTCCATATTTGTCACTTTGGATGGTTTACAGCTAGACTCGAATGAAGGAGTTACAAGACTGTTGACTGCCCAAATTCCAGTAGCTCTTACTTGGAAAATTACCTTGGTCTTTTGAGGACTTCATCTTTTTTTGCTGGGAATCAAGGCATAGCAGTCTGACAGAAATGTACTTTATAACAAATTCTAAATATACTTAGAAACCCAGTGCAAATTCACATTTGAACTGATTCTCAAAGTGTGAAAGCTTATTAGAGCATGATTAAAGTGTAACAGGACCCTGCCAGACTAAAGTTGGAACCTGTAACCTTTATTTGAAGAATACTAATTTGCCAGGTGATATCCAAGTCTTCAGTGTCATAAGCATCATTTTCTTTATAGTCAGAGCTTCAATATATTTTTTTAAGGATGTTCTGGGGAAACTGATATGCAAGAGAAATGGAAGTTGGAAAACAATCAGCTTGGGTTTTCACAGATTGTAGCAACCTTGTCCTCTGGTCTTACTTTTTAGCCCAGGAACTTTCAGTGGTTTCCTCTCATGAAATAAACTGGACATAATCTCATCATTTTTTACTTCATTTCCTCACTGTGATGAGTAAGGCTTCTGGTTTGTTCTATGTGCCTTCTAAGCCATTATCCTCAGGTCTGTCAATCTTCACCCATACCACACCTTTCATGCTTAAGGGATCTTTCTCTACCCTACTTTATTTCTCATTCCAAGGAGCTTCCTAGAGGGGTGTACCTGGTTGTTCTTTAGAAGAGACACCTTCTTTCTGCTCTCAATGTAGCAGCTGCATCAGATGACCTCGAGGCATAACTCTGCTACAGAGAATAAGTGAGATACACTGAGGCAATGGGGGGAAATAAGTGTCACTCTGTCGTACCCTTACGCTGCTGAAAACTTTTTTTTCCCTTGGTGAACGGTTTTTGTGACACTTGTCAGACTAATGTGGGAGCACTCAGTCCCTTGGAATCTGTCTGTTTTGGTTTCTGGGCACTCATTGCACACACCTTTTTGTTCTCTCCTGAAGAGATGTGCACAGGATTGTTGTGTAGTGCCTATGCCAGTACAAAGTCTTTCTATACATCGGGGTTTTTTTCTAAAGATTCTCATGCTGTATTCAGAGAGGGAGCTCAGTTTGTTTTCTGAGTGTACATCACACCAACAGCACACATAACACACATGGCTTTCTGCAAACCTCTCATCTTCTGTCAGTATTGACACTATTCTTCAGTGTATTTACATGTATTCCTAGCTGTGTACATAAATAATATGAATTTACACTATACTGCAGTAATTTGCTGTAGGATTTTGGGAGTTATGATTACAGTTGTTGTTGAAGTTTTCCAAACTTAATTCCTTCTGTTTTCCCCTTGATACATCTGACAATCTTACTCTAAAGTTCTTTATATTTTTGTCCTGTTCTCATAGTATGTTGAAGAGCTTCAGGTATATCTGCTGTACTGTTTAAAACTTGGCAAATGTCAATCCCATTTTGACTTTTTTTCCTGGTGTTTTGTTTGTTTGTTTTGTGTTAGTTTTTGTTAGTTCTATGTCACACTTGACAATTGAATGTGTGGGGAGGAAATGGGGCCTTTAAATTACCCAGGACATACTTATCTACAAACAGTTCTTTCTAGCTTGTACACCAAACGCAGAAAATGGTTGCAACATCTTATTCCCTCCTTGTTCATAGGCAGACAATGATTTCATCTCTATGATTTACCTGCTAATGATTAATGTACATGGCACTTGGGTTATATTCTTGGACATTATTAAGTTCTGGTTAATTCCTGATGTTCCTTTTCAGTTGTTTAAGGCTGTTTGGTTATGATTTTTCAGGGTTTTTTTCAGTATGAATTGATAGTTGAGAAGCTGCTATTCATAGTTCAAAACAGTGCAAGAAGTTAAAATCACTGTGACTGACTCAGCCCCTGGCTACAGCTTAATGAGTTTACACAAAACCAGAGTCCAATTATACACCCTGTTTGTTGTCAACTACAATGAGAAGATAAGAAAAGAATGGCCCAGAGGGCAGGGACTTGATACCTGTTGTGGTTTTACCCCAGATGGCAACTCAGCTCCACGCAGCTGATCACTCACTCCTGGTGGGATGGGGAGAGGATCTGGAAGGGTAAAAGCGAGAAAAGTCGTGGGTCGAGATAAAGGCAGTTTACTAAGTAAAGCAAAAGCTGTACTTGCAAGCAAAGCAAAACAAGGAAATCAGTCACTGCTTCCCACTGGCACCAGGTGCTCAGCAGCCCCAGGAGAGTAGGGATCCATCACACAGAGCGGTTAACTCAGACAATGTCACATGGCATCCCTCTGAATGTCTCCCCCTTTCCTTCTTCCCCAGCTCTGTATGCTGAACATGATGCCGTATGGTCTGGAATATCCCCTGGGTCACTTGGGCTCAACTGTTTCCCCTCCCAGTTCCATGGGACCCCCCACCCCAGCCCTNTCAGTATGAATTGATAGTTGAGAAGCTGCTATTCATAGTTCAAAACAGTGCAAGAAGTTAAAATCACTGTGACTGACTCAGCCCCTGGCTACAGCTTAATGAATTTACACAAAACCAGAGTCCAATTATACACCCTGTTTGTTGTCAACTACAATGAGAAGATAAGAAAAGAATGGCCCAGAGGGCAGGGACTTGATACCTGTTGTGGTTTTACCCCAGATGGCAACTCAGCTCCACGCAGCTGATCACTCACTCCTGGTGGGATGGGGAGAGGATCTGGAAGGGTAAAAGCGAGAAAAGTCGTGGGTCGAGATAAAGGCAGTTTACTAAGTAAAGCAAAAGCTGTACTTGCAAGCAAAGCAAAACAAGGAAATCAGTCACTGCTTCCCACTGGCACCAGGTGCTCAGCAGCCCCAGGAGAGTAGGGATCCATCACACAGAGCTGTTAACTCAGAAGACAATGTCAGATGGCATCCCTCTGAATGTCTCCCCCTTTCCTTCTTCCCCAGCTCTGTATGCTGAACATGATGCCGTATGGTCTGGAATATCCCCTGGGTCACTTGGGCTCAACTGTTTCCCCTCCCAGTTCCATGGGACCCCCCACCCCAGCCCTCTCACTGTTCAAGTGAGGAGTGGAAAAGACATTGGCTCTCTATTTGTTCAATAATAACAAAAACATCCCTATTCTATCAACACTATTTCCAGCACAAACCCAAATCCAGTTCCTGTGGAAAAAATTAATTGTCTCAGTCAAAAGCAGCACAATCTGCTACTGTGGTTGATAGAATAAATATCAATAACATTGGAGGTTTTAAGTTTGAAGGAAAACTTGTAATTTTAGTTGGTGTGTCTTCACTGACCTGTGAATTCCAAGATCCTGTAATGTGTGTTTTGCTGTTCTGAAGTACTATATGTACCTAGTACATGTTTTAATGGAAATCAGTATAAATTCTATCCTGACCTGGAGTATTTATATTTGTAAATTCTGTCAATTTTTGAATTCAGGAATACACTTTGTACCATTTCAGTGTTTGATCTTTGCTTTTGAGGGGGATAAAAAGTGATTATGTTCTTGAATTGTAGTTCTTCCTAACTGATTGACTGTGTAAACCCTCTCGTTATTGGAACAATTAGCTGCTTAATGAATGATTCAGAGACAGATCTTATAAGTAAGCCTTAATTCAGGGGAAAAAAACAGTAAAATAAATACAAATTGGTTTGCTGCTTACCTTTGGTATTGTTTACTAAGTCTGATTGCATCTGGCAGCAACTTTTGACTCCACCTATGGGTGATCAGTGTGGGGAAAGTGGACATTGCCAGGGGTTTGAATCTCAAATGGCTCCTTTGCCAGACAAAGGTGTCTGCCAATTTGCATCTACAAAGACAGAAAGGTTATTGCCTTTACCATCAAAGCACTCTTCCTATTAGAGCGACAAAACCATTTCATTCATTGAAGCACTCTCTATATTACAGAGACAAAATGCTTTCGTTGTGAGCCTTGAGTAGGTGGAGAGCAGGCAGAAAGGCAATGGGAGATGGCTATAAAACCTGGTCACTCTTACGTGTTGTTGGCTTGCGGTGTTCTGGGCTACCTGGTCACCAAGTAGCTGTCAGGAATCCCAGAAAATGGTTTACAGTGGAGCAGGGGCATATCAGTCTCTGCCGATACAATTCCTCTTGCAAGAATTACCGTTGTTAGAATAACGATGGGCTTTTTACCATCCCCGAATATCTTTGTACAAATTTAACTGAACTGTGACTTGTAGTGACTCTACCTCGTGTTCTGTCTTGAATATTGGCTTTTCACAGCATTGATAAGATGCTGTATCTCATGGAAATGTTTGCATCTTGACTGCACCAGTCCCTTGATGTTGGCAGAGATTCAAGGAACCTGCAAGCCAGGCTGAACACACTAAACTCCTGGTGCTTGTTGCTGTTGGCTTTTCGTTTTCATTGAAGTCAATATTCTGATGTATATTTTATTTATGGTATCAGAGAAAAGCCCACTAGCTCTATGAATCATATCTTCACCCTCTGAAAAGTACTTGTGCTCTTACAGTGTGGAACAAATCTCCTTCATTTTGGATTAAGAATTAATAGAGTGCTGTGTTCTCTCTATAATGTGATTTAGATTCAAAGACTACTGAATGCTGTGCTATATATTTTAAGAAACAGATTGATCAGTTGTCCAGTGCAGGCACGAGGTAATGCTACAATGTAGATGTTGAGCAATAACTGTAGTGTCAGGAGTCCCCAGCAGACCACACAGTCTGTGCTGAATTTCCTCTGTGATGAGGGGGAGAAGCACAAGGCTGTGCTCCAGCCATGCCTGGGTAAATAAACAGCCATCACAACTCCAAATGAGTTGTTGTGGATCAGAGCAGCACTGGGAACAGAGCATGGTGTTGATAATCCTGAATCCCCATTCTCTGGACTGATAAGGAGAGCTGGAGCCTAAGTGCAGCTATGAATTCAGTGTTAGAGAATGATGGACAAATCAAACAAGTCCTTGTTGGACAAGTTGCTTGTTTCTCACGTACACAGAGGACATGGACACAAAGGTATCCAAAACCTTGCTCTTTTTTTTCCCCATTTCTATATATTTCTTGCCAGCTGTGTTGCACATGTATCTCCAGGAATGATCTTGTCCATATATTGCAGTGTGTTATTTGGTAGTGCACAACGTGGCTTTTTCCCATCCTATTTCTGGTAGCTTTATTCATGTAATAATTTAAGATTGTTTTGTTGGTGTGTCAGTGTAGCAGTTTCCAAAATGACACAAGTGACAATGCTATGTTACAAGGAGCAGTATTGCTACTGTTCTCCTATAATACTTTCAGGAAGCTCTTAGTAATAAAATCAAAGTAGTAAACCATTTACTGTTTTACATAAAACGATCAACACAAAATCTCTCTGGGC
This sequence comes from Pachyramphus minor, assembly GCA_013397135.1. Classification (NCBI taxonomy): domain Eukaryota; kingdom Metazoa; phylum Chordata; class Aves; order Passeriformes; family Tyrannidae; genus Pachyramphus; species Pachyramphus minor. The sequence continues at coordinate 200,486 of VYXB01010068.1, read as the reverse complement.
ACAGCAAAAAAATCCAAACCCAAAACAACAAATAACAAAAAACTTAGAATTCTATTATTGGCTTTCTGAAACATAATGAATATGAAGCTTCCAGTTCCTCTGATTTTCGTTCAAGACATTTGTTTTTTCCAGAGGCCTTTAAGCCAAATAAAATTCTATGTAATGGTTTAGATAAAATAACTTAGAATCAATTTTACATCTCATTAGAAAGGAAAAAAATATTTTCTAGAAACATGTTCTGTTCTTTCATATGAGCCTCAAAAAACATGAAGGGATTTACTCTGTTACGTAGAGGTTTATTTCATCCATGGGCGTGTTGTGGGTGTAAGAAGCATCTGGTGGTGAACTCATTGTTTCTAAAACAAAGAGGGTGTTTAAAGTTAGTGAGACAGTCATTACGTGCCATATCAAGTCTCATCCCTGTTATAGAAAATTCCTTGAAACATGGATAAAGACCTTTTCTTTTCCTTTGCTCTTATTAAGAAAAATTTCAAGATGGAAAACAAAGTCCTGCCAAAGTAGGATACCTCTCAATTAGAAACACAGAGTTTAATGTAATGGTTTATTTTTACTAATTTTTATCATGCAGGATGTATTTGCAAAATTCATTTAATTGACTTTGAGGATGAGAGGACTTGAACTCAAAGTTTGTTTTGGGTGTTCTCAGGGGAAAATTCTGTTTAAGCTTAGTAGGAATGATTCATGCTTTTGGAGTTAAGTCCTCAGCTTAAATTGTGTCATTGTTTCTATCCTGTGAGTTCGCCATCCTTCACATTTTGCCTTCTGTTTAATTAAGCCTGGAGACATAATCTCCTACCTTTTTAAAAGCCCTCCCAAACGAACAGGCTTGATTCCCAAGGATAACCATGATTGGAATTCCAAGGCTGAACCAGAGCACTCATTTTGCTGTGGTTACTGGATTGATCTTTTGCTGCATTGGCATTTCTCTGCTTCTCCACAGAAATTTCTGGTTGGTGTTCAGGACTGGAATGACTGGGCTTTCATCTGTGAGGTTGTGGGCTTTGTCAAAACCCTGTGGAATATCCGCTTGTTACTCCTGATACTTTTTGCAAGAAAATCATTGAGCTGTTTAAGAGCATGTCTTAAACTGCAAATGTATTGATCTAATAGATATCTCAGTTACATGTAATGTAATTCTCTTATCTTAGAAAATGGAAGGTAATGGTTTTTATTACATGTACTTTAAATCCAGGTGGAAAATTATAAGAACTGAAATAGAAAATAGTGTACCTTTGACTGTGTCCCAAAGTAACAAATATATTGAGTTCTGTCTACTGCAAATTCATTCTGAGAACCAATAAGGCCTTTGTTATAGCCACCCTTTAGTAATATTTGGAAGGTTGCATAGATTAAAAGTTATGAATTGATGGTTTAGACCATTGTGGGTTTTTGAGTACCAAACTTTAATATCATTCAAATCCAAGACATTAGTGTTTATACCATTCATTTTTTTCTTTATTTATAGATTTTCCAGTAATATAGCCTTAAAATTTTCTTTTACTTAACCTGTGTTCTGCTTTCCAAAGGGAAATATTTCATGTTTTTTTCCTAAATGTGATTGTGTACTACTTTATTTCTGCAAATTAGAAAGGAGATTATTGAATAGGTGATCCCAAAGCTTTTTCCTAGAAACATGCGGTACTTGCTGATCTCCTTGTTCTTTTCTAGGTGCTTATTTCCTTATCCTCAGAATCCTGATTTCACTTGAACATGGACTGCTTTATTGCTTCAGGGCACTCTGTGCCCAAAGAAATCACTGTTTTTTGGTCAGGCTGAATTGTGAATGCATACTACTATGGGGACTAAGCTCTCCCATCACTACCATTAATGCAGTAACAGGTGTTAGGCTGGGCAAGGTGCTTAATTTTCCCTCTCTTGGATGTTTTCTGAATAGCACACCACTATTTTGCACACAACTGGGGAATGCTGCAGTAAGTAATAGGCAATTCCTAAACTTGTTAGCAGCATAAGAAATTAAATTTCAGCTTATCATTTGCAGTAGGCAGAGCTTTCTGTTCCAGCTTTGTGTTCTGTTCTATAGCTACCTAAGGACATCTGAAATTGCTGATTGGGTTACCTTGATCTCTTGGAGTATTAAGTTACTTGTGCTGTCAGAAGTTCTTGTCTTCCACTTACACCCATTACCCATTCCCTTAGCAGTCAGGAAGGAAGCAGATTCAGGGAATACAGTGTGGGCTGATCATCTGTTGAGGTTAAACCACACATTGAGGAAGGATTGTGATGGAATATGAGAGAATCACAGAATATGCCAAGCTGGAAGTGAACCAGAAGGATCATGGAGGGTTCCTGGCCCTGCACAGGACTATCTCCATAGTCACACTATGTGCCTGAGATGATGATCCAAACACTTCTTGATCTCTGTCATCCTTGGTGCTGTGCCCAGTGCCCTGGGAAGCCTGTTCAGTGCCCAACCACTCTCTGGGGAAAAAACTTCTAGGATCCAACCTAAAACCTCCCCTGACAACTTCAGGCCATTCCCTTAGGTACTGTCCCTGGTCCCCACAGAGCAGAGATCAGTGCCTGCCCATTCTCTGCCCCTCGTGAAGGAGTTTTAGATTGCAGTGAGATCTCCCCTCAGTCTCCTCTTCTCCAGGTTGAACCGACCAGCAGAGCAAAGATGATCTGCTCGTCCCCTCATGTCTTTCAGAAGCAACTTTGGCATTACTGAGGGTTGAGGTCTTTGCTGGTGAACACGAAGTTGAAATTGTGGAACTTCTGTAGGAGCTGAAACCACAGCCAGAGACTAACACAGCATTGCTGAGTATTTGTCTCCCTCTGCCAGTAAGATATGAGTCACTATATTGTCTCATTATCTCAGGAGACTCCTTGTACTGAATGATGGAACCAATCTGCACTAAATACAGTGTGTTGTAGTGCTCAGATCTTGCTCCACAGTAGCAACACTCTATCTCAGCTCTTGAAGAGCAGCAGTCTGTCGTTGTTGTTACCTTGGTGAGTATCTCCAATTCTGTGTTTAAAATTATTTGAAGAATTATTGGAGATAGTGGTCATTTTTGATGCAATAAAGGGTAGTTGGAGGTGCTAATAATTTTGTAGAAATAAAATCTAAAGTAGTATTAAATAGATTAAGAGTGTCTGGAAGGAAGGACAAATGAGAATCCTTACCTCTATGAATTTGTATAGTTCACTTAGGAAGGCAAACTGGTAAAGCAAAGATGTATATTAGAAGTGTGAGGTGCTGCAAGTGCTCCAGGACCCTAATGCTGACACCCATACCTGTTCCTGAGGGGTTTGGAAGGAGTGAAAATTGGCCACTTCAAACAGGCCTCTCTCACTCTGTCTCCAGGTACCTACACCTTTACAGTTCCTCATACACTGCTTTGTCTGGTGTTGTGCTGTGCATGTGTAATGTGCTACTTCAGAAATAAACAGTATATTTTTAATTCCTACTTGAATACTTATTTCTCTTCTTTGATTCTGCACAGTTTTGGTACCTTACGGGTCATCTATGACTAAATGTTGCAAAAGTGCTGCCTCCTTTCATGCCTTTCTCATGTGTCAGTGAAAACCACTGAATGAATAGGACTGTGAAGTTGGGGCAAAATAGAATAAAGCAGTCAGTACCATGATAGGAATTTTCATCTCTGTGCTTAACTAATTCATTTCATGCTGAGAAATAGTTTTTCCTTAATCCATGAACACTTCATGGGGTTTCTAACCTACTTCCAGAAACTACTTCAGGTGGAGCACAGGCTTATATCTTGCCTGCTTTGCTGTGTGTTTTGGAAAGCAAAGTTGAGAGCTGTGCTCTGCTCCTGGTCCAGTGCTAAATGCTCATGAGGTCAGATAAAACAGGAGAGCTTGTGGCACTTGGCCTCTTTGTCCACTCAATACAGTGCTAACAGTTGTCCCCTGGTAGCAAGGGAAGAGATTTGTTCTCTGCCCTGCTGATACTCATTTAATGAGTGGAGAACAATGCAAAAATATTTAATGGTGCAAAGCTTTGAAGTTGTTGTGCTTCCTCCTTGTCACAGTTGCAAAGCTCTCCATTACAAAGATGAAAAATGTAGGATCAGTGCAAAATACATAGTTATATGTTGATAAATGCTTAAAACCATATACAGCTTGCAGAGCTAATCATTAATTTGAATATGGACTCTCAGACCACTATATCAAGAAAAATGAGGCAGTTTGTTTTAATCTTGACCTGCTGTAATTAATCATTTATGGGTATCTTATGTGAAATATTATTTGCCTTTTTGTCTGTCTTACAACAAACAGATGAAGAAAGCCCCCAAAACATATTGCTAAATTTGATACATCCTTGGGGGAGAACAGAAGTTGAAACAAAACTGAAATACTGAGGTTGAAATCCTGCTTGTTCAATCATGCCTGTAAACTTCTTGGTGAATGTGCAGGTGAAATGTTTACCTTGTAAAGGTGTAATTTTTCCCAGCTGCCCAGGGAAGAGAGGAATGTTAACTATGTGTTTACTGTAAGGGTGGAAAAACAATTGGAAGTGTTTGCAACTATGTGTACTGTGCATTTTCCTGCACTGAGGTATACTCTATGCACAGTAGCTACCAAATAGGGGCTGAGGGAGTCCTGGGATGCTACCAGAGACAAGACTGAGATATTTTAGTGCCTTGGACAGCTTTATTATTTATCTCACATCATCTGTAAGTTACAGAAGCATAAAATATCACTACTCCATGTCTATGTAATAAAGAGATTGTCTTCTCAGAGGAGCTCAGGATTCAGATCACACCAGAAAATTGTTTGCTTATATGAGAAAAATACAGAGCATCATTTCTTTTCAGTGAAAAGAAAGAAAAGAATAAATTTAAATATGTATTGTGAACAGATGATTCAAACCAGCATATTGTAATTTGCCCTTGTAGTTCCAGGATGAACGTGTGAAGAAGCTTCAGAAAACAGATTTCATCTGCTTTTTTAATATGTTATTTTCCTTTCCCTGTTCAGTGCTCACTATGTTGTTTCTGAACTATAACTTCCAGTTCCTTGTAAATTAATATTCATCTTTGATCTGTGTGACCATAGTGGTTGCTGGGGTAGGAGATGATGATTTCTGCCATTGATGATACCACTGTTGTAGTTACCAGAGCAGGAGGAATTGCTGATAGGACTTGTGCTGTGATTTGATCTTCAGCCTAAGGAACAAAAATACTCAGGTGATTATGGAGTTGAATGCTAGAGAGAACTCTCTCATTTGTAGTTCCAAATGTAGCTTTGACGTTTGTTTTGAATTATACTTAGAAATTTTACTGAAAACAGAAGATTAAGTTCTTGGATGAACTCGGATGGGGTTCCATTTTTCCTTTTTTTCTTTTTGTTTAAAACATACCCCACCTTAGAACCACACCCCAAAACCTCAACCACCCACAATCCAATTGTGTATTTTCTAAAATACTAAGTCTCAAACCCACCTGCTATGAGGCCTATTTGTCATGTTTTAATGAGAAGTAGATTTAAAGTGACAGGCAGGAGGTAAAATGTCTACACTGGGTTTTGGTGAAAACAGAGCAATCAAAATCCCCAAACCCTTTTGTGATATCTCAGCTGTTGGAGCTGACATTAATGTTAATCAGCTGACTGAGGTTAAAAGGTGCATCACAGCTTCTGTGTCTGGTTGCTTCTCAACAGTGTTTGTAATCCTGAGTTTAGTCTTTACTTCTTTTAGTCTCTACTGGTGGGACTGATCTCTCTGAAGATGTTGAAGTCCTGAGGAAAGGCTGGTAGTTGGTTTTGCTCCAATTCATTTTGTTGAACTGGGGACTGTATCAGATGTCTTTTTCTTCTTTCTTGTTTCTTCTTCTTCCTTGACTTTTTTGTCTCTAGACAGTGCAATTTCAGGAAATGGAGAGACTTGCCTCCAGTTCTAATACTGTCAAGAAATCATAAAACTGGGGAGATAATTAATAAATTGGTTAGTTTGTGTCTAATGAATCTCAATATAGCATTCTTATACAGAACAATGACCTCAGGAAACAGTTCTGAAAGCTACAGTAGTGGCAGGTTTATAATTGTGAGAATGCTAGATGAAAGATTTAATTTTAAATCAAATTCCTTCCTTTAAAATGCCACTGAGCCTTCTTTATTTCTGTCTGTATTGATGTTGCTACAGGTTCGTCTGAACCAAACTGTAATCCTTTTGTTCTATTTGTTTTCCTTTCAGAAGTGAGCCTTTGGCTCAAGTTTTGGGTAGTTGTCTGCTACATATAAATTAGGATGATTTTCTTAATTTTTTTACTTAACAAGAGATTATTTTTGCTTAGCAAATGTTTCAATGCTGGTTTTTTCATACACTGGAACCTGTATCCTGTTAGCTCAGAAGTCAAACAGTATGTCATTGGACTGTGAGATGAGGAATTATTTAGTTCTCCTATCTTCCATTTTATGAGCTGAAAGGGAGGAGGGCCTGGTTGTCTCAGTCAAGTGTTACTGGCTGAAAATGTAATGGTATTTGACCTTCTGCATTGAAAAGAAACAAAATTCTGCTTGGCATTCTCCTTTCATGCTAAGCAGTTGGATTGACTGTGAAGGTCTGGGACAAGCTTTGTGTGATTAGGGACTCTTGTGAATTTTTTATCAATTAGGTGTGTGTACATATATACAGTTCCTTGCTACTGTATCTAAAAACTTCAAGTGTTCTATTAAGTGATGTGACTCAAAGCACTGGGCAAAGTGATTTTTTTGGTAGTACCACAGTGTGAGCACCAGTGGTCATGTGAGGGATGTAGAAACTGGGAAAGAAATAGATTTAATATCAGTGATTGTTTTCAAGCAAAGTAGAACTGCACTGTACTTAATAGAGCAGGAATTTACTTCAGCGTGTTCTGGTGATACAATATCCTCTAGTTTGCCTTTCAAAACTAAAAACAGAGCACAAAGCATCCTACTGATAACCATGGAAATGGGCAATGTCTGTGTTGAAAACCCTTGCTACTAGACTGAAGGAGACCATGTAACCAGGACAGAAAAGTTCAATTATAATGACTATATTTCATTCACAGGGAAGAGCCATCTGTAAGACAAAGGTTTTGATCTACACAAGATGTAAGAGGTCATATCTGTTCAATTGTGAAAATCTCTACAAACAAAATCTGAGATGGGAAAGATGGTACACTTCCAGGTGTTCATGCTTTGCAGACAGGCTAAAACAATAAACAGAATTCTGAAGTGAGGATAGGAGCCACTGAAAACATGCTGAGACTGGAACTCTTGACCAAACTGTGCTGACTGTATCTCCCAACCCAATTTTGTTCTCAATGTATTCCCTGTTGCTTTACTTGTTTTGTTCTGTTGAAACATCTACATGGTGGAGAAAGGTTAAAAATTTCAATTCAAGTTCTATGGTTCTACCTGCTTCCCTACCTTGGACATAGCGGGTTTTTTATGTGTTTTGAGTTGAATGCATTGTTATTTGACATTGTTATTCTAAGTGCCAAATTATCTTGATTGTTTGCTCTGATTTCAGAACCAAGTACTCTTAATCAGAGCTTTCTGTGATGCATCTTCGCTGTCTTCTGAAGAAACATCATTTGACAGAACTATGAATAGTAGCATTTCATATTTTGGCAAGTTGAACTGTTTGCTGGGCTTAGGGTTATGGATGTCCTGTTGATGTGCAGAACATGCAAGAAAGTCCATTTAGAATACATGTGACTTTTGGAATCACATAAGGCAGCATCTATTTACCCATCCAACTCTAGTAATTGAGCATTTCCTGGTTTTTTAGATTTCTTTTCTTGTCTCTGTTAATCATAGAATCATGGAAAAGATACTTTAAGGTTCATCAAGTTCAACTGGCATTGTAGCAGTGTTCTTTTTTTTTTTTTTTTCCCCAGGAGAAAGTTGTTATGAAAGTTGTTGTATTTATAATTACCTTTCAAAAAGATGAGCTCTTACTATTTATACCTCTAAGCTGTGTGCCTTGAGCCACAAAAGCTTTGGCTATTTGCAAAACAAGATTGAAGCTTCAGGCATCAACTCTACTGAAGTGGTAACCTGAATGCCTTCAAGGATGGAATCAGAATATAAACCAAAAAAAGGGACTCACTTCTTCCTGGTGTCAAAGGAATACTGGGGTTTTTTTTCTTATGACAGACTGTCAAGACAGTTGCTCAGTGCTCTGCCTTCCCTAAAGAATCCCACAGGTATCCCCAGGAAACAGAGAGCTATTGCACAGCACACAGGCAGGTTTGTTCTACTCTGGTTACTTATTGCTGTACTTCAAGCTAAGCAGCAGTTCCATCAAACTTTATTACTACTTGTAAGATGGAAAATTGGATTTATGATTTTCTGCACAAGTAGGATGTAGTCAGCTGTTACCTGCGTGAAGCCTCAAACTAATTTCCTCTTACTGTCAACACTTTCCTCGCCTTCATGTGTCCTGTTGTTTGTGTTATGTTGGCAGTACAAAGGAACTATCATAGCAGTTATCTTGGGTTTGACTTCTGAATTGAATAAATAAAACTAAGAATATTCTGGATTAATACTTCAGCAGAGATAGTGATGTTGGTTAGTAATCTTCAGTATGTCTAGGTTACTAGTTTTAGAATTATCTCAATATTCTAGCCAGATACTTTAAAACTAAGGCCTCATTTGACTCACCAGGCTCTGAAATCTTGACATTGCCTGCAAGATCATTCTGTTTGCTAGCATTAATCCCATGATAGAATTCAACCTTGCTTTTTTTTTTTCCCCCTCAACACTTCATATGGAAGTTAGGAAGTCATTCATCAAGTAATTAGTTAAGGAAATGTCAGGTTTTACACACATTGTCAGCTGAATTTAGATGTACCAGTAATATCAAAAGTGACAGTGGAAGGGAAAGGTATTTTGTTACACAGAAGTGTTTCGTGGTGAGAGGATGTACTGCTTTAAATGCAAAACCACTTTAAACTTCAAAGTAAGTCTTTTAGGCTTCACAGACTTGAATTGCTATGACCAGTTAGAACAGAGCTTACCTTCATCTATATTTTGTGTTCTGATTATTCATACAAAGGAATGTCTATTCCAGTTCAGCAAGTTCATTGATAACTAACATTCTAACAAAACTTCAAGAGCACCAGTAAATAAACTGCTTTTCTCTGAGATGCCAACTGCCAAAGTCCTTCCCTCATGAAGATACCAATGTTAAACCAACATATTCGTGTCTCAGCGTGGTCTTGTTGAATCTCAGACACTTGTTTGGAGGCCAGTAGTTTATATCATTAACACTGTTTGAAAGAATAAACTCCATAAACTGCACAAGCCTTTTATTTCAAGGGTCTGTTAGAGAACCTGAGAAATCTTTGTTTTGTGGATCATGATTTGAATCCATGTAAACTTTGAGAATCTACAGACTGGGAAACTGCTTATTGTAAGTAGATCTAGAAGGTGTGCATGGGTTTAGTGAAAAACTCAAACAGTTAAAGAGGTGAGAGCTGAGACATGTCTGGCTCAGACTCTGCAAACATGAATGGAGTGTGAAGAGAAAAATTGTTATATTCCTTGCTTTGTCCTAAGACAATTCCATAGGCATCTGCTTAATGTCACAGTGTGGGGGAAAGAGGGTAGACTTCAGTTTTAAAAAATCTGTGGTGCTGCTGGACTTCGATTTAATGGAGTACAGCTGTTACAACTTTCTGAAGGCTGGACTGAAAAAAAAGTGGTTCTTTTGCGCAGCATAATGGTCTGCTGCAGTTACTTTTTTGGTTTTTATTTTTTTTAAATGGGGATTTTGGAATAAGAAAAACAATTTTTTATCTCCAGTAGCTATCTGAGCACTTGCTGGAAGACATGTCCTGTAGTAATACATAAACATAATTTTAAAAACTACATTATCCTTAAAGGGAAAATAGCATTTGTAATTGTTATCTCTCACAAAGCTCATGGAGAAACAGGGCATCTTGTTGCATTATGGTGGTACATAATATATAAATATGAATTTCTTTATGGTCTTTTGAACACAGAATATTAGAGCAGAGTCAAAGGTGCTGCTGCTTCATAGCTTTTCCTGGCAGATAAAGGCATCCTGATTGTAGTTAAGCCTAAGCAGTAACTAATAGCTCAGAGCATCTGTGTATGTATAATTCATTCTCACTAGGTGCAGGTATTGCTGTACAAGTTTGCTCTGCTCTGAGAAGATTTAGGAATAAAATCTCCAGACCAAACCCCACTCTTCCCTTGTCATCTTCCAAGTGGTGGCAGCTGAACAGTGTGACAGAATATGAGGAATGACTGGAGGGTGGTGATGATGCCTCTCTGACAGGGTCTTTGAGGGCTGCTGGCTGTCAGCTACAGAAGTTTCCCATCTCTGTGGTAAGGGAACACATTCCTGCACTTGAGGTAACCAAGTTCTCAGCTTGGTTTCTGGTGTAATACCTGCCTGTGTTCGAGGTAACAGTCGCAGTCCCACAGAGAGCTTGGAGCAGATAGTCAGCTCTAGCTATTGTAAACTGCTATAAGGTTTTCCAGGATCTGATTCTCCAGATCCAATTTTTGTCCCATCTGGGTTCTGTAACTGATGGATCTCGTCTGCTCTTCCTTCTTCTAGTGTGTGGCCTTGAGTGTAGAGTGAGAAGTGCTGTCTCCAAGCATAACTCTCAGCACTTTCAAGAGGTGTGGGCCCCTATAGATATTTAGGAATGTTTTAAGAAGATGGGTGTTCACCAGAATACTCTTTATAAGTGTTTCTTCAGACATTTCTAAGGCAAGAGGAGTAAGGGACACTGTTGCTCTCACCAATTTCTCCAGTCACTTTCTAGATTTTAACCCTAATAAAATCCTGTTCTGTACAGGTTTTTGAGTATTGGTTTCTAGCCAAGATTGTCATGGCATTTACATCTGGAACTTGGAGCACAACTCTGAAAGTCTGTCAAGTTTATGAACCAGCTTTGCAGACCTGTGAAGTTTTTCTTGGCTTTACATGCATTTTCTTCCATGTGACAGAGAGGAGACTGTCTCCCCAAGTCTTTTTTTCTCTTATATGAGACTTGAACTGAGTAAATGACAGATTTCAAAGTGATTTTTAAATATCTTATTTCTTTACATTTATCCTTTTTGGATTTCATGTGGAGATAGTTCTCTCTCAACTTTGTGATGCCTGTATTATGATGGTACTTTAGAGGAACAGTCTATCAAAAGGATTCTCAAAAGACTAATTAGGTGAAAGAGGCCATTTTAGAGAGGTCATTGCATAGAAGAGGAGTACACTTGTTCCCTCAAACTTTCTCAATTTTGCTAATATTTTAATGAAGAAGTATTGGGGGAAAATGATGAAGTTTAGAGGAAAACTGGAATACCTAAGTATTTAATAAAATAGAGGAAATCTATGAATATCTATATCTTTGCCTTAGGAGGACTTCATCAAAAGCACTTTATTAAAGTTAAGTCTCATAATTGCTTCCTCTCTCATTCTTCCCAATAGATGACTTGCCTTGTATGAAGGCATTGGTGAAACTTTACTGTATGTTAAGCAAAGCTTTTAAAAAAGCCTTTTTTTTCTCTGTGTTTCTGATGCTTAATAGTATTTGCATTTATCAGAAAATGAAAGTTTCTGAATTTGTGCTATATGTTATTTCTTGCAAATATTAGAAAAAAGTGAGAAGTGTAAAAAGACTGTTCAGCAGAGCATGGAGGGTTTGTTTATTCATTGAATTATTTCATTAGAAGCTTTAGTGTTTCCTGGATATATTGTGTGTGCTTGTTCAAATAAGCTTCAGTCTTAAAAGTTACATTTCCCACTTTGGTGATGATTTGAGTTTGCATTATAAAATCTCCTTTCTATTTGTCTGCTCTAAAACTTTCTGTATCTGTGTGTTTCAAGTGCAATGTGTTTCAATATAGGATATTTTAGCTTGAAATTTCATTTAACAATTAGCATTTTCTAATGCTATTTTCTAGCTGCAGGAGCCAGGCAGTCAGCCTGTCTGACTTGCAGCGACAATTTTCAAGACTAATGAAGCCAATTATAATGTCAGTGTAAAACAAATTTAAAGCAAAAAGTCTCTAGATCCTATATGAAAGTTAATAAGCATTGATTACATTTTAGCTCTTTTGTTTTAGTTATCCATATGTATTTCTGGTCCTGAACTCTGATTTCTTTTGTTTTTGCTGGTTCCTACTGTAGAAACAGGCTAAAGGTTGGTTTGGCATTCAGTTAAAAAGGGCCATTGTCCCAAGTGTGTGTTCTGTCAATGAATATAACATGTTGGCTGCAGAGACTTATCATATAAAGGAATATTAGAATTCTAAAAGCAAATTTTAAAATAATAAATTCCAGCAAGGGGAGTGGGAACTGGCTTGTTAAACAAAGTGAATCATGAGGCAGAATAAGTAGCTAGATTAAGGAATATAAAAAATTTTGGTTTACAGTATGAAACTCTAAAAGGGTTTTACAACAGAGCATTTTAGAACTAACAAATAATACTTATTCATACCAGCTCAGGGAAATAAGGAGAACAAATCCCTTGAGGATTTCAAAGTGAGATTTTTCAAGCAGGAATAGATTATGTGCGATGTTGGAAATCGGAGTGCAAATGCATATGTGTCACCACTAATGCCCTGTGGGTTTTATTCAGTTATCAGGAGCCCTTTGCTCCCTTCTGCTGTGGGGATATTTAAACACCAGATGCAGTGGGAAAAGAATAAATGGTAAAGTCGATACTCAAGTTCACAGCAGTTCTGCCTTGGTTTTATTTTGCTTGGTCACTGTGGGGTTACAAGAGAGAACTGATAGACTGTAGGAACAGCTACAGTGTAAATTCTCCTTCCAAACACTTGGGCTACTTTTTTTACACGTGGTTTGGTAATTGCTGTTCATGGGCCTTACTTAATGCCAATTAACTTGAGTCAAAACAAACGTTTCAAAAAATACCAGTGAATGGTAACTCAGCATTCCAACACTGGCTAAAACTTCACCACAGTGTACATTTGATGCACTGTAATGTTCTCTATAGAATAGCAGAAATTTAAGTGCAATTAAATTTTTTGTATAGTAATATAGGAAGTTCTGATTTGTGAGTACTGTGTCTACAGAAGTCAGATGCCCCCAAATCCTCTATAAAACTTTTTCAGCTGAAAACATCAGTACCAAGGACATTTTTTTGTTGTAACAGTCGTGTGTTCTAGATTTTCTCATTTTCCAACATTTACTATAAGTTAACATTGAAAGGTTTTGACATAATTATCCAAAGATGGTTTAGGAGGAGGATCTACTGAAAAACAGTAGTTCCAGTCCAGTTTACATGACCAAAACCAGTCTCCAGCATTCACACTTGTTACCATAACTGAAAACTTCGAGTTACATGAAATAGGGCGTCTGCTTGCCAAGGTACAAATACTATTAAAAGAAAGTCAAAGGGAAGCTGACAGCATTGCACTGGGGATTCTCGAAAAGGCAAATCCCTCCCTCTGTATTTGTGCCTTAAATAGGCATAAAAAAAAATGCCTTTAAATATCTAAAAGAGAATGAGGACATGTAGCAAGACAACGCCTTCCCATCTATTGAAAATGTAAAAGGAAAAGAGTCCCTAAGTTATTTCCAATAGTTTTTTGAACTTGCTTTTGTCCCTGAAGTCCCAAAATATTGTGATTAGACTTCAACAGAACAGCCTTGTGATTTACTGTTTGTCCATGTGACAGTGGAAACGACTGAAATCTCCAAATGGTTGTCTGGAAATGCCACTTGTCCCAGCATTTGCTATGTATTTATAACAAAAAAAAAAAAACACCAAAAGAAAACCTTCAAGAAGGCTCAATTTAATAATCTGTCTGTGTTGCTTAAGAAAATATGATTAACAAGCTAAGTAAGCAAATCCAAACGAATTCCACTTGAACCAGCATTAGTAAATATGTGATAATTGAGCAGTGGGAACTCCAGTGACCCATGTACAAATCTGAAGTCCTTGATGTGTTGTACTGACTGTGCTCAGATTGGACTGCTGTCACTTCACTGCACATGTTGCTTCTCCTTAAATTATGGTTTTAGAATATGACTGTTTCAGAGGAAATTAAAATAAATTCTGTCATGCAAGAAAATGATGGTAATTAAAGACAGCTCTGGAATAATAATTTGGAGAAATATCAGTAGAAAGTAAACCTAACCATTAGTTAGATGATGTAACTAAATCTAGTTAAATTTGAATGTAGTTTGATTACCTTATGGCAAATCTAAGCAACATGACTGATTTTTCCTTACAGTCCTGGACTATTGGTTCAGGGAGTCCTTTTCACAATTAGTATTTTTGTCTTATAATCCACCGGTCAGCTCTACAGGAATCTTACTGAGGGGAAAAATTGCTATGCAGTACTGTGGTTTTGAGCTGTGTTAAAGTTACTCAGGAATAAGAAATGATTAGAAATAAAATACAGATGCTTCAAGAAGCTTTCAGACAAGAAGGGGAGAAGAGATGTTGTCATTAACAAGATGTAGCATGAGAAACCTGCACTGTGACACAGGGCTGACAGTGGCAACTTATGAAATTTAAAGTACAGACTATCATTGATTTTGTGGTTTTTTTTTTTTTTTCCTGAATCCTCACCTTTGCATAATGGGCCTGTGCTCAGGATTAAAGCTTAAACTCCCCTGCCCCTTGTACTCAGCACACCACACTGAGATGTGAGCACAGGGTGATGAGGCAATGCAGCAGATAAGGCTTGTGAAATCATCATCCGCATCGTGCTGTGGGTGGGTAGATTGCAAAGTATTTACTCATTTCTTTGGTTGAAGGGGGGGTAGTAATGTTAACAGGGATTTTTGTGAGTAGTACTGAATCTTTCAATTGACTTGTTTGAAACAAAGATGATGCTAAAGGTATTTAAGGGCATCCAAACCCCATCTCTGATAGTAGGATGTGGTAATTAACAGTAACTTTGATCAGTGGATGAACTTGCTCTGTGCAAAGGTTCTGTTGCAGTTCAGCGACAAAAGACTTCAGTCTGAGCTGATTGAAGTTTTCAGGTTCCTTTTTTCATGTGTGTTATGCTTTCTGTAAATGCACTTTTCATTGTTCCCTTATTCTCCAATAACCAGGAGAGAAATCCAACCTAATTGACACATCTTTTCTGAGTGCTTCAAACCTCTTCTGTGATTTGTACCAATGGTCTTAAACAGATCTGAATGTTCTGCATTATATGGGAAGTAAGTCTCCTTCTGGAGCTCATAATCCAATAATTTGGGGAAAAAAAGTTCTTCCTATTTCTGTTTTATAACAAATTCCCATAGATATCATCTCACTCTGCAGATGGAAAACAATGCACTCATAATTCAGCTAAGAAAAATAAAGTATGTTGGATTTCACTACCCATCTCCAGAGTAACTTAAACTTGCTGTTTGCAGTAAAGCTTAGGGGTTTTTTAATGGCTTTTGCTTTGGTTGGAAGCCCACAGTACACTGTGGTGCTTCTGATTGCTTTCTAGAACAAGGCAAAATACAGTTATGTTGGTAATTAATTTAAAGTAGGTTTTTGCATGCTTTGTATTTAGAATAATAAAAAACAATGCCTTTAAATTCACAAAAAATATCCTTCTTTGCATGGACAAAATCTCACTTGACAGAATTGAAATCGGGTCAAAACACAGTTTTCTCATAATAGCTGCCAAGTTCTTGTCCCTTATTAGTTTAAAATACAGCCTGGTGATGGGTTTGGAGAATATGGATGTCATTTTACTGCATGGATGGCACTGGCTATAAACTGGAATTCACTTCCATACTAAATACAGGGATTATAAGCAGTATTCAAAACACATGCACACAAGCACCAAATATATAAGGGAAAGGAGAACAAGATCATTAAGGTTATTCCACAAGGCATCCAGAGCATTTTTAAATTCTTCAATATTATATCTATTACAATTAAGTTGAACTTCAAAGAAGTTTTGAGTAATTTGTCTATGGGTCATTAAGTTACCAATGTCACTGTGTTCTTGCTATCTCATTTACCTTAATTAGAGTGCACTTTTATAAATGATGGTAACAATGTGTAACAAGCTGGATTTGATAGCCCTGCCAAATGCTGGTTTTAAGATGGTTTTATTTTGCTGGCTGTATCCTTGCAGAATAATAATCTGTATCAAGTTGTTCTTATAACAAGCTCATCATTGCTTGGGGATTTCATTTATGAGAAATATGCACTACATAAATGTTTATATAGCAAAGAAATGAATGGATTGGGGTAACTGAAGGGTGTAGGTTGGAGATGAAAATGGAGCTGGTACTGTGGATGTCTGAACTTTTACCCCTGAGAGAAATTCTACATTTTTGGTAAAGAAAATTTTTGTCAGAAGAAAGCTCTTATGAGTAGAGCCACTTAAAATTAAATGACTTTATTCTCACCTTTCTTGTGATTAGAATGGATATATGTGTAGGAGTTTAGTATGACCAGGCATGCTGCCTCATTTTTTAACTTAGGTCTCTGCAGAAGACTGGGATGACAAAAAAGGTATTTTGAAGTATCACAGTTGTTCTTTTCACTTGTGGATGTTATGTTTATCAAAGATAGAGCACTATGCAATGCTGTAGCTGATACAACTTCCATAGGAAAAAATATTTCTTTGTCCAAACCCATTGTTTTGTTTCTTTGGGGACCTTTTCCAGGCAGCTGCTGTTCAGATTGCAGAGAGCTCTTTCTGAAAGCTTAACTAAATGAAATGATTCCATTCATTTATGTCAGATACCTATGAAAGAAACATGAATTGCCAGTTCTTTGATTTCTTACATTTGGAATGCTCAGGCTGATATAGTTACTTTTGATCTGTCTCTACAAACATGGCTTATGTGAGTCATCTCCACTGTTGTGGTTCCTGTTAGAGAAGTTTAATTTGTTCAGAGACCTAATGACAAAGTCCAGGAGATAAAGACAGCACTGGGTTCAGTTGCTTTTACTTTAGCTTTATACTTTTGGAGTTCTCGATACTTAAAAAAAGGCACAAAACCTGG
Source organism: Pachyramphus minor (assembly GCA_013397135.1). Taxonomy (NCBI): domain Eukaryota; kingdom Metazoa; phylum Chordata; class Aves; order Passeriformes; family Tyrannidae; genus Pachyramphus; species Pachyramphus minor. The sequence goes on along the minus strand of VYXB01010068.1, from coordinate 183,538 downwards.
GTAGAGATAATCTGCATAACTAAAACACCTTTTTTGATCAGATTGTGCTGATACACAACACTACTGTTCTAAGTGCTCATTGCTCGAAGAGCATGGAGGGGGTTAAAACACCTTGTTTCCATTGTTTTAAAAAATGAAACAGTCCACAGTGAAGGTTATAGATAATTCAAAGCCCACTGCAAGCATGCTTAAACTAGTTAGGTCTTAGTGATGTTGGTGATGCTTCATGACTGAGCATGACTCATTAACTTAAAAATAAATTGAAAAGTAAGTAAAACTAGTGTTTCTAGCATTGAACAAGAACCCAGAAGCCCCTCTCAACAGCTGGAATATGCTCTCAGTGCTGCAAATATCTTGTCAAATTAATTCTACAGGTTACAGAGCAATGCCAAACAACTTTTATATACATTAAGCTCAAGGCTTTATCTCTCAATTTCTTCACTAAAGAATGTTTATCCACTGTAGAACTTGTTGTTGCTCTTCCCTGCAGCAACTGAGGGCCTTTGCTCAAAGATGACTCCAGGCTTGGGTGGTACATGGGCTGGTCAGTATGATACTGTCAGTATAATTTCTTTTCCTGGTCTTTCAGTATTCCTCTCCCACTATCAGCATATTTTATATGTGAACATGTGAGATCCAATGTTTACTTGAAGACTGGAGTCTTACTGGGAAAAGTTTAGGCTGCCTGTAACATATGTGTCTGTTGCTGTGGCTTGGAAAATCACTTAGTAATAGTTTACATTGCATAGGTTTATGTTTCATGAAATCCATGAAAAAAGGTTAGGAACCAAAAGAAAAAAGTGGAAAAACCCCTTCCAACAGCTGCATCTGTCTCCCTTGATGAAGTGGTAGATGGTAATTATGTGGCAATGCTGCTTTGTACATTGAAAGCAAACAAACACTGCTGTATATATGGGGGGGGGGGGGAAATATGCTCTTAGCTGTGACAGAGCAAGTAAAGCAATACCTGTGTTTGGTATTACCCCTCAGCTGAGTGTATGGCAGGAGAGGTCATGGGTCCTGGTAGTATGTGATGGGAAATGAGGTGTGAATGCTGAAACATCACTTCATATTTCTGCTGAAATAATCATACATACCATCAATTAATCTGTTTAATAGCTATACTATTGTGCTGAAGAGGAAAAACAAAAATCCAGCAGGCAAAGTGTGCTTTCTTTTTTCTATTGATAGTATTCTCAGGAATACAAAATTCCTCTTGCTTCTAAATCACACTGTAGCTCACCTAGTCTCTTATGTGTCTGGGGGAAAAACAAGTTTCTTAAGAGACATCTGAAACTGAAATCAAACCTATCTTGTAAAATCTTTTAATGTTGGAAGCCACATAAGGACATATTTAAATATATGAGACATGTTGGAGTCATAGAGGAAGTGTTTCCTTTCCCAACTCATGAACTTCTATCTGGTTGATTTCTACCCTTGACTACTCTTGATTAGAGGTAGATCAACAGTACAGCATCTGGACACGTATGTAGGTATCTAAAAGTTTCTCTTAAGTATTACATTTTACTTCAAGATTTTGTGTTCTTAATGCATTCGATTTAGGTTTAATTTTCATGCTTCTCTAATGGATGAATGATGAGAAAGTAGACCTGGGAAGCAAAATTGTTAGAACTCGATGCACTAAAGAATAGGTAGTTTTTTACAGAAATCAGATTAGAAGTCTACAAATCACCCTCTGGAGTAAATCAGGTTACTAGCACTGTCTGACCAAAAAGCCATGAGAGAAGACAGCTGAAATCTAATATGTCAGTGGCACATAATAATGCAGAGCCAAATCTCAGATTCCATGCTTGGGATAGCCTGTGGTATGGGGAGAGAACTTAGAAAAATATACCAACATATATATGTGTGGTTTAATTCAGCTGAATGATTAAAGGAGCAAGGAAATTATGCCAACCTTTCTGATTATCATGTCCAGTTTTTCCATCTCTTCGTTCATCAGTGTGAAGTGGATTCATCTGAAAGAAGTTTGGAACTGTGAAGCTTGCTTTAGACAGAGAGAGGAGGTGGAAGCCGTGTTCAACACCTCCAGGAATGATACAGAATTGCCATGAAATATCAGTGTATGTTTATACTGTAATGGAGGAGAGGAAGACTCATACTACACACTCGTTAAGCTAATTGAGGGCAGCTGTTTGCCAGTGAATGCAGACATATTCTTTTAATACCAGAAATTCTTTCAGAAATTAAAATCATGCTGTCTGTAGAGTGTTTCCTTATTTACTATACATCATGTCCACTTCACTGATATTCAGACTCTTAGTAGCTCTCTCCAAGCAGCTCTTTGCCTTGGTTATCCCCTGGCATGTGCTTAAGAAAATCAACTCCAAACAGAAACCATAACATGCAATCCTAATGAAATGAAAGTCCAGATTAACTATTTAGGAAAAAAATCCCTGTTGTTTCTTTAAGCTAGGTGTCTGCTTTCCAGCAGTGTTCTACTGTCAGAAGTAGATTCACAAGTCTGTTTCTACTTAACTTATATTAAATTTTTATTTATACATTTCTGTAGACATGGCCTATCTAGAATTTAAGTAGTAGATAGAATGACTGCTAGCAAACAAAGTAAAAATGGTTCTTGTCTGTGATTGGCAGGAAATCTCAAAGCTAGAAGGGTATCCCAGTTTCATATAAGAAAAACCTAAATCCAGTTAAACATGAGATGAGAACCTATAGTTCTTCAGATGCAGGAAACACTGGTTTTAGGTTTTAAGTTGCTCTGGATAGAAATAACCATAAGAAAGAATGGCTTTGGTCTTGAAGTTCTCCTGAGGGTTAGTTTCATGCTTGATAAATATTCCTTCCCCCCCCCCAGTACTATTGCATCTGTTATGTTATCAATTTGATGTTGGTCAAAGGGACAGTCAAATTGGTGGAGATCACTTCTGCTGTATAAGACAGGGAAACACATTTCCATAACTTCTTCTGTTTTATTGATAAAATTATAAAATTTCTGCTTTGTGGCTGAAACATGGTAACAACAGCCATATTCTACCGTGACGCAATTTCCACAGTGTAACAGCTGTATTATGAAGAATGGGAGTCTTTGTGTTCCAGGAAATACCAACTGGTTAAGCAGTGGCAAGCTGTGGAGTGATGAGGTGGATGTGTTCTCTTTTTCTTGTTGAACTTGACTAGTAAACCTCACACTAGAACTGCTCAGAAAACTGGAATTCTGGAAGATGAAGCATGTCTTGTTGAAATTTTTCTACCAGATGCTTCTTGAAGGACCATTTTGCTTGAAAACTGTCTTCTTACAAGGACATCTTGAAAAAATGTTTCTGCTCTTCTCCAATATTCAGATGATTTTTCATCATTTTGCACAAACAGGGCAAAGCTTAGCCTGAGACACTGATGTTAATGATTTATTCTGAGAGTAAAGGGTTGAGGTCACAACATTTTTTGACTTTGAGTAAGTGTCTTCCAAACTAGGAAACATTGCTCAATCAATAAACTAGTTCAGTATGCAAAGAACAAAACCCTAGCTAGATTGTCTTTTTCTGTGAAGTATGGAAAACACTGAGGAAAAGGTTGCCTGATTAAAGTGTTTCCTCTTGCAGAGGTCTCAGTTGTTCATGTAAATTTACTTTCATCAGGTCTGATGACAAACCAATAATTCATAATAAACATTTTGAGATGGAAATGGAATATATTTCATTGAAAGGGCTGTGGGAGCTCAGGTCATCAATCACTTCTCCCACAATTCTCATTTTAAGCTGTCTGCCTAACAAGAAACATTATAGTGCAGTTGCATATTAAACAGAGCTCTGGGAGGGGAAGAGGATCGTGCATTTGTAAAGTCCAGTGAAGCTGCTCAGTTTCATTTTCATGGCTTTGTCATTATGAGTGGCTTGTAGGAGTCACTGCAAACTCCTTGCCTTGCAAATTAAAAAAATAAGAATAATTCCCTAAAAATAGCACTAATGTATGTTTCTCTTTCCCTTAGAATTTCAGAATGGATTTGGTGGAGTTCAGTCTCTTACGTTACGTCACAGCAGAGTTGCTTTGACTTTTTAAATAATCTCTGCACAGGAGATGGATCACAGTTGGACTGTCTGGCTTATGAATTACTGTGTTGTGAAACTAATTCTGTCTAGCATTTGGTCCCAGCATGGGAAGCAAGAGTGACACAAGTGATCCATGCAGGGGCTGTAGCTTTTTTTACATTTTAAGAATAACTTCAGTGTTATGATATCATTAACTTTCAAGTCAAGGTTAAAAGAGTCTTTTCTTAGCCTCTGCCTTGCAACATGTAAAATAGCTAAATAGGTTTTGCTTCTTTTTGTGGTACATTGCCAGCAATACTTACATTGGTTTAGTTCTTTCCTATTTCACCCTTTTTTTTTTTTAATAGTCTAATTCTTCATTTCAGGTAAAATTGTGTTTTCCTCTTGAGGAGGGAGAACATTCATTAAAATGAACTTTTATCTTGAGAGAAATTACCCTCCTATTTTTGCCTTCACAATCAAGAGATTATTTGATGTACTGATTCTGAAGGGATTAAATTAGTCTCTGAATAATATTATCAAGTCTTCTCCTTAGCGTCCTCCTTGCATATTTTTCTCCAAGTACAATTACGATCTTTTGAAACAAGCCCTTCTCTTTTCTTTTTTTCTCCAAACCTGGGGAGTCTTGTGCTGTCACACTAGCACCACAGAAGGGAAAACAGCTGGAGAGAGTATGTGCTTTAAAATGGCCATTTCTTTTTTCTTTTTCCTGCCAACCCCTCCTGGGTTTCCTGTAGTTGTCCTTTTCTCTCTCTTGTCTGATTCTAATAATGAGATTTAATAGGGATGCAAAATTTGTGGTAAAAGATGAGCATTGATCTTTCCACCTCTGTCTTCAAATAGCCTCAAATTAAGTCTGGGTGCCTATCTAGACCTAATTAATTATCTCATGGCTATTTAGTCCATGATGCTGTTGGTACTCTGACTTCTGCACAGTGATAAGGTGTCCTTAGGCCAGGTTTGATACTCGGGCACAGACTCTGCCTATGACACTGCTGATCAGGGCCCATAAGCCTCACTCTACTGACACTTAATATTACTGAAAGAAAAACCTGTTAACAATATTTACTGCTCCTAAGGTGTATATATAAACCATTCTTCAGAAAAAACACCAATGTGCACCAGCACACACAGTGTGTGCATCCAACTTTGAATGTGAACACTTTCTTGCTTCTGCTTTTTAACTTCTTGCAGTGTAAATTAGTTCACTTGTTTTTGGGTCCAGTACAAGGCAAGGTGCTGCCCAGCTGCTTTTTGGGGGATTAAAATGTAAGCATGGAGCCAGCAGAGATAATGGCACATGGCTGTGCTGCCTTGGCACTACAACTGCTGATCCTTCTGGCTGCTGCACTGCAATTTGGAGGCTGCCAAGCTTGACTTGGGCTCCCTGTCTGCCTGAAGGGGGTTTTCCCTGCCTGTGTTACAGGCTCCTGCTGTTGAACATGTAATTTTCATTTTACAAATAGAAGGTTTTTCTGTACTCTAATTTTTAGAGATTTACTCTCTTTATTTATGATTTATATTCTTTACATAGATTAGTAAGATCTGAAGAGTTTGTATGGAACTTCATAAATGGTGTTTTCTTCCTTTGTTTTCATCACTGTTAACTTCTTTAATTTGCATCATATACTCCTGTCATGAATCTAAAGTTACACACACACCCCAAAACAAAAGTGAAAAAGATCAAAAAGGTCCTTGTCTAGTTAAAATTGAATTAAAAATGGTCGAAAAATCTACAAGGGGAAGGAGAATATCTTTTTAACCACATTTGGAAGGCTTAGGACTGCAAGTTGGCTTTCACTTACCAGTTCTTTTTGGTGCTGATCAAGCCTTAAGGTTTGCCCAATGAAAAAATTCATTCAAATCCTTCCAATCCATTCGAAACAAAAGCTTAACACTAAGCCCTATTTCATCAGTACCTGAAGGGTCTTTTCTCTTAAGTGGTGTGGAAATTTTTTTCTGGTTCTGTAACAGAGTATTTCTCATGTACTTTGCCTGGCACTTCAACTTTGACAGTGACACAACAGGATGCAAAACAACAGTTTGAAAATTCAATCATTCAATTCACCTTGAAGTCAGGGGGAACCCAGATGTAAGGATTTGAACTTAAGTCTTTGAGCTTTTGGAGTATGAGCTGTCTAATGTTACTTGAGAGACAGCAGTAAACTCATGTGCCAGCAGTAGTATGGCCACAGGCCCAGGGCAGTGACTGTCCCCTGTGCTGGGCACTAGGGAGGCTCTTCAAAGTCTGTGTCCAGGTCTGGACCCCTCATGACAAGAAAGACATGGAGGGGCTTGAACCATGTCCAGTGAAGGGAATGGAGGTGGGGAAGGGTCTGGATCACCAGGAATGGCTGAGGGAGCTGGAGGGGCTCAACCTGGAGAGCAGGAAGCTCAGGAGAAATGTTATTGCTCTCCACAACTACTTGACAGGAGGTTGTAGCCAAGTGGGAGTCAGACACTTCTGTCAAGTAATAAGTGATAAACTGGGGGGGAATGGCCTCAAGTTGCACCAGAGGAGGGTCAGATTTGGAGGAAGTGGTGTCAATCCCAGATGCCCAGGGCAGTTGTGGAGTCACCATCCCCAGAGGTGGGGGATGTGTGGATGTGACACTTAGGGACATGGTTTGGGGGTGCAGTTGGCAGTGCTGGGTTAACAGTTGAATTTAATGGTCTTTACAAGTCCTTCCCAACTTCCAACATAGATTCTATGATTCCGTAAGCACCAGGTTGTAGTGGTGGCCAAAAAACAGTTTAAGAAGTGAATTTTCTAAAATAAAAACTAGAACAAAGTTAGACAATGACCGATAATTGCTTTTTACCCCGATTCCTGCTTTGAAATTCTGCCTGTAGGAGTGAGTAGGACCACGGAAATTGTTGTGCCATGTCCTTTCCAAGAAGCTCCAAGGGCAGTGCTCTCTTCCACAGATGGCTTATGATCTACATGTAAGAAAGGGCTTCACCATTAAATAGAACATAAAATTGGAAGCAGAGGTGATAAAAAGATCTGACAAGGCAAATATCTACGCCTTGCAGTTAAGTCAGTATCAATAATTGGAACTGGCTGTGGCAAAGGTGGGTTCCTTTCTTCCCCTTGCCAGCAGTGTCAGGGGAGTTGATGATGAACAGCTTCACAGGGCTGTTTCCAGCAATGACATCTTCATATAGTTGGTTAAGGTGTCAGGCCATGAACAATAGTTGAGGGATGGCTATAAATACCAGGCTGACTTCTGAGCTGACTGCAGTTATAGTGACCATAATTCTCCACCAGTTGTCTTAACTGTAGTTAGAAATATTCTAGTGAATATACACTGAAGTCTTTGCAACTATTTCCTGGGTTTTTTTCCCATCAGTAAAGAGTCTCTGAGCTTAGTTAGCAGGAAGGTGGGATTGAAATAAGTTCTCCTATCCTTTTCTAGAGTTTCTGCTAAAAAGTTATTAGTTTTTCTACAGAACTTTCAAAACAACTCAAAGTAGAATTAGTATTGCAGTGTCTACCTGCGCTGCAATTTAGCCTTGAGCCAAAATACAATTCAATGATTTAATGCATTAGATTCTGGGCAAAGAAATTTGATTTCAGCTTTCCAAAATGAATTTTTCCCTTGAGAATAATTCTTAGGCAGTTAGTAAACATATTTGTGGAAGTGTTAACTTCCTCCTGCTGATTTTATATTTTTAAAGCTATTTGCTAATCTAATATTCTACTATTTGTGGGTTTGGGGGAAGCAGATGAAACCATTTTGCCAGAACATACAGTTCTGTGAAAACTCTATTTTACTGAAATTGTTTTGGGGAAGGGAGAAGATGATACTGCTTTTTTTTTGTATCGTAACTTCAGCAATTAATCTTTGTGTATAATACTTATGAAGGAATATGGAATTCTAAAAGAAAAACATTTCCGCTTCTCTGAAAAATGTTTGTATTCCACTCCCTTCCCTATACTCCTGGGTTCAGTGTAAAGACCAGTTTTTTTAAGCTTAAAATCATCTTTATTCTTCATTTTGGTGGGGTTTGTTTTGCATGGTTTGTTAGTGCCTCGGCATATGGTTCTGACCTCATTTAGAGACAGATTACATGAATATATATCACATTTTACTAGTTTTTTTAGCTGTTACTTGAAATTTTTTTTCCAGTGCTTTTAACATAACTTGAGAAATGGTTAATTCATCTATTTGGAGTTACTGGTACTTCATAGGCATTCCAGGAGATAGTGGCAGCATTTCAGCCCAAAACCTGGTTACACAGATAATCCTGACAACTTCAGTAAGATTTCTCATGACTTGGTGCATCTTTTGGTTACGGGATTTTGCTCTACTTTTGGTCTCACTGCTGAGCTCCATTCTTCCAGTGGTGGTTGTTTGCTGCTGTAGTACTGCCTCATGCATAACATGGTATTTCTAGACTAAAAATGTAAAATTATAGGAAGCTAATGAGCTGTGAAGAAATGTAATGTTTACTGTCTGCTGCTTGCTTTCTGGAAGAACCTGTCCACTATCAACTGAAAAGAAAAAAAAAGGCAGCAAATGTCCTAAGACACAGAAATGTGTATGGAATTGTATACTTGCATTTATAGATGGAAAGCTATTACCTGTATTTTAATGTATGTTTGTATGCTTGTTTTCATTTTGCTTCATTATTAGTAACTCAGCTGCATTATTGAACTGAAGGATGATAACTTTCTATTAAAAGACTTAGCAGAGTACTAAAATCTAAGGTAGAGTCATGTCTCATACAGGTAGCTTGGGAGATGCAGCATTTTTAGCAACAATAAGCCTCATTCCTTCTAAAAAACAAAGACAAGGAGAGACCCTGCTGCAGGAATGATCACTGGTTGATTGTGCAGTCACAGACAACAAAGTTGTACCACAGGAATGAATCACTGCTAAATTCTGAGGGCTTTAGGGCATTTTGCTCTGCACAGGAGAGTTTTACAGCATCCAAAAGATGAAAAATAACCTTCTGAGGAGATGTGACATGCTGTAGTGGTTTGTCTCTTATCAAGGGTTTCCCAAGTGCACAAGTCTTCTCGCTGCCTTCCTGTGGTTCAGGGAAGCTTTGTTGTCAATTGGCAAAGTGAAGATGGGAGTGTGCATGTTTTCTTTTAAAAGACACATACTCTTCCACATTTATACACCAGAATTTAATATAATACAGTTAAGTCACCCAACATTATTGCTGAACTTTGATCACAAGGAATTTTATTTAATTAGTTGTTGCTGCTCCTGACAGAGCATCTAGTTATTATTATCTGGGTGTCTGTTCTGTCATTCACTGTGTACTTGTTTACTTGTCGTCCAAGGGAAAAAACATGTCTGTACTCCCAAATCCATTGAGATCATAAGAGTAACTTCTGGATCCAGGGAGCTGAGAACCTTCTGTGAAGGGGACTGAATTAGGCATGATAATTTGGGTTTGCTCTGGGTTTCAGCATCAGTGGCTGTTGACTGCTGAGCATGTCTGTGGAGATAAAATCTTTCTTGTAATTCTCTTTTTCCCTCACTGACTAAGGCATTAAAAAATTTTGAGGTGTTAAGTGTTGGGATGACTCAGATGTGATTAATAAACCTCCTCCTCTATAAAAGACTCCCAGCAAACAAATAAACAAAAATAAAATCAAAATTCCTTTGATCAAAGCATGAAGAAGAGAAAAAAACAGGGACATGATTAAGATATACCTGCCCAATCAAATATCTGAAGTTTCTCTGAACAACTATGTGTGTATTAACTTTTTTCCAATATAAACTGTATCCATTATGAATGTTTTGAAATATGCAGAATACAGCAAGAAAAATTGTACTTCAAAAATCATGTGCTGACAGACCTTTACTGATTTCCTCATTGGAGATGTCTGGATAGCTACAATGGGTTTTAGATACTCAGCTAAACAATTTGGCTCTGCCTTGACCCAACTTCAGTTATTTTTGAGGCCTCACTTGTACTGGAATTCAGCCATGGAATGCCTATGGGATAAGTCCCACACATGATCATTTTGTTACTGTTCATAGTCTGAGGTACAAAGTGAGACCTATGAGACATTATCTAAAATACTGTGGTGATCTTCAGCACTTAATGTTGGCTAAGAGAAAGTTATAGCTGGTTTTAGTAGGCTAAATAACAGGCAAACAGCTCAAATGTTATTTCCAATCCAAGTATATTCTAACTTACAGGCATGATTGTGGGAAGTGTTGAAGACTCTTCAGTGGCCACCCTCCACAAAAATTAGCAGAGAAACAGACTGAATTGCAAAGAAGAAAATTAAATTCTGGTGATTTCATATGCAGTGAAGACTCCAAGGCTGCAGATGAACAAGGCTCTTTTGGGTTGTGTAATGCCGTGCCAGGAGGACTACACAGAATGTAAGGAATGAGCAAAAAAGTGTCATATGAGTTTCAGTGTGGATAAATTTAATGTAATGAATCTGGAGAAAAAATCTTATCTAAACCTGATAAGATACTGACAGATTTTGGAAAGCAGAACTTAGAGTCACTGCTAACAGCTTCTGAAATCGCTGGCTCAGTGAATACCTGTTCTCAAAAAAAAAGTCTTTGGCATTATCAGGAAAAGTATTGAGAAAAGAGATAAGGTTATTTAAAGCCTTCTGCTTGTATCTTGAGTGCTCTAAAAAGGACACAGTGAAGTTAGGTTACAGGAGTTCATAGATAAAATAACTTAGAGGATGGAGGGAACCTCCTTGTGAGTAAAAGTTTAAAAAGGCTGAAATTCTTCAGTTAACCAAGGAGAAAACTGAAAAGGGGGGAATTGGGGGATTATGCTATCATAAACACAATGAGTAAAGTAAATATTGAATGTTTACTCAACAAATCTTGGTATTACAACTAGAGGCACTAATCAAAACTGACAGGACACCAATTTAAAATAGAATCATAGAAATATAGAATAGTTTGGGTTGGAAGGACCTTAAAGATCATCTCATTCCAACCTTTCTGCCATGGGCAGGGACACCTTCCACTATCCCAGTTTGCTCCAAGCCCCATCCACCTTGTTCTGGAACACTTCCAGGGATGGGACAGCCACAGCTTCTCTGGACATATTCTATAAAGTAGTTCTGCATGGAAAGCTTTGGGAATCAGTTAACGTAGGAGATTGTGGAGAAAAAAAGGTTCAGATAGGGATTTCAATCTCTTGATAAGTAGTCCATGAGCAGACACTAAATGATATGGGCAACCCTAATCCAGTAATTCCTGGTGCTTGGGGAGTGTTTGAGGGAAGCAAACTGTGGAGCTGGGCTCTCCCAGATGCCTTTTCCTTGTGCCTCTCTGCTGAGTCAGGTGAAATAGGGATGTTGCTGGGTTTTTCTGTCTGTCTGGGGGAAGTTCAGAGGGAGGGACTGGGTGCCTGTTTCTGTCACCAGTTTGTTCTCCCAGTGTTACGAAGGCCAAAGGATGCCATGTGTTCAGCCATGTATATTTAGTATTGTTGACTGTAACAAATGGCTACATACCAGGAAGAACAGAAATAGGAATTTAATTTTACTTAATGTAGTTATAGGAGGCTATTGGTTTTATCTTTACTATTAAATTCTGTTTTTATGTGGAGCAGTCTAGGACCAGGATCAGATGACAGTAACGTCAAAGGTACTAAATTAAACTTTGATTCCTATGATTATTATTTATGAACTTTTAGGATTTCCTGCATCTAACTTCTTGTTTCCACTTTTTTACTATCAAAAATGATTTTATGGTTTTCAAACTTGATGTGTTATACCTTAATTTACTTTTATATCTGTGTGAGTCTGAATGTTACATTCAAACACCATATTAATAAATGATATCAATTTATATCTGTTGTATCTGGTGGGTTGCAGGAAAGGCAGACATTAATTTTAGGTATTTCAAAGTATTCAAACCTGTATCAGCTGGTTGCAGATACTGTGTTTCTTACCAATCATAGCTATTTTTCTCTTCTGACGTTTTTTTGTGTTAAAAAGTTTAGTATTCTGAATATCTCTTGTATTCTTAATTCCATCAACTTAAAAACAAACAAAAGTCAGTAATGCAATGGAACAGAATATTTCAATATTGTTTGGGGAGGGGTCATGTTGGATACTTACCAAAATCCTAAGAAACTTCTGTATAACATGGAAATGAATGGCAATGGTTGTATCCCATGGCTTTTTGAGATTCTGAAAGGAATACACAATTTCATGAGTATATGTTTATCCATCTTGGCAGTTTATTAAACAGTAATTTGAGCACCAGTACTTTGTGATCTTCAGGTGGAATATTGAATTTACAAATTGTAGTTGAATATTTTGGTATCTTAATATATTTTCTTCAAAGTCCCTGCAGTATGTATACACTGAATTCTTAACACACCTTTAATATCTAAGGAAGGAGCTTCACTGAAATGGTTTTGTTAAAATACTGCTTTTTGCAGTAGTCAAAGCTTCATGGCAAAGCGGCTATTGAGAATATGTTTTAGTAGCCATTTAAAATCCTTATTTATTAGGAGTACTAAATGATATACCTGTGAGGGATCGTGGTTAGCTGCTTCTTGGGGCTGCAAGTTGTTTTATATGTTCAATGTGATTGCTGCTAATGGTTTGTGATTTAAGTGATTACTGGGCATGAAGAAGAGTTTTGTAATTTGTTCTCCCCAGCAAATAATCTTTGGTTTCCTGGATACATTTTTTCTGTTTATCAGTTGGTTAACTTCAGGTAAATGAAAGAGAGGAGAGCATAAAGCTACATCAAAGTACAGTCTGTACTAGGCAGGCTTGGTTTCCTCTCTGCACAGGGAAGTGTATTTTTCTTTTTGCAGCTTCACTCTGTAGTGCAGGGCTTCTTTGAAATATTGCATTTGACAGAAATGGTGGGAAACTTCTGAATTTATTAAAGAAAGCTGGTACACTGAAGAGCTGAAATAGTGAGACTTGTGGGCTATTTATGGCATAGCTCTAATTTGGCCCAGTGTGATTGTTATATTCATAGGCATGTGATGGGAAAAAAAGGCATTGTTTCCTTTACCCAGCTGTAGTTATTATCTACTAACTGGACTTGTAAAAGAACTGGACTATAGAAAATGCATGATAGTGCTGTATGATACAAAGGGGTTTAGCAAACTGTTGGAACAGTTCTGCTGCTAAGGACTGATGGAGCTGTGATGAGCTATTCAGGACATTTGAAACAAGCGCTGACAAAAGCTCTGCAGTAACTGTGCTCTGGATTGTGTCCATATAAAAAAAACCCCACTCCCTTATTTTAAAAAGAAATAGTATTTGTTTCAATGGAGCGGTTTTCTTCTACCTATCCCTTTGCTAAGTGCACATTAGGCTCCACTGTTTCATTGCCATGTCAGGCAGAGAAAAAGGAATGCTTTTTGTGTGTTTAAACATCTTCTGGAAAACAGATTTTTGACAAAGTGCTCTCTTTTACAGTTTCAGGTGTGAGAATTGGGATTCATTTCATGTTGAAATAAAGTTCTTGTTTATAGTAATTTTAAACTTCAGAAGGTAAATAATTTACTATATTAAACATGATTTTTTTGGTCTCAGTAAACAGCTCTTGCATGAGAAACACCAGATCAGAGCTGCTTAATTAGCCCTGACATGAAATAAGACCATCAGTTAGCACTTAAAAGTTAGGGAATTTTGATTGTTCTGAAACTGAGACAATGAGTTCTACATGTACTTCCTATACACAGATACACATGTGCCCCGTATGCATTTTTCTAATCATAACACTGGTACACTGTATCCAACTAAGGTCCCCAGTCACTACACACACCTCTCCAGGGAAATTTCAATTCTAAGGTAGATGAGAGAAAGTCTTACAGTTGTCATCACCTGGAACAAAATACCTTGTTTATGATTTGAGTTTTCTACAGGAGTAGTTTATACATGTTGGATTCTCAGTTCTGGGTAAATCTGGAGAAAACAAAAAAACCAAAATCCTCACCTATGTTCACACTACTAATAGAATTTGAAATTCTGTGTTTGAAACACTTCTATGTTTCCTTTCAATTGCTTTTACAAGCAGTGTTTTGCTCTTGTGAATATATTTATGAAAGTAGACTTCGGTAAATGTTCTTCTCATGTCTAAAGTAGCCAGACTCATCCATTCTTTCACTTCATTAGCCTGGATAGATTTTCATGTTCAGAGAAGACCTTTCTTGGCTGTTATGCAGGAGGATAAGCAGTGCCCTCAGCTCTTGCTTACCACTGTAATCAGGATTTTGTAATCAGCCACACATTATGCAAGGAAGAGCATGATTATAGCATCACCTGAAATGCCAGAGTAAGTTAATTTCCTGGGCTGCAAAACTTTCTTTAGTGGATGAATGTACCCTTGTAGCTTAAGGCTGAATTTAGAGATTTTCTAAAAAAAGCTTGATTTTGAGTCAAAGAAATTACTGAAATTGTAGGTTGGTAGATTTGTTTCTGCTGTACGGTTATCTGAGGGCACAGGTGTCACATATACCTTGACATTTCATATGGTACACTCTGGGCTTGCCATGATCAAGCACAGGGTGATATCAGAGCCCCAGGGCTATAAGTGACTCAGATGTACAGTAAATGACTGGTTGTTAAGTGAAAGCAACCAGGAGAGCATTGGAAAACCAGTTTTAGATGTAACAAAGTTAACAGAAATAGTATCCAGCAGAGAAAAATCAGATGTTATGTGGAACTGCAGACCAGTGAAGACAGAATGAATAACTTGTTCAGCAGGTCCCTGCCCAGCCTGTATTGCTGCTGGGGCAGTTCCATCCCAGATGGAAGGCTTTGCACTCACCTGTGTTGAACTTCATGAGCTTCTCAGTAGCCTGATTGCCCAGCCTGCTCAAATCAATCTGAAGAAGATGTCTCCTGCATCCCCACCCATCAGGAGTATCCTGATGTATCTCAGTGAGTGATTTGAGTGAACACATAAGTGGGCACACTGATTTTTTTATTTCATCAGACTTACTAATTTTCTTACTAAATTTTCTTTTTGTCAGCAGCTCCCAATGAAATAAGAAATGATCTTGATTATATTCTGCTAGTTTTGCTTCGATGGTTTGGGTTCACATCTTGAGTTATTCCAGTCCAATGTTCATATATAAACACACCCTGGGGAGTTGTGCTTGATTCCAGAAGGCTCTTAGAGTTCCTTGGGTAGTTCCTGTAATAGACCAGTGCCAAAGAACCAAAGAAAACTGTATAAAGATGACTTGTAACAGTGGGAGAGTTAGACTTGCAGGGATGCCTCATAAGGAGCCATCAGAAAGAAGGATGTCAGACAGCTGGTTGCAGTATGAACATGTAGTGGCCATGGGAGAAAGAACTTGAAGGTAAAATGTCTCTGTGCAGTAGTTGTACTCAAGTGACTTTTAAAATGACTCTTACACTTTTTATTTCTCCTTAAAGCAGAAAGAAGTGCTTGCCTTGCTGCCTTACTGAGTGACTGTAAGGACTCTTCCCAAGTCCAGCATGTGTTTTTTCAAGTTCCCTGCAAATTCAAAGGTTAATGCTACCTCTCTTTTGTGATAGTTTTACTTTCTGACCAGAAAGATGTTTTAGATTAAAAGCACTGTGGTAGTGATATGAAAACAATTATAATGTATTTTATTTATGACCTAATAAAATCAAGTATCACTTTGGGGCTGTAAAGCAGAAGGACTTTTTTTTTAAGTCTTGGTTTTTCTGTAATGCTTTGTGTTCTTCATTGCATAAGACTGACTCAGTATAAATATCCAATCTTTATTATGTATTTCTTATCTGCATCTCTTTCATTGCCCTTCTATTAGCTGTTGCTATCATATGCCTATATTTTCTACTGCTTACATGCACAAAAGCCTTTCAGTAAGATTTTAGGGAAGTTCTTAGCAGGAAATTTATTGCTAACATGCTGTAGGAAAGCACAGGGCAGTAAAGACTGAGCAGTGCACCTACAATTATAAAACAAAGTTGCTTTCCATTATGAAAGAAAGCCAGATACTTCTCTGAGCTCTGAAACTCAGAATACATTCCAAAGTTTATTTCCAATGATATGTATGTTTATTAGATTTGTGCTTCCTAAATTTATGTTGGATTTATCTTGCTGTCTCATAATAGTTTTTAGGAGCTTATACTGAGAACAAAAGGATCTTATACTTAGTGTTTAAGTTAATACAATAGAAATTATTTTCTTGACTTGATCAAAGGTACATAGCCAATTTATCAACAAATACTTTTATTTTGAAAATAAATAAATCACTGTAAATACATAAATTAATACAAAAAATAAAAGTGAAAAATATATTATCAATGTTTTACCTGTTGATTTATGGATTCTTTTTTTCTTTGATATACTTAAATAACATATCAAAGAAAATATCTGTTTTAAAGTCATTGGAAAATGGAAACAAAATTAAATAGTGTGGAAGAAGCAGAGACAGTGTGATTAATATTATCAACACGAGCTTCAAATGTGAGATAAAAAACTGGTTTACCATAAGCTTAAAATTAGCAGTGACAGGACATTTACTGAAGACAAAATGTGTTCTCTCTTGCAATAGAAAAGTTAATAAAAAAACTTCTACTGGCAATAGTATCAATGTATTGTTATAAGATACCTGGAATGCAGGTACTAAAGCTGCTGTTAAAAAAATAGAAAAACTTCTTCTGGATTGTTAACAAAAATATGTTTTGGCTTAAACATTGATATTAATATTTGACATAAGTACTTTGAGCAATGAAAAGCCTGACTATGATGCTCATACTCAAAGTATTGTAACAGTAATTTTTATTGATACTTTGAAAACCTTGGATGTGAGTCTTTCAGTGCAAATATTTTTTTTTTTGTTACTAATCAAGCATATTTAAAACACAATCTTTTCAAGAAATCAAGGTGAGGAGGTCAGCAAAGTTCAGGAAAACAAACTATATATATACACAGACACAATGTATATTTGTTTTATTGATACTGAGAGCATTTGTGTCACCATTTCTGAGATTGCTGTAATGATAGTGCTGAGAGGCCCCAGCTGAGATCAGAACCCCATTGTGCCAGGCATTGTACAATCCTAGAGTAAAAAATAGAGCAACTGTGAGAAGAAACATCAGCAGAGATACTTTATAATCAGTAGGACAGTAAACATATTTATTTATTTGCAAAGTATCCTACTGGTTATAAGGTAGTTTTCTTAATGCCTGTTTCAGTGGTTTATTTCTGTGCACATTAACTTCTATCTCCATGTCTTTAAAATGTTCCTTTGTTCTTACTGCAGTTGGGTGGGGTTGTAGTTCTAGTGCCTCTGGCTGCCTGGGCAGGTCAGGGGTTCCTTAAAAATGTCACTGCAAAGGAGGTAAAATGGAGGGGAGAAAAGTCAGTCTGCCTGCCCTGACAGTCTCAGTGCTGGGAGGGCTTTCCCTGTGTTGAGGAATCTACTTTGATACCCGGGGGGACAGCTGCAGGTTGAGCTCTGGAGGGCAGGAGCCTGAGGCTCAGGTTCTGAGCTGCTGACCCTTTGCACAAAAAAGGTTCTTCCCCCAGAAGGTGGTTGGGCACTAAACAGGCTCCCCAGGGCAGTGGGCACAGCACCAAGGCTGCCAGAGCTCCTGGAGGGTTTGGATGATCCTCTCAGGCACATGGTGTGACTCTTGGGGATGGTCCTGTGCAGGGCTAAGGATTGAAGGATCCTTGTGGGTCCCTTTCAACTCATCATATTTGGTGATTCTATAATAAAGGGCCTGGGGACCTCTGGCCCAGACAGGGGACAGGACACTTGGGGACATGGCAGCAGCTGAGCACCCCCAGACTTTTGTGCACTCCGGCTGTAAGGGTATAAGAACTCAGGGTTTCCTTTGTTTGCAGTCCCTTCTCAGATGTTCCAGCTCAAAGTTTAATTTTGTTATTGTACCATGATGAAATTATTACAAGTATTGAGATGTCTGAAACTCTGCTATGGGAAACCTGGCGTTGAGCTGGTGAGGAAACCTGCTCTGACTGTGAGTGTGGAGCTGTGAAAGGGCCTCTGTCCCATCTCAGGTGGTGTGTGTGACTGCCAGAGTGGCTCCTGGGTGGACTGACAGGGAAGATTCCATAACACTGGCCCCATGGTGGAAACTCATGCTCCTTGAACTAAGTTTACCTTAATGGCAGAATCTGCCTCTCTGGCATGACAAGGATTTTACACCTTAAAAAATATTTCTGTGTGGACAAATTACTTCTCAGTTCCTGTTTTGCCTCTGCCCTCTCTGCCTCTGTCCTATTATAGACTCTGAGAAGTGAGGTAGTTGCTAATTTGACCTGTTAGGTACCAGCTTCCAGCATGGAATGACAGGAATACAACTGTTTATTCCCAGAGTTTGGCATCCTGCTGCAAGTTGCTACTCTTGGAGCTCTGGAGATCTGATTGTAGTGTATGGCCATAGTTGAGGTTCTTATATCCCTCTTCAGGATGCACTGCCATGAGAACACTGATACTGAGAGCAATGACTCTGCTGCACTATTTTGTTTGGGCTGATAAAGAACACAACTGGAAATTAAATGTTTGAGATGTGTCAGTGGCTGCAACAAAACTGCACAAGGAATTGATGAGAGTACTGATGCTCATACTTTTGTGATGAGGTTTATATATTTTTGTACCTGTGGGTGTTTTCTTGAGAAACACCCATTGCTGGCTTTTTTTGTTGGAAATTCAGTTCGGTTTTCCCTTGCTTCACTCTGGTTAAGGTAGAAGTGATGGTAGTAGGTGAACGACTGTCCTTTGGCAGGATCAAGTTTCAGTGACAAGGTAGAAGTGTATTTGTATTTAAAGTACTTTGAATATTAATTGATTATCCAGTGTCATGGCTGTTACGAGTAGGGAAGATGGAAATTTTGTTGGTATCAAGAGTTTTGATGTTTCCAACTCCCTAAAGATACCAAAAGGCTTTGACTTTCAAAGACTGAGCTTTATGAAGATGAAAACTCCAACAAGAAATAAAAAGTTGAGATTTTCTTTTTAATATCTCCTCACTTGTCAATTTTCCAGGCATTTAACATTCAGTGGCTTTGTGAATTGCATAAGAATTGAGGTCTGCCTGTATATCTGCTCTAGTTCCCTTTCCACAGTGTCTCTCCTCTAGCTGCTTGCTGGCATTATTTGTATTTAAAGGAGTAATAAAGGTAGTGGCCACAATAAAGGCTTTTCAGTCAACATCTTGCACGAGTACAGTATTCTGAAAGAGAGGATCATTACCCTTAATTGTTTCCATTGCAAGGTTAAAAGTGTTGTGCAGTCCTTGAGCAGTCCACAGTTGGAGTCTGTTACAAGAAAACACTGAAGGTTCTTAAAAGACCTTTGTACAATACAGGTTCTTCAACTGCTGCTTTGAGTGTTTGAGCTGTTTCACATGTGTCTCAGTTTTAAGGAAACAGAAATACCATCTTCCTCTTCCCTTCTAATGTGAAGAGTAAAGGTAAATATAAAATTGAATGTTTTGTACTCCAAATGTATAAACAAAAATTAAAATGCCAGCCAATGAATGAATTTACCAAAATTTCCAGCTTAGTAAAATCCCCCTTAGAAATAAAACAATTAACATTGAGGTACCAACATTTATATTTCAGTACAATCAAACACCCTCGGAGTAGATACTTGTTTGGGGGACATGTTTTAGCATGTGTGCCTAGAAAATTGAGTGAATGACATTGTTTCAAAACATGCCTAAAATTAAACAGATTTCAGCCAAAGGAAATCTGTTTCAACATACCTGTTTATTACATCTCTGCTTAAATTAGTGCTGATCATAAGCATCTGTAGTAATAAATGGTAAAAAGAAATAGAGCTAAAGTTCATTTATTGGACAGCCACAGATTTTTAATGAAAAGTATTTGGTAATGATTATTAAATAACAGAAAATTCTAGGGCATGTAGTCTTTAAAGGTATTCATTGCATTGTAAAAAAAAAAAAGGGCAATTAAGCATTACATCACACTAAAGAATGTTCATCTGTGCTGAGTTGAATGGTTTTGAGATACTAAACACTCTCATGGTTTGTAGTACCTTGAGGACTTGTAACTAACTCTACTTGCCTGCTTGTTTATTGGAGTGTTTGAATTTGAATGAATGTCTTCTACTAAAAACCCTGGAGAAAAGAAAGCTTGAGCCTTCCAATATTTCCCTGGAATCCTGAAAGACTTTGGAGTCTCGAGTGGCTGTTGCATAACAATACCCTAAAACGGTAGATATGTTTCCTATTTCCCATAAGTGGGAGCCTGTCAACAGCTATTTCCATTCCAGCACTTTTCTTATATCATATTCAAACTATTCATGCTTGAAATCAAGTGGCTACATAATTGGAACAGCTTGGAATAAACTGATTGTCACTTTGCTTTTCCTTTTTTAGCTGGAATAACTGAATCCTATAAATCAGAGTAAAGGAGCTGTGAGAATCCCAGTTTCTGCTTTAAAAAATAGGTATTTGTGTAATATTAGGCAATAATTACACAGACACATAAGGAATATCAGCAGAACTGTGCTGTAGTCAGCAGGTCTGCCTTGCTTGTACCAACAGCTCACCTGGCTGTTTATTTCCAGGCTACACTAAAGTCACATTTTCTGTAGATGACTCATCTCCACCTCCTCAGTATTTTAATTCTAACATGTCCAGAAAGAACAAATTTATATGTATTAACTTAAAAATTTGTTTGCTAGTACTGCCTTGAGATACTGACATCTATCTAATCATCATTTATGCAGATTACCTGAAATATGGGGCTTCTGTTTTGTACAAATCTTAGGACTAAAGGCTGAGGACCACTAGACTTTGTACACTTGACTATTTGCAGTTGCCTGTATTGATTCAAATCCATCAGTTATATATAGTATTCATTTATGGGTGGATGTAAGCAAGTTTTTGTGTGTTATAAATCAAACACACTGAATGAAATTCTTTCTTCAGAAGATTTTTGCCTCTTGAAAAAACTGAATTCTAGTTGTTATTGCCTATATTTTTTAATTGTTGATTTTTTTTTTTAAATTATTTTTCCCACCCCTCCCCTGAATCTTCATGAGGGATAAACATTTGTTTTGAGTGGTGTTTAAAGTACAGGAGAACTGGATTCTGTTTATTTCTTTGTTACTGACTACTGGTGAGGAATTTTCTGGGTCATAATGTCCTTCACATCACCATCCTTTGTTATAAAATAAAGCTAATCCTGCTTTTAATAATACTGGAAGAAAAATTCTGGCCTTTTACAGAGTGTATGAAGTTCCACTGGCAGGTTAAAGCATCATTAAAAAAATCCTTACGTTCCTAAAAGCAGTTCTCTCTATTTATGCTGTCAGGTCTTCAGGTAGTAACCATTAATTTTTGAGATCTCATGTGATTATCCTTTTAGCAAACTATTCTGGTCATTTAAGTGTGTTTGACATACGAAATAAATACATATACATAATTGATGCTATTTTGAGCAAAGGTGTTTACGTCCAAGTGTTGAGTTCAATGTGTATAGAGCCAAGGCCACCTGTGTTAGGAAAGAAATAGGATTAAGTAGCATTCCTAAAATTAAAAAGACATTTAAGGTGGGGTTGATGTAATTTATGAAGGCAAGATCAATAATAGTAGGGGAAGTAAAGTTTTTCTTCAGATATTTATTTTTAAGGTATTTTATTGTAATAAACAGCAGGAAAACACTTAGAAATTTAAAATCTGCTAACATAAGAAGGATGTGGAGCTGCTGGAGTGGGTCCAGAGGAGGCCTTGAAGATGCTCTGAGTGCTGGAGCCCCTCTGCTCTGGAGCCAGGCTGGGAGAGCTGGGGGTGTTCACCTGGAGAAGAGAAGGCTCTGGGAGACCCGAGAGCCCCTTCCAGTGCTCAAAGGGGCTCCAAAAGAGGAGAAGGACTTTGGACAAGGGGCCTGTAGGGACAGGACAAGGGGGAATGGCTTTACACTACCAGTGGGTTGATTTGGATTAGATATAAGGAAAAAGTTCTGCACTGTGAGAAGGCTGAGACAGTGGCACAGGTTACCCAGGGAAGCTGTGGCTGCCCCATCCCTGGAGGTATGCAAGGCCAGGTTGGATGGGGCTTGGAGCAACCTGGGATAGTGAAAGGTGTCCATGCCCATGGCAGGGGGTTGGAATGAGATATTCTTTAATGTCCCTTCCAACTCAAACCAGATGAAATGGGCTTGATATCTGTACAGCTTATTATTTGTGAAACTGTAGTCACCAAACCTGTGATTTTAATAGCCTCAGTCTTCCTTAGTCTTTCACAATGAAAGCAGCACCTTGGATAACTTTTTTCTTTTCATTTCTTTGTTAGTCCTGGTTTTGTGAACATAGGCTTCAACCTTTCTTAAAATTTATACTTTAAGAAAATCATCCTAACATTTATGTGTCCTGAGAACTGAGGTCTATGTAGGTGAAATTTCCCAAGATATGTGCCAATGATCTGACTTTGGTCTGTGTCTCACAGACCAAGGAAGCTGGAGATCTCCTTTTTCCAGTGCTTAGAAGTGTTAAGAATCTTGCCATTAGAAACTCAGCAATTTGCACATTAGACAAATAATGTGCAGTGCTCTGCCTGAATCGCAGAAGAACAGTGACCTTTCACATGTTCATGCTGCTCTGGTGTTGGATTTTATCTTCACTTGAGCAGATTTTTCTAGTTGAAGTGTTAAAATACATTCTCAGAAAAGAAACTGTATAAATGTTCTAAGGATGAGGATAATTTCAGTTTCAGATGTGCTCATCTCTGCTTTATAAGTGAGTAAATTTAATTGGAACAAGAGACAAACCTAATAGTTTAACTAGAAGCACCCATAATATTATTACTTTATAAAGGCAATGCTGTAATGAAGTGGCTTTAAATTACTGAGTGGATAGACTGGGAATCTTGTTCTTCTTGATAGCCAAAGAGTAATATGCTTAACTTCATCTGATGGCCTGGGTGTGCTGCAAAATTTGACTGAACTACCCGAAGAAAAACCTTGCATATTTTATGTGACATGGTCTCACAAGCAGGCAGCCCATACTGTCTGACACCTGTAACATGTTAGTGCCCGAAAGTTTTAAATCACAGAGACATCGGATTTTAACCATTAACCAAAGAAAAAGAGAATGTGTAACGATCTGGTTTTCTGGATGTTTTTCCTTTCTCTTCTCCTCTCTTCCTTTGGGATTTTTGAGAAACATTGAAAGTTAATTGAATGATGAACCTTATTGTGAATCAAGTAGAGGATGCATTTTTCTCCTGTCCATGTGATCACGTCCTTTCTTACTTATAGTCCCTCACTTAGGTTTTTCAGTGGTCATTAGCACCACTGCTGGTTTATGCTCATGTCTAGTGAGAAAAAAAATAACTTCTTAGTATTGATGGTAGAATGCTCAACTCAAATGTTTTCCATTATTTACACAGGTTTCCATTTTTCATTAGGATTTTTAATAGTTTTCCTCACAAAACAACTACCTAACTTTCAATATGTGTATTCAAACTGACCTTTTGTCACGAGGTTCACTATGTACACCTCAATTCCTTTGTTCATTTTTCCATTAGAAATTAAAGCTTGTGGAAGGTCTTTCAAAGAGGATTTTCTCACCAATGTGTAGCTCGATGATTTAAATTGAGCATTCACCAAGTGGGTTATTTAAATTGCAGTACATGGGCTTGATTCACGTGAGGAATATGAATCAGGGTCTGAATGTGTTGTCTGTAATGAAAACTTTCTTAATGCCCCATCTTTCTGAGCTGATTGTGATTGCATGGCTCAACTCGTGTGACCCATAAGAAGACAGACGTGGTGATGGCATAATTCCTGAATTTTTAAGCATTTCTGGGTGTTGAGAAGGAAAGCTTGCCAAAGAGCCTTTTTCAGGCCAAAAATAAGCTTACCTGGTAACTAGTGTGGCTGCAAGTGGGAGTGCAGTGGTTTTTTGGTTGATTTTACTGATTTAAGAAGTCTAAAACTGTCTGCAGTGTAATAGTCTCAAGAAACTGCTTTGTTTGGGTCCAGCAGGCTGCTTTTCATAGGCTGTCTTCCAGCTTCACAAAGAATGAGCCTTATTCCTGAATTTAACTATAGTCAGGGAACTATTTGCCATGATGGGTCTGTGTATTGATGTTCATGTGGCAGTGTTCCGGGAAGTTAGCAGGAATCTGCATTAAGTAAGAATCATCTCTCTCATCCCCAGGTGAAACTACAGAGATCTTTGATCCTTTGCAGATTTAATTTATGGAACGGCCAGAGGGGTTGCAGAGAACTGTAAATTAAATATATGACCATGACTTGTGACTAAAGTCATTTTACACAGGCAGCACTGGGGATATTACATACTAATACACACCCAAAATGGTATTTGCCCTCTTTCTGTATTGGTGTAATGGAATAGATACTATATATTGTGTTCTTGCTGTGTAGAGGGGTAGTGCTGATTAACTAAGGACATGTTGTTTGTTATGAGGTATTGAAAGTAAGTAAGTTGCAGCCATAAAAATAAACCTTTAAAAATGTTTTCTCTATCATAATGTGACTTGCCCTGCAACTCTGTGCTGTGCACACCTTTGCCTCCTGAGGTCTTTGCACGTATAGGAAATATTCACTGTATCCATACACAAATGGTAGGGGGGGAGGAACATTAAACAGAACTTGAGAAGCAGGTCCTGATGTTAATTCTCATGAAAACCTTCCTGTTCTGGTGTTTTCTCCCTTGAACTGTCATCCCTGGAGAAATCAGGCTGAAGCTGTGCTCTAAGATAGAGCAGCATCCTTCCTGTCAGAGCAGGTTGTATAGTGCAGGGCTTGCTGCTTTGACTACCACATCACCAATTCCCTGGGAGAAAGTTATTGAAAGAAATGAGTATTTGCTTGAAGTGACAAGGTTAATACAGACTCTGACCCATGTTCAGGGTCTGCTGTGTTTCTTTGAGATGTTTTTCGGAGAGGTGAGACACTGGAGGTAAGACCAGAAGTAGGCAGGGCTTGTTACCAATATATAAAACATTTCCAGCACTTTAAATATGTCATTTGTCCACCATAAAACTGGAACATTCATATGTACTAAACCAATGAATTGGACTGCATGAGATCTTTTTGTAATTTTACTGATTCTGTATCTTCTTTATTTCAATCACTCTTGTAACCATAACTTTTTGGTTTGGTAAGTGAAGGCAAAATACAAGGAGACCATTGCAGTCAGAGATGCCCAAAAGAAGAAAAGCTGATATAGATTAAGTGAGACATAGTGTTAAGCTTGGTTAATCTTTTGTAGCTGTTCAATTAAAGCAGTTGAGTGCAGACCTGCTAGGACAGAAAGAGGTATGTGTATATGTACAGTGTATAGGTGGATGAACTGACTGTCAGTGTTCAGCATCAATTAGAATCCTCTGGACCCACTTGTCTTTCCTTTACAAGAAGGCAAAATTTCAGCATTTTCTACTTGCTTTCCTGCTGAAAACTTTTTGCATGCAGTAGGGTGACTTTCATGCTCATCAGGTGCTAGGAGTCAGTTTCCTTTTACTCTTAGGAAAATGGAATGTTTGAAGATCATTGGCTTCTGTGTGTGAAATTAAATTGTTTTATTTTTTTCCCAAAAGAATAATATGTTAAACTTACAGCAGCATAACTTGACTATAGCCTGTGGGTCCTGACCTACATTTTTTACTCTACAGAGCATGAAATGTCTTGCTATGATACAAAGTCATTGCATGACTAGAAATTATATTAAATTGTGTGGCTCTGGTACTCCAGATTAAAAAGTGAGTTAGAGTTAGATCCAGCTAATCATTGTAGCAAGTAAAGATTTGATATATTGTAAAATGAACTCAATATTTCTTTTTACTTTCCTTTTTTTCCATTACATTGCTTTTTCATTTTTTTTCCTTGATAGGTGCCTTTATTTTCTTTTTTTTAAATAACGAAGTTGATATCTCAGTGTTTAAATTACTGAAATAAATCAAATATGGAACCTGCTAATTCTTTCGGTACTTTTCGTGATCTGGTGGTGATAATGATGGGTGTTTCAAAGCCAGCTTGGACAAATGTAAATGAAGCCCAAAGTTTCAGCATCTTGGAAAATCAAAACTCTTGTACCTATTCTGTAAAAAAAAAATTCCATTTCCATGAATCAGTTAAATATAAATAATTTGGTTTGTATGGGAAGAGAAAATTTCACTTCTGATTTTTTTTTTCTCTCCCCCCACTCCTTGCCATGACAGGTTTTCGTCCTGTAACTGGGTTCAGTCTCTTACCAGGGAGATAATCTACTCTGTGTCATGTTAACATCTTCTGCTCATGAAGTCTGAAACTCTAAACCTAATGATATTTTTCTGAGCTGTATTTCAGGCTTTTGAACTCTGCCATAACCATTGAAGCTGTTTCTTTTGTATGAGAAGTTCTTTGCAGGAATAGAGAGGTTACTTTTTCTCTCCCTTCTTTGCATCCTGGAATTGAGAGGAAAAAATAAACTTTGAGCTATAAATTCAAGAAATATGAGAAAACTTGACATGTATTTTGTAATTCCTTTACTAAAATGCTTGTGATTTTTTTGATCCCTTTAAATGGTTCAATCTTTAAATTGAGCCATTTGAATATATGAATGTAAATTCTCATGTGTAGTCCTTGATCTGTGGAGAAGTGTCACAGTTAGAAATGTGGTTGTTGTGCAAGGAGTGACTTAGAGCACAGCACTGGCATTAAATGTACTGAATACTGCAAACTCTGTTCTGTCTGATGATAGATTATTAATGTAGATGATGATGATGATAGTTAAAATACAGGGGAAAGAAATACAAAGAACTCACATCCTATAAAGTAAAAATACTTAACATGATCGTGCAGAATGTTTTGATAGATTGACTGAAGAGGTGACATTGCAACAGTTGCTGTTGACCAACTAATCTTAGGTTTGTTAAGTTTTAAAGCAGTGAAAAAATTTCCTAAGCCATCTTGAACTAAAAAAAAATGAAGGTAAAAGAAATATGACAGTTGGTTTTCATTACTTTGAACCTCTGTCACACACAGTTACAGCAATCACTGAGCTTTTCTGTAGGGCAGAGCAGAGGATGGTTTAAGTTGGGTAAGACTTTGTCTTAGACCACAGTCACACCTTAGAGAATTGTTGACAGATTTCCCATGTATTATTGTCTTCTCATTCTAAGTCTTGATGAGGATGAAGAGGACAGCAGAACTGTCTTCCATGGAGCATTTATTTTCCACTATTTCTCCTTGCAGGGAGAACATGAAAGCAAATGTTTTCTTTCTGAAGGGGTGTGTGAATTCTTCTAAGCCTTAACATCTTCTGCTGTAAAGACATCTGGGGGACCTGGGGATTTGATAAAGCCCTGAAGAAAACTTCTGAATTGTGTGTGATGTCTTTATCTATATCACGTTGTGAAAGTATAGACTGTCCTTCAGAATTCTGCCTGAAGTGTCAAACCTGCACTATCTCAGCATCTCCTGATCAGTGGAGCTGTCCTGTTTCTCCTGTGTAAACATGTTTTGTGCTACACTGAGATTTGGCAAGTTAATTAAGGTCATAGGTCAGCTGACCTGGAAATCATATTACTATGAAGTGTGAGAAAATAATAGCACTCAATTTTGATGTATTTCTTCAATATATTCAGTCAGATCTCTAGCTTCTGTGAGTTGGCTTGCTCCACTGAACTCATTAGAACTGCTTTGATTTACATAGTATTATTATCATTTTTTTTTCTCTCTTGACTCTTGCTTTTAGGGTTTGATTTTTTTTTTCTTGTCTGTGTTATTGAAGAGTTTATTGGGCTGGCAGAAAGTAGCTTTACAGGAATGTGAAATTTATAGTATATGTGGTTTTTACAGGCAGTTGAATTCCATAAGTCCACAGACTCATGAGGAGAGCCTCAATCAAGTCCACAACACTTGTGTTTCTATTAATTTGGGAAATGTAACAAAACAATATTTGAAGAAAAAAAGAAAGCCTATCAATTAAAAGAAAAAAAAATTGGTTTTGTTCAGTAGTATGAGATACAGTCCTATGGTAAACAGGTATGGAGACTTGATAAAAGTCACTCTTGCACTCCTTGTACCTGACTTAGGAACTTGAGAATTCTTTGACAGGCTCTGTGCTGGTGACTGTGGTTCTGTCCTACTGTGTGTTGCACACAGGTGTACCTGCTGTCATTGCTCTGTGTACAGGGGCCTTTTGTTCTTAACCAAGAAAAGTAAGGAAAAATGACTGCACATCATCAAATTTCAGAGTGTAATTGCTATAGGATGGTGATGTATCTTCTCTCAGTGCCAGAATTAACCTGTAGCTGCTTTACCTTGAGCTAAAGAAGGAACAGTAAAAGTAAAAATGAAGACATTCAGCTGTAGCTCTAAAAACTGAACAACAATTTAGAAGCTGTGTAGGGTACATGCATATCCCATATGCTTCTGTTTGTGCCACAGAAATGTTATGGACATGAATAAAGTTCAAGAACCTGGGAGTCTTTACAAATGTTGCTCATAGAGGCTTTTGAATGAACTGTGTAATCAATATTGATTCAAACTTACCCTCTTTAACATTCAAAAAAAGAAAGAAAAAGGAAATGGAGAAGTGTCTCAGAATGAGTCTTGAACAGCCACTGTAGCTGTGTATAAGTGCACGTGAATTCGCTTCGTTTTTCAGGCTCTTCCTCCGTAGGAAACAAAATTATTACTTCCAATAACAAAATCAGGCTTTGTGAAATGACCGTAACATTGATCTTTCCTATCATTTCCTATCTCAAATAAGAATTTCTGACACAGAAATAAAAACAAAGTCAATAATAAACAAATAAGTGTTTCCACCACGTCTGTTGCAAGTGTATTTCTGTAAAATTATTTCACCATATTAAAGTACCAAAGAGTTTGTGCTTTGCCCAAAGCTAATCCTCTTGAACAGCAATTTGCAACAGAAGCTAAAGGTTGCTATGAAATTTTAGAAGAATGAGGAGTCCTTACAGAAATCAAGAAGATAGATAACATTTTCTCATTTGTAAATGTGGCTTTTATTTTAAAACCACCAATAAATAACCAGAGTCTATTTTATCTGATAAACCTTTCTCTAGGATAAATCGCAATAAAAGCTAGAAATGCCAGAGACAGACTAAGGACAATGTGTGACATTGTAATTCATGTGATGCCTTAGAATATAAATCTGGAAAATGCACAACTTCCCTCACATTTGGGTGAGTTGAAGGTGTTCACAAAGACATTGAGCACTTCAGCAGAGAAGGATCTTATACCCACTTTAAAATTATGAATTAATTTTTGAGAAAAAATACTCTTTTGCAAATTGCAGCTGCAGAAAAGATCTGAAAGTAGCCAAGGATGTTTTCTTAACAGAATGGTTTGAATTATTTGACAGAATATTTTTTTATCAACAGAATCAAATTAGAGTTTCAATCAAATTAATTTTGTTTTGTATGTAAGTCCTGCATGACAGCATATATTCAAAGAAAGAGAAAAACACTCTGGATATAAAAGACATGTCAATTAGAAGACAGGAGCATGAAGTCTCTGTAACAAATTGCTAACTAAAGGGTAAGAAGTGAGTTTCCGGTGTAGAAAGCTTTGTTGAAGATACTTTTTGTTTCGAAAAAATTATTTCCTTTTTCTTTAATTGAGAAATCTTGACAGCTTTGTCAACAACAAAAAGTCTTAGCTGTTACTAGTTTCAAGTACTTTTCCCCAATACTTGTAAAGGTACTTCAAAATTCTAGGGAGAACATTGAAAGACAGGTGTTTTGATAATTTCAATTGCAAGCAGAGCCATTTCTTTGGGCTTCTTTTCACTTTGAGATCAAACAGGAAAAAATGCAGCAACTCGGTAGGTGGTAGATACTTTACAGGCAAAAAACCCCCAAACAACCTGCAGTTAAAATCTGTTGTAACTAAGTAGCTACAGTACTTCATGAAGAAACTGGAATTGCCAGTCAACTTATATGAGAGTGAATAATCAAGACATTTACTGGCCTTGCAGATTGGAGAACTTGCGTATCAGAGAACGGTGAGGATGTTAAACAACCTCTGCAAACAGATGGAATTCGGTCCTGCATTTGTGAGACCATTTCTGAGACGGTTTGATTAAGACACACTGGTGATCCTGTGGATGCCTAACTACTTTTTTGGCTGGATCATGTGTATTTTGGAAGCTGACATTAATTCACTTCAAGAATAATTTTCCATGTTGAATTGGCCCTCTGTGGAAATACAATCAGCATTTGCAGCATTTGCTAGCATTAAAATTTACCAGTGCTTTATTGGAGTATTTTACAGGCTCTGCTATTTGTTTCTGAGGTTTTCAACACCTCATCTTGTGATAGATGGGAGTTGTCCATCACAGGTTCACACAAGTGAATTTTTGTGAGCAAATTTCTTCCCTCTACCACTCCTGGAAATGAGCTTGTAGATCACATTAGTGAAATTGATTGGAGTTGTGATTGTACATGATATCAAAATAACTCTGTATTTTCTTAACAGAGATCTCTAAAAACAAGTCCCCTTCATCCAGTACACAGAGGCAAACAGTTGTTCCTGTGTTGGTTTAACAAGAACAAAAGCAGAGTAAAAGAGAAAATCATTCACCCCTGTATGTTCAGATATTTGATGCCAATTTCTGAAGTAAATTAAAGTTTTGGATCTACTCAACTGTTGGGGAAAAATGTGAAAACAACTGAGTAGGATCTGCAGTGACCACAGCATCAGTATATATATATGACAAGCTAGAGCAGCAGGAGAGAGTTTAGGAGTATTGCCTTGGAGTGGTGAGACAAATGTTGGAGCTGCGGATCTGTGC
The DNA here is from genome assembly GCA_013397135.1 of Pachyramphus minor. NCBI lineage: Eukaryota > Metazoa > Chordata > Aves > Passeriformes > Tyrannidae > Pachyramphus > Pachyramphus minor. Next base: position 152,804 of record VYXB01010068.1, on the reverse strand, counting down.
AGTTGTGTGATACTTAACATCAGCTGCTCTCAGTTAATTACACTTCTATTTTTAAACTTAATATCATGGATGCTATTCTTTATTCTAAATTCAGTAACTAGGCTCTGGTTTACGATACTTAGATGTGTCTCAGTGGAACAAGAGGTTGTTTCACTCTGTACCCATGTGCTTCATCCTTGTGTCACTAATTACTAGCACTGAGTTTGTGTCACCATTGTGTTTTCTTTCCCTATTACATGAGGGTGGTGAATATTTTGACCCTGATGATGATAATGAACTATTACATAAATGCATCAACCAGCAAATCTCTCATTACTCTTTCATACATTGATACATGAGAAGAAATGCAGGTACTGTAAGAGTCATTATATATTATGAGCTAATTATTAACTAAACCAGATTCACACTTTTTGAACTTAAAGCCTCTTTCAGCTGTGAGGAAGCCAGACTATTCCTTCCAAAAGCAGGACTTTGAACATATGCTCAAATAATTGCATTTTTGAATGGACACAGACTCTGGAATTGCAGACCTTCATTTTGTTCAGCTACTTTAAATCACTATTTGTTTCATATGTTCTGGTATTACATAGCTATTTAAGAGTCTTTCCTCAAAGAAGAGTCTGGGAAGAAGTTTGTGTTATCAGATAACCACTATGATACTATAATGGATTTCTGAGCTACATAACCATAGGGGGAAAGACACCTAGAACAACTTCTGTTGGGGAAGAACATCTCAACTGTTTCCCACAGGTGCAAAGCAAAACTAAATTAAAAATAAATTCTGCTAGGAAATCTCCTATCCGGACTTTTATATGCAAATACAATGTGACAATGGTTTATGTAAGGATACTGACAAAGCCTGTTAAAGTCAGTGCTGACTTTTGAAGGCTGTGCTAGAGCTTCATGTCTCAGTGCCAGGAAAACACTGTAGTTTAGTTTTCACAAACACTTGTCCTGGCACCCTTTTTCCTTCCAACAATCAAGCAAACAAAATAATGCTTTTTTGAGCAACATCTCTCTACAGATTTAAAACTAAGGATTTTGGAGAAGAAGGTGTTGATTAAGACTGAGTTGGAACAAATTTGTAGTGTTGGTTTCTTACATTTTTCTTTACAATTAGATTCTGACAACAAATAATAGGTGTATTGTATGAGTCAGAGCAAATAGATTATTGAGAAATGTTACACTTGACTCATGGACAGATTTCTGAGGAGTTCTGCTGCAAGTCCTCTTCTTTACTATTCACATTATCAACCTTTTTTCTATTTGTCTGCCACATGAGGGGAAACATAACTGTAATTACTCAAGATTTTAAATGTTGATTCACACCTTCCATGTTAAAATATCATTTTCCTCGAAATTATAAGTTTTATGTATTTCCTGGCATATTCCACTTCTTGTAATTGCTTATGTAGTATTTAACTTTACTTGTAATAAAGTCTAAAACCTAATGCTTTGACACTGAATTAAATCCCTTTATTCTCCTGACATTAGGCCATACTTGAGATTGGTGAAGCATCAAGATAATCTTTACAGTGTTTCTGGCCTCTGATTCGCATGGTCTGTTGAACTATTGACTATATTCATTTTTACATGTTATATGCATTAGAAAATCAATGTGGCAGAGCAGATAGAAGCTTTTAAACTGATATGACCTCTGTGACCAAAATGTTTCTCTTCGAGGTCTTCTGTACTGAACTAAAATGGAATGTAGGAGTAGTGGACAACCTTGGCTTATAGAAATACTTATTTTTATGTACTTATTTATATTTTTTATAATTTTAGAAAAAGCAATATACAATGACGTTTTATTAGCTATTAGAGAAGTCTTTATTTGGTTTGTTTTATTAGTCTTGGGAGGAAAATGACTTATCTATTACTCAAAGAAATAGTTTGTTTTTTTTTTTTAGATTACATTCTAGTTTGACAATGAACAAATCTTCACCCTGGAGTTTGAATGGTATCAATAGGTTGGACTAGAAAACTCCGTCAGGATTGATTTTTCTAGTGCATACACCATGTTAAATAGATCAGCATTTAGCAGACCAGATGAGACCAAGTACGGAGAACACAAAGCTTCTCCATGTGGAGTTGGTTGCCTGAGAGATCATATATGCAATGAAAAGGGTGTGCCAATGCCAATAGGGGAAGCAAGAGGAATCAGAGGTGATAACTAACACTATCAAAGTACAGAGGTTTAGGATCCAGAGTGCTAACGGTTCATTTTGTATTGCTTGCAGGGATTAGAACTGTTTGCATGTTCTTCCTTGGGAAACCCGTGTGAGGCTCCTGCTCCAGAGTGCTCAGACAAGGTTAAACCCCCTGTGTTAGATGATACAGTTGGTTTTGGGGATTTCTTGCTCCTTCCCCTCACAGAAAATGAAGTGTTTCCATGGGTCACTGTTTTGAATGCTGCTTTTCTGGGGGTACACATGGTACATGTTGAGGACCACTGAAGTTAGCACAGAAGCCCCAGAATTAGCAACCTCTGCAGGACTTGACATAACTACTGAGAGCCAGCTATGCCCAGGCTTAGACAGGGATGTTTTGACTTTGCCACTGGAACCCTATCTATTACCTTTTCTATCTTCCAAGTGTAACATCATGGAAGTCAGCAATTATTTACTTTGGTTTGTAATGAAAGAAAGTTCTTCTGTTTCCATTTTGGAAGACTCTTAAACATAGCTTTGTAGTTTTTCATCAATAATTACTTTAAATCCTATTGAACATGTTCATATTTTTTATTTGTAAAAGCTGAAAGAAAGGAAAAAATAAAAACCAACTAAAAACACCCAACTGGAAAGCTACTGTTCCCTATTCACAAGTGACTATAGATATTAAGGCTCAAAAATGATAGATCTGTAAGTGAAATTGCTGCTTTGAGTGAAGAAATATATGTAGATTGGGATGTTGGTATGTGAAATTGGTGAAAACCTGAACTCTAATGTAATTTTTGAAATGGCAGCACATTCAGGGCCTAAGGAAAGAAGTAGGCCATAGCCCCTTTTTAAAAAGACTGAGAAATGTTACTTAATAAAATAAATTAAGTCAATTGCTACTTTGCTTAGTAGCATAATAAAAATAAACATGAGAAGACATTTTGAAATTGAACTAGTTAATAATATCATCTTATTAGAATTTGCCTTATATCCAGATGAAATTAGTTTAATGGGGAAATGTAATAATATTCTGTAGATTTTTTTTCCTGTTAACTTTGTATATTTTAATGAATACCTTAATTAGGCACCTCTATTGATGCAGATATTTCAGAAATAAAATTTGCTTCCACATTCTCCTTCATACACCAACATCCATTGAAATAAAACTAATCCTGTAATGACTGAAGGGCAATTATGTTGAAAACTTCCTGTGCCTGCTGAAGGGACTTGGATGTGATGGTTCATCTGTCTGTAGGCAGGAATGTCCTGGCATCCATGGGCACAGAACTGTACAGCTGCTTTGGTATTAATATGATTGAAAGTTCTTTAAACATATTGCCAATGGTCTGTTATGCTGTATATGTGTGTATTCTTAAAATAAGATTAAAACCCTTTGGAGTTGGTTGTTTAATCGGTGGTGATGGTTTATTAGATGTCAGATATGAGGGTATCAAATGATTACAATCTGTGCACCATGAAGGCAGAATTGATTGAGTGACTGAATGGGTCTGAACACATTCTGTCAAAAAAAGAGAAGCAACCATATGCCACAAATGTAGTGATTTATGTTGTAGGGTTTGTGGACTTGTGGGTTTGTGCTTTGGCAGAAGTAAATGTGAGTTGGTTTCTTTAAATATCCCTTAATGCTTTGAGAGCTCTACAGTGAGGCAGCCTAAGGCAGATAACTGCCAGCATGGCTTTCCTCAGTTAAGAGCCAGAAATGAGGTGTCTGTGTATATTTAAAATTAAACACACATGTATGTCTTTAACATTCAAGTTAAGGAGAACATAAAGGTCCAGTAAAATATGCCAAAAGGTAGAAAATGGCATGGGGAGGGAGGGAGGAGCAGCATCTTATGGAGACCAGAGTTCTGTTACTGTAAATAAGCCTCAGTCTAAGAAGGACATACTTAGATAATTAGGTTAGTGAAACAAAAATTTTTTTTTTCATTAGGAAAGTTCCTGATAATCAGTTGAAGCAGCAAAGAAAACACTTCTTGGAGGAGATAGGGGTGTTACAGTTGTCTGGACTTCAAAGAGAAGATTACCTAAAAAAAGCCAATTCTTTCCGTGTTGGTAATGGAAAAAGGGTAAGTACAAATTCAAACCCACATAAGAATGCAGTAAGGAGTACTTCTAATTGTGTTGCCTGACGGGAATTTTGCAAGAGGAGCTCTTTCCTGAGGGTGTCTTTCTTGACGGATTTCTGATTAACCATAATCTGAGGCATAAGGAATATATAAAGACTGAAAAAATATCTTTTACATTTCTTCCACAATCTCCATCAGGGATCACAGTTGTCCATCTCTAAAATTTAGTGTTCTATTAGTTTCCTTCTAGCCTGCTTTGAAGATGATTTTACTTTGGAGGATAAATACCTTCAAAATGACATAACACTAATTTCCAGCTGTTTTGTTAGTTTTGAAAACTTTTTACATTTGCAGAAAGTCAACACTGAAATGATTTCACGTGTATTATGAAGTGTTTTTATTCTTCAAACCTGAAGTAGTTGCAAGGAATCATGTGTTACCCACATGTGGTTTCTATTTCCTCAAAAGTAGCACCTTTACATACCTGCAGTGTTTGAGGTTCCATTTCTCTGTCATACCTGTGATATCCCAATTCCAGCTGGGAATTAGATAAGGTAGGTGAAATAAGCTGTCTTGCAGTAATGATAAAAGGAAGAAGAAAAGAGAAATTCCCTCTACAAACCCATGAAAAATGCAGCAGTGTATTGCAGTAAGTCTCAGAAGCCATAGCGATGTTATGCTTAGGGTGTTATTACAGAATGTTGTGCTATTGCTATAAAAATTTACAATTGAAGATTTCAGGACAGTACTGCAAAAATATTTAACTTGCCTTAATTATCTGTGATCATGTGAAATTTCTAAATATGAGATACTATAATCCTTTTACTTAGTTCTTAATTTAGAGAATTGCTTCTCGACATTAAGCTGTTAAACCCATGCCTTATAAGTTCAGAATAACTTTTCTGTTCTGGCACTAAGCTAGACTTCTTGCCTTGTCTACTAATGTTGAATAATGGAAAATAATTAATAGATAATTGAAAGTATTGCTTTTTATTATATGACAGTATTAGTTATAATATGGATTTCAAAAGACATTTTAAAGTGCAGACACAAATCAATTATACACAAAGAATAAATTATCTCTATGGCAGAAAGTAATACCTGTTTGATGAAAAGCTTGTTCATAAGATGAAGTGCCATTGCTGTCAGACTTGTATGGTGTCTGTGTGTGTTGGGAGAGGAGATGCAACAGAGATGTGGTGCTGTTCAAAGTGGTCTTTGGAGGCTGGAGAATTTGGCTGTATCGGGGAAGGGTGTTGCCAGCAGGTCATGGGAGGTGATTCTTCCTCTCTGCTCCACATGGGTGAGACAAGCCTGGTGTGCTGGTCTGCTTCTCTCACGCGAACAAAGGCTGAGAAAATGGTTTTTTCAGCCTCACAAAGAGAAGGTTCTGGAGAGAGGATCTTGTAAATGTGCATAAACACCAAACTGGATAAAGATGGTGGTGGCAAGAGGAAGTGAGACTAAACTAAAATACAAGAAATTCCCTATAGACTTTAAGAAATTATTGGATGTGACATTTTGTTGTATGGTTTTGTTGACAAGGTGGTGTTCCAAGGTTGGACTCAATTTTGTTTATATTTTTAGTACAAAAGCTTCTGAAATCTTTTTTAAGGAATAGTTTCATTAGAAATTGAAGTCTTTAGTACTGGTCACTATAAGTATTTTAATGTTTTAAACTGCCACTTATGAGTGTCATTGGTAAACTGTAATTCTAAATGTTAATCACAATTCTTGAGATGTTTGAATGTGATATATCAAATCGAAGATGAGAGGTTATAATTTCTTTCATCCCTTTTATTTTCCAGAACAGAAAAAATGCCCAAAGAATAGATTTTTTTCCCCCAGAATTTGTATGTATTTTTGTGTATACTTGTGAAAAAAGGGGATCCTCTATGGAGATCAGGACCAGTTCTTTGTAAAAAAGTTACCATAGTGAACATGTTATATGCATTCAGATTGCTATAGATCAGTACAGAACATGAATAACCAATAGATTTAGAGATACTTTTTTCATGAAAATAGAATGCTTATAAAATGTAACATTATTCCAGGCTACACAAGAGGGTTTGTGTAAGTGCAATGCAGAGTACATCCAAAGTATTTTTTTCCCTACAGCAATCAATATTTTTTTGGTACAGTGCTGCTTTTCTGTGCAGATCTGTTGACAATAAATTCTTTTCTGGTGTTTTCCATTGCTATTACCTCTGAAACAACTCACCTGGTGGCTTTTTAGAATAAAGAAGGGCAAGGATTTAACAGCAACGTTTTACCTCCCTGTGAACATGGTTAGATGAACCAATGATTAGACTGTCAGGAGCAGTGTCCCACTGCTGTATCTATGGTCCTGCAGTTGGGATGGTATTATTTTAGGGAGGAAAAAGATTGATGCAGCTCTAGTCAAAGGTAATTTAGTCTTTGAATTATGTAATAACTCAGACAAACACACCAACTGGTATTTTTTTCACCACAGGATCTTCTTTCTTTTCAGCAACAAAAATTTAATTCTTATTTAACATTAAAATGAAGTAGTTACTCAGTGTGTGTCTTTAATAGTTCTCAAAGTTTGGGAGGTGTTTATAGGAAATGGAGAAAAGAAAAAAGCCCAAAATATGTTGATAGGATGTTTGTGGACTTTACCTATCTATATTAAATACTTGAACCTGCAGATATAAAGAGTTGTACATGTTTCAATCCATATATAAAATACAGCCAACTGCAGTCAACGATAGTTCCTCATTACAAGTAATACCTTTCCTGGGAATGGTGTTTGATAATGAGGATGGGTTCCATGTGGGCATTGCTGGACATGAATCCACTAAAAAAATCAAGGACTGTGTTGCAGCCTCACAAAGCTTCTTAAACCTGCAGCAGCACCACAGGGCTGTCAGGAAGGGATGGTGCTCAGGGTGTCTCACCTCCTTTGATAATATTCCTTCTCCAACATGTACTAAGTACAAACCAGTTCTTCTCAGCTTTCTTTACTGTATTTGCAGGGATATTCCCAGGAGGAGGTAGCAAAGTTGCTTTGGCAATGGTGACAGTTATACAGCAACTGCAGGAAGCATAAAAAGTTGTGGCTCTTGATGCACTCATGCAAAAAGTCTTCACGCTGGGGCTCAAAAGTAATTTCTTCTGTGAAACAAGGGATTCCCCCTTCTCCCAAAATAATAAAATTCAAATAAGGAAAAGAATCCCTGGCCCCTGATTTTCTGCTGCAGCGTACTCTGAAATCATTTAAACTTACACACTCCAAGGTCAAACTTGTTATTAAATGCTGTCAGAGCAAAAGCATTTGCTTGGGTGGAAAAACCTTAAAAATAGAAATCCAAGCAATGAGAAATTGGGCCCCACAGTATTCTCTGGTAGAAGAGAGTGTTTTGTTCTGTTATAATGTGAAATAGTGCATTGGACATTTTCAGCAAAGAGGCATTGCATTTGGAACAAAGATTGAAAACAAAAGCAGCAACTGCTGTGCTTAAAGGTGATGAGGGATACAGAATCACACCTAGTTTCAGGCACCAGTGATGTCAGTAAAACCAGATGCCATCTATGTAATGAATTATGGTGACTTGGCTTCCCTCTGGGAACCTTAGTGACCCATCTAGTATTAATTGAGGTGAATCCCTTATATTCAGAACAGTGCTCAGTTCTCCTTAGAGTCTCTGGGGTTTATATATTTTTTTTTGGCCCTGCCAGAGCTGGGGTAATGTTATCATGATTGGAATTTTAATGTAAATTTTGAAATTTTAATTTTTATTGAAAATAAAATAACTTTTGGTGGCAGCTATGAGACTTTTCTGCTGTGCTGTGTAGCTGCCTGTTCCAGGAAAGGGAGAGAACTAGGAAAAGAAACCTAACAGAAAGTAAGGGAACAAGCTGTGGGTTTGTAGGGAGCTGTGAAGGTGTTAGTAAGTTCAGGCAGTCATTTAAGGAGAAGTTGTGCACAGGAAAGTGTGAGGAAACCAGAAAACTATGGGAAGAACAGAAGGAAAGAAAGATGAAAAGGAAAATGTGCGTGGCACTCCGGTGGTAAAGACATGGGGTGATGATGAGGAGCAATTTACCATCTGAGAGATGCATATATTTACCCCAAAGATATTTTTCACGGAATCACAGAATATGCCGAGTTGGAAGAGACCCACAAGGATCATCACATCCAACTCCTTGTTCCATGCGCTGTGATTTAGATACTGATGGAATGTGAGTAGTTGGAGTACACGTTAGTGGTTGCACTGCTAACCAAAAATGTGCGCTGGCCTTGACTATTCCATGTGCTCTGTGCTTGTGAAAGGGAAAGAAAGTGCACCCCAAGGCCTCAGGGATTTGTCATGTCTGGCAGTAGGAGTTTTAAGTGATAAACATTTTAGTCTGAGCTAATGTATCCTGTGATGGTTCCTCTAGCTGAATCCTGTCTATGCCTATTCCAGTTTCCTGAGATTTGCAGTCCTTTACCAGAACCTTTCCAAAATGGATCGTGATTGTGGAGGCTGGTGTGAAGGGAGCTGAAGGCTTCTTCATTTTTTCTCTTTGTTCTCAGCCATTAGATAAATGATACCTTCTCACTTGTGAGGGGAGAAAAGACTTAAAAGTTACTCAAAACATTGCACAAGACTATCTGTGCATCACCCTTGAGAGTCAGGAGGAGTTGGGTAAAATAACAGGCCAAAGCTGTGAAATGCAGCTTCACTCTCTGCATAACACAGACAGCAGTGGTTGAGGTTTGATCAGTTTGTGCTGAATTAGTAATAGGTCCAAAAGAGTAAAAGTAAGAGTTTTAATGATGTATCAATTACCATAATGTACACTGAATGTCACAGACACAACTGTCAAATAGCCTTCACCTGCAGGGTGAGCAGACCTCATCCTTAAGTTTATCCTGAAAAATGATACTTAAAAACTATAGAAATGCAGGTGATAATTTTTAAACAACTTCTTCTCTTGCTTCTCTATCAGCAGATCAATATTTACAGCATGTACAACTTAAGTAATATATGCAAATTGTTCCCTTTTAGCTTCCTTTTCAGAATGTGTGAAACATCTTGAGGCATCATGTAAGACTGGCAAATTATAGTGGAGCTCAATAAAATGAATACCTGTTAAAGCAATACATCCTGTATGGGATATGTTTGCTTGTGGAAGATGTCAAAAACTTGAATATGAGATCAAATGAGTAGATTTGTGAAGAAGCATTAAACTCTTTATTATAAGTAAGATATTTTTACCATACAGCAATAAAAAATACCAAGTCTGCTTTAGAGGAGGTTCCTCTATCCCTGGATGGCAAAGCATCACCTGAGCCTTGAAAGTATTTCCATCTCTGTTTTAGATGACATTTGAAATATGTTTAATAGAGTCACAGAATGGTTTGGGTTCAAAGGGACCTTAGAGGCCATCAAGTTCCAATCCTCAGCCATGGGCAGGGACACCTTCCACTATCCCAGGTTACTCCAAGCTCTGTCCATGGTAACCTTGGACACTTCCAGGGATGGGGCAGCCACAGCTTCTTTGGGCAACCCATGCCAGGGTCTCACTGCCCTTACAGGGAAGGATTTCTTCCTAATAGCTATTCTACCTCTGCCCTCTGTCAGTGTGAAGCCATTCCCCCTTACCCTGTCACTTCACCCCTTGTCTGTCTCCAGCTCTCTTGGAGCTCCTTGAGGCACTGGAAGCTCCAAGGTCTCCCTGGAGCCTGCTCTTCTCCAGTCTGAACAGCCCCAAATCCCTCAGCCTGTCTCCACAGGAGAGGTGTTCCAGCCCTCTGATCAGCTTTGTGGTCTCCTCTGGACTTGTTCCAAAGAGTTCAAGTCTTTTGTTCTACTTACAGATGTTTTACTGAAGAACTTGATACTTATCTGTTCCCTGCTACTTGGGATATTTAGGGATCTGATGTTCCAACACTATCCAGCAGAGTTACAGTTGTGGTTCCTTCTCTCACAGTGTTAACACTGCTCACTGTACCAGGAGACAATAAAAATACAGTAAATTAGGATAGGCAAGATTGTCTAAAAACAGATTTGTGTCTGTTCTAGTGTTGCTGACCTGAGTTAGAACTGATGATAAGTGAGTTCAAACTTGTTCAAAATACCAAAAAAACAAAACCCTAAACTGACAAGCCAAGTCTTTCTTTATTGAAGATACTTTATTATCTTGAAAACTTTAAGTATAGAAATAGACATAATTTTAATTTCTTTATAGAAATTACAAATCTCAGGTTCCTTGTTAATTCCTGTGATGGTTTAAGCTTAGGTTTTTGTATGTTTATGGAATGTATTTAGTCTGCATTTGTACCCTGATCTGTCTACTCTAAAATCTTCTGATTTCTTTGGCTCTAGTTTTAGGTGTCCTTTTTTGGGTAGTCAGGGTATTAGCAAAACCATTCATCAGCTTATGAAGTTGTATAATTTCAAAATGTGTTAGTTAAATAATCATAATTTATAAACCATGATGTAGATTTTTATCTAATGTGTTTTTAATTATGATTATCCTTGCCCAAAAATGAAAATTGTTCTGCTTTGCTAGCTAGATCACATAAATTAAAACACTTGCTGACATGATTTAATCAACATAAAGTAAGAGCAAGTAATTTTCCCTGAATCTGAGAAAAATACACTGGAAATAAAATAGAGGAGCAGCAGATACTATCCAAAGAATGCTCTTCAGAAAAGGTAGAGTTTCTTTTATTTTCAAATAAAATGGAGTCAAGGATATAATGTGAAGTGGTTGGACCTCCTGAAATTCTGATAGTCATCTGAATTCACATATCGAAGTACTTTTATAGGGGTATTAAACTCTGCCCCTGACCATTTGTGGAAGAAAGGTCAGATTTTAATTGGATTCAAAGATTCAGATTGAAATGTTCTTAGTTTACATTACTAGCACTGACCTCACGTTGTTTGTTGGTTAGAAAGTTTCCTCATGGCAAATGATTGTAATGTGCCCATCTGTAACCTGCCTTATCACAGTGAATTTCAGGAATTTAACAAACATTTTCTTGTTTCATGCAAGTGTCTGATCTTTAAATCAGTAAAGAAAATGCAGAGGGGGGGGGAAAGGGAACAACCTTATGGATTGCTTTGTCATAGGACATGTATTAATTCACAGTGAAGTGGTTTCAGTTTTACAGTGGGGAAAGGGTTCCCAACACTGACTGTTCAAGTTGTGATTCTTCTGCAATTGTTGCTCTCCCCAGCTCACAGCAGTCTGGCTGTATAGATATAGATATTGATAAAGATATAGATATAAATGTATCAGCACAGCTTGGTCTCCATGTACACCTACAATGTGTGGTCTGTCTTCACTATAGTAAGACGAGTCATCCACCAGTACAGTTCAGATCTTCTGTAATAGGATTATTTACCAGAGTTCATTGTCTGTTAATTTTTAGTCCAACTCTGAAGCTCAGCCTTCCTTCCAAGAGCACTTCAAAATATGTTCCCCTTCAAGCATGTATTATACCCTAGACTTTTATTTTTTGTTGGCTGGAAGTCCTTGTGCCAACAGAGGTGATGTTTTAAGATGTGAACACCTGCCTGTTAGGAAATGAACTGAGACCATCAACTCATTTCACAAAGGCCAGCAAACAGCTGTCAGATGACAATGACGTAAACTTTAAACAGCAATTAAAACTCTTGTGAAACTGCCCAGAAATGGTTCTGAAGGATGGGAGGGAAAAAAAGAAAGAAGGTCATGTGAGCAGTAGGGCTGGAAAAGAGGTGACTGTGTCAGCAGAAAGCACCGTGCATGGGGGATGAACAGTTGCAGCAAAAGAAAATGCAGAGAGAATATGCTTTTGGATAACATTTAAATGAGTCTTACCTCTCACCTCCAGTGAATTCAGTAGCTCCTGTCTTGATTATGAGAACTCATTAATAAAATAGTGAAAAGTCTTAATATTATGCCATGTGGGATATGTGCTGCTATAACCATGTTTGCTTACAATCTTCCTTTCACTTCAGAGGAAGTTTCTCTGTGTCTCTTCATAGGTAGAATCCTTCAAAGGAACAATTGGGAAGAAAATGGAATAAAAGTAATAATAGCAGATATACACTGTCTTTATTATTAGTATGAAGTTCTCAGCAGCAACTTAATTACTGATAAGTTATTAAGCCAAAAAGCATTGATGATGTTTGAAAGGCAAAGTGCCTGTACTCTGTGTAGGTATACTTTGTTCTCTTTCACAGGTCTACATCAGGCATTGTTCTGCTGCCATCAGAGAAAGCCTTTTCCTATTGTATATTCCTGACAACTGTAAATGTGATATTATGAAGTTAAAATTATGGAGGGTGGATGCAGTGGGAGAAGGTGATCAGTTCTGTACCAAGGGTGCCCTCTGCAGAATGTTACTGTGTTAGTTTGCAAGTTAATTTGCCTTTTTTAATGCAGAAATACTATAAAATAACATATTATTAAGTGCAAATAGATGTTTGTTAGCATAGGGAAGAGAGGAAAAAGGAGAAATTATAAAACTAATATATTAGATAAAATATGAAGCTTACACTAAAGACACAACCTATTCTGATTCTAGTATGATATATTACTGATGACTGTGATATAAAACTATGGTCATGGACATAATTTCTTTTCTCATTCCATATCTCCATCAGGCACATTTAAGTTGACATAAGAGGGGATTAACTATACAAAATGTTTGGCAGAAAATTTGATGCTAATAGAAGGTTTTGCCTCCAAGTCCCTCTTCGCTTTTCAAGAGATGGAGTATAATATGCTTCAAACCTTGTGATGCCTTTGAAAAAAGAAATTCATTTTGTTAGCACAAACACTAATCCTTGTGTTCAGGTCAGGTACTCAACCACGTGGCTTCCTAACTAGGTGAGGTGTAGACAGGAGTGTCAAAAAGGAAAGTGAAAAAATGCTTAAAAATAGGGGAACATATGGTGAGTGTTTTTAAATTTGTACAAAGTACTTTTCCTTCTCCTCCTCTCATAACAATGTGAAGACTTACTTGATACTGCAGTCAGTAATGTGCAGTAATGTTCTGACTGTGTGGTAGGAGAGACAGGACATGTTAATATAGAAATATTGGCTTTTTTTCCCCTCAACCCAGTGGGTTTTCAAAATTATTCTCTCCATTTTCATTTGTGAGATAGCAGGACAGAGAGAAGATTTTGGTTTGTATTTCTTTAGACCTGGAAGGGGAGGTAATGGAATTTCATATGAAGATACTCAGGCATCAGGTAAATATATTACCATTAGTGACCAGCAAATAATTGATTTCTTAACAGGAATTTTATTTTCTGTCATTTACAATTAATTATGAGAACTTTTCATGTCTCAAGGCAGGAAGTTTGAGATCAATTTTGCTTTTGNTGAAGACTTACTTGATACTGCAGTCAGTAATGTGCAGTAATGTTCTGACTGTGTGGTAGGAGAGACAGGACATGTTAATGTAGAAATATTGGCTTTTTTTCCCCTCAACCCAGTGCGTTTTCAAAACTATTCCTTCCATTTTCATTTGTGAGATAGCAGGACAGAGAGAGGATTTTGGTTTGTATTTCTTTAGACCTGGAAGGGGAGGCAATGGAATTTCATATGAAGATATTCAGGCATGAGGTAAATATCAGGTCACCATCAGTGACCAGCAAATAGTTGATTTCTTAACAGGAATTTTATTTTCTTTCACTTACAATTAATTATGAGAACTTTTCAGGTCTCAAGTCATGAAGTTTGAGATGAATTTCGCTTTTGACATGTTTTTGACAGAATCCGAGGATCTGATTGCTAAAAGCATTCTTTACATGCCCAATAATTTCTAAAGTTTTAAGTAAATAGAAATTAAGTTGCAAAGGAGTTTTAGTACAGTAAAAAAAAAAATTGATAGAAAGGGAGAAAAAGAACATGATCATTCATGAAAGAACATAGAAATATTTTATGCATTTGGATGGGATTTGCTTTGTTTCAGCTGTGTCATCACAGTACTGGGGCTGCTCTGGAAATAGTTCTTGTATGGTATTTTAACTGCTTCAGATCTATATAGTAGATGGAGTATAACTGAAGAATGGATGTCTTAAAATAAATTAAAAATCCTACTTTGGTTAGAAGACTAATTTATACATAAACATATGAAGTAAACCTGAAAACATAGGAATGTTACTGTAGGTCATCTAGGTCACTGTCCTGCCTTGGAAATTGGCCACAGAGAAAAGTCTAGGAAAAGGGAAGACAGAGCCAGCACGCATGAGACATCCACTTGATAACAGCTGTCTTACAGTGATTTCACCTCAGTAACTTTGAACTTCACTTCTGTACATTTAATTCCTTTATGAAAAGAAAAGTTAGGCTTTTCGAACATGTATGGAACTGCAGCATCTACTGCATCTTTCAGCAGGAGTACCAGAGGTCTTGTGTGAAGAAGCCCCCCTTCTTTTTTTCTCACCTCTTATTTTAATTATATTTTGGATCCAAGCAGGTGCTGCCACCTTCTGAAGCCTCCTCAGTCCTGAACTGAAGGGGAGAGAACAGCCAGTTCTACAAACCTCTTCCATGCTGCAAAATGATTTGTAGGGCCCAGCTTGACTACCACCACCTCCACCTTGTCCTCCCCTCCTTCTGAAAATTCCCAGTCTTAGTCTTCTGCCTTTACCAATTGACTTCATTTAAGGCACTCCTCTTCCTAAATCTGCATAATTGTCTTGACAGCCTTTGGTGAAGTATTTCTTGTAAGCAATGTGGCTTAAAGGTGGGCAATGTTAGTGCTCAGCCCTGCAGACACATCAGTGACTGTAAGGTAGAACCCTGCAAACACTTCCTCTTGACAAGCAAAATAAACTAACATTATTTTCTTCCAATTTGGGCTTAGAATTTCAATCTCATAAAGATGTTGTATGTTAGTTTGTTAAGTTGATGTCACTCTAAGCTCTAATGTCTGGCACCACATCACAAGAGTCACACGGCAGTTGAGTTTTTTAACTGTGCAATAGAAACCACAAGGTGTCAAGAAGAAAAGTGTACTGTAAAATCCCTCAAATCTACTGTCTAGGTAGACAGTAGCATGTAAAGGTACTTCAGCAGTATGGAGGTCTAAATTAGGTTCAGTTATTTCTAGTAGAAGCAATTCTTGTAATGTTTTTAGTAATATTTCTTTGCTGTCCCCTAAGTCCACTATTTCGTATACTATGCTGGTATTGTTTAAAGTTTCCTTCATACATATGTCTTCATCAGCACTTGAAGAACAAACAAAAGAAAAGAATTAAATCACCCTCTAATGTTTAGTTATATAAGATGTATTTTTATTTGCTTCTCTGTGGGCAACGTTATCGACATTAAGTATAGTTGGTAATTGAAGTTGCTTACTTATAGTTTCAGGGGGTTAAATGGACCTTGTAAAAATATTTTAGAGGCAGTTCCATTAAAACTACACTATAAAAGTCTCATCAAAAAACCTTTCCTTCATTCAGCAAGAATTGTTCTTTCTGAAAATGCTGTCTTATGATAAAATAATTTAGGAGAACAAAGGCTTATCAAAGATTCCCTTTAAGGCTTATCCAAGCCTCCCTTAAACAAATTCTTTAGAAACATAAACCTAGCTTATCTGCACTACCTCAGGGGCATCTCTGGTGAACTTCTGTAAATAAAAAGTAGAACCAAACACAGGCAAGAACAATGAATAACAAGAAAATCATATAAACCACACAAATTATTTTAGCTCTAAATAAAAAAGGAGAGATATGATAAACTTGTATGAATAGTACATGGGATTTTAGCAACACCTTGTGCTGGGAAGGACAGAATGACCTCTGCTTGTGACAGCTGAGATTTCCATCTGGCCTTGGCATGTTTCCCATGTCAAAATCTTTGAGCTTTAACCACTTCATTTCACATCGTGGAGTAAAACTCAACCCTTACCTTGTTGCTGAAGCAGTCACTTGGTGTAACTGCACACCACCACCAGGCTTTTCCCTGTCTTTCCAAACACTTTTAAAAGGACCCTTGAGAAGGTGGTGGATTCTGTAATGCAGATAAAAGCTGTACAAGTGATCATAAATATCTGCTTATCTCACATTGTATGGGCTGGTATCTCACTGTCTCATGTAAAGTGCTTGTACCAACAGTAAGACTCGTGGCTTGGTAGAGGATGAGATGGAGTTTTGTGTTGAGTCAGGGATTCTCAAAATATGAAGTATAATTCTCAAAGCAAAGGAGCAATAGAATAGAAATTAGTTCTTCTCTTAATCACTAAAATGCCATTATTTGAATTGCAGTATTTACACTGGTTGCTGACTAGTGAGACCATTTGAAATACTCTCATCTATTCTTTTCTTCAATTATATCTCAGGGCTTACCAGGCTGTTTCACTGTCTCAGTTCTCTAGTTGATTTTTCAATTAAGATGTGAAACATTCCTTTTTTGTTATATAGATTTAATTACAATTCTTTGAAATATAATGCTTGGCTGTTGGGTGTGTGTCGGTTTCAGGGAAATGAAATTACTGCTTGTTCTGTCAGTTAGAGAAAATACAGTAATTTATTCTCAAAATGTGGAATTATCTTTGAAATCTCATACAAATAGCCATGGTTTGTTATTCTTGCCTGTCTTCTAGTTCTTGAATAATAAAAAGTGTTATCCATAAACTTTAAAACCTACCAATAAGAATTTTTTTAACAGGATTTTTATTTGCCTTCTTTTCTGGGTTACTAAACTATTCTCCTTTGTTGGTGTTTTCATAATTACTTTTCTTATAATTCAGTATTTAATATCAAAATTATATGAGAAGTAAAAATTACACAGGACACTGTTTCTACCTTAGGGTTTCTTTGGCCTTCCAGTAGTGTTGCTTTAAAAGCTGCCAGACCCAAAATATCTATAAAAATAACACCCATTATTAGTTTACAGTCTCTGCTTCTCCACCAGACTAATAACATTTTGAAGTTAATCCTAAAACATTGAAATGCAAAAAAGGAAGAAATACTGAATTTATTCCCTTAGTCCAAGCAGGTTCATAGCAAAGTATGAAGATTAATAATTGTTCTTAAAATTCTTTGAGATGGAAGGCCAGACTAAGTATTGGCATAATTTTATCATAATGCAATATTGAGCCTTCACCTCAACGTGACCTATTGCTACCAACTGTTATATGGGTGGAAGAATTTGCTCTGTGTCAGGTTTGGTTGTGTAGTGAATGATTCAGCCCCTTGGTTCCTGAAGAGGTTTGCTTTTATGAAATAAAAAGAATCCAGAGGATCATAAAGCTGACATTTTAGAAAAGCACTCAAAAGTCATCAGGTAAAGAGGTAGGACAAGGACTACCTGTATCTCTTGAACTGTTCTTGAACCCAGTTGTTCAAGGACACACATGTTGAACATGTGTGATAATCGTGTTTACGCTTTTCCTTTAATATACATTGCAGGATCATAGTAACTCAGTAACTCTTAATTTGCTTTCAGTTGTGCCATTACATGGAACTGGCTTAATGCAATAATGGATCTGTTGTTTCATGCACATCCTACATTTAAGAAATTCAGTCTTAGAGGGGATAATAGTAAGCAAATGGAAAGAAAATTTATACCTCTGCTATGACGAGTGATTCCCCTTTCTTCTTATTTTCTCTATTTAAAGTTTCTTTATAATAACCCCACAATTTGTTATTCTTACCTTTTTCAATGCACTCCAATGCAGGAGATCCCATTTTTGCCTGTTCAATAACACATTTTCCACACCCACTTTTCAGTGCTCTCGATGGAGCAGCACATCTGTAGCACTTTAATTACTTCTACGAAGCAGAATTAGTACCTCCACATCTTGGGTGCTAACTCCAGCTTCTGAGTAACATATTTCAGTATTATAAAATTGTACTCTAAAATTGTAATATACCACCTTCCCTTAAAAATAACCGTAAACAAACAGGCCTAAAGACACTGGAAGGAGGGATGTAGAATCCAGTTCTGTCACTGACATTATAGTTTCAGTAAAGAACCTGTTGAAAGATGAAATTTTTATTTTAAGTGCTCTAAGTGACAGGTGTGACAGGGCTTGAGAGAATGAATAATGGCTGAGGAGCCTCTGACCATGATTTTACCTCTCAATATTTGGTATGGAGAGCAGTTATGACTTGCAAAGGGGCTGGTGGGTTCTCCACTCTGCATCAGTCATGCAGGTTCTGGGCTCATTCTCCTCTGGATAACCTACCAGTACCATCAGTCAGTGAAAAAACATCTCAGCTTTAATTCCTGTTTTGTCCTTCCCCCAGAGAAGGATTTGCAGAGCTGGCTGCCACAACAAAGTTAGCTTGATTTACATGAAGGCCTTTGAAAGTGTACAAGGAAAAGGGACTAAGCAAGACTTGCTGCAAAATCTTAAACCTCTGTGACTTGTGTTTCATAATGACAGTACCTGAAGAGCTTACAGGTCAAAGATTTTAAAATTTGGCAGCATATTCTGCAAGAGCACTGAGTAGCAGTCAGACTCTGGTGAAAGATGATGACTCTTGCTTTTTGAGGGTGAAATACTGAAGTCATTGACATCATTGCTACCAGTCTGTGTCTGGGTTGTTCAGTAAATTCTTTGAAACTAAATACCCACCTGCAATGAACCTGAAGAAGCATAAAAAAATATTTTAATATGAAATAAAAAAAAGGAAAAAGTGGTCATTTGGTTCACTCAGTTGTCATTTGGTTCACTCAGTTGATGTGATTAATGAATGACAAAATATATAAGATGTGATAATTCAAATAAATTATTTCCAGACTTCATTATTTAAATTTCTATCTCTTCATTTTCAATTTGCTTTAAGCTTTTAGTTATGCCCCCTTTGGGAGATCAAACATTTTTGTAGGAAGATAAGATCTTAGAATTCCTAATTCACATCTCAGATGAATCTCCTTTGGCTGAACTGATTGTACCTGTATTGAAAAATCAGACAATTTTAAAGCCTTTGCTTAAAATCTGTATGAAAAGCACTATGTTTAAGCATAAACATGTCTTAGGTTTTTCTTCAGATTGTAGAAAAGGAATTTTACAAAAGTTTTTTAGTTGATAACGGGACTAGTGCTTGTATGAGGTAGAAGTGCTTTTATCTCCCACTTCTGTGGCAAGTAAAGAAAAGATCATAAATCTGATTTGTATCAAAATCTGTTCTTGATAAATGTGGAAAACTCCTTTCTCAGCATTCAGCCTTTCCTTGGCATGATTTTTGTAAAAATCCTCTCAGAACACATTTGAGAATGCGAAGTGCAGTCTTCAATGTCACGTGGTTGGAGAATTCTGCACATGAGCAGCGACAGAGGAGGTTTGATTCAGATTACTGCATAAACAAATTGCATGAGAATCTCAGGACTAAAAGGAAATCACTGTGTCATCTGAAGCACATTGCTTTGGGTTAAATGTCTAATGAGTTGGTATTTTTACTTCACTGGCATATCTGATGTCCTGGTTTTCAAATCCCAAGGCATTTGGAAAAGGAAAGGGCTGTGAGATACATCTCAGCTATCTTTTTTCAGACACAGATAACAAAACAAAGGAATTGAAGCAAACTTACAGGGTAGGCATGTTCATGATCCCAAAACTTACCTAGTTCATTCTGTGTCCAACAGTGAGAGGAGGGAACCTGTCCCACTGTGAGCTGGAGTAAGTGGGGTGGAAGGCCTGTGTTGCTCTGAGAGAGGCAGTCAGATAGAATGGTGGTGATGCTTATGAATTGCAGGAAGTGACAGATGAAAACTTTTAATTTCAGGAGCTTTGGAGTTGATGCTCAGTGACTTTGGATGTGTTCAGAAACAATTTGAATGACTAAAGAATTAAATACAATGTGTAATATCTCACAGTAGTACAGCCAGAGCTACACACCATCCAAATCAGAACAGATAAACTGCTGATTTATTTACCACACACCTTCCTAAGTAAATATATCCCACCTCTTCCTAAGCTAATACACCAAAATTTCAGCACCTAGCAGTTCCCCAGGTGCATCTTGGGATAAATGCATTATGACTATGAATAACAGAATGAATGTGTGAGAGAGTGATTAAAAAATTAAATTGATCTGAGCCTTGAAGCAGACTGCTCTGCTTTGTGTTTCTAACACATCAAGATTTTTTTTTAAGTTCCTGCTGACACCCCAGGTTAATTTTTTTTGCTGGTAATTAACTTGAAAGCTAAATGTCCAACCTAAATATGTATGTATAATTACTGGGTTAGTTACCTGTTCCAAGCAGACAATTTTTTAATGTCTCAGTATAAGGTGCTATATATTAACTCTTCTGCATGCCCTGTGCATGTTCTGCATCTATTCCTTCCACATAATAAATGTCTGTATTTTTTCTCATAGTGTTAAGTGATGAAATATCTCCTGAAATAATATACTTCTTAGATGTACTAGTCACTGGAGACTATTTGTTGTCTCCACTATTAATATGAAGCCACATAGATTGTGTTGAATTTTGCTGCACTCTCAGGAACGAGAGACACAATGTCACGTGGTAAGGGAGAAATACAGCTTTGAAATTTGAACCATAGCTTTGCCTGAGAGGTAAAACCTTCCCTGGCTACACTCAGTGCTCTCTGAAATATTGAAACAGTTGCCCTGGAATTGCAGAAAAGGTATTTATTCAACTAAAAGAACCACAATACAACCGCAAAATTACAGATTGATTTCCAGATACTCTTTTCCCAGGCTCCACGTGTTAGTGAGCTGTTTGGAGCAAGAAAGCCAGAGAAGGAAAGTAAATCAGAGGCAGAGAAGAATCATAGTATTGTCTTTATTCACAAGACTTTGCTTCCACTGATAAATCACTGTGGCTAGTAGAGGTATAATTCCAGATTTGTGCACTGAGTACAAAAATTTGTAAACCTTCCTTTGCAAGTGTGTTTCTCAGACTTAGGAACTCGGAAAAATACAGTAAATTAACAATCTCACTAAGTTGTGGGTTTTTTAATTTATTTTTTATTTGGTTGCTGTTGATTAGAAATAGGAAGATACTTAGCAGTAACAAGTTATTAAAGTGGATGTAAAGTGCTCTAAATTGGCAAAGTATTTGGCCTTTACAGCGAGGACAGGGAGTGGAGGTCTTTCAGACTTGAATTATATTGAAGAGATGAGATGTGCAAGGGTTGTTGTTGCTTTTTAGGTTAAACAACATTTTTGTTCTGTGGAATAATGGAATTTTAGTCCCCCACATGGAATTTTATTGCCCATCAGCATAGCTGTTTAATTTCCTTTCTGCCCTGTCTTCTGTTATTCTGTCCTGCAGGCTCTTCAGAATGATGAAATAAAGAACAAATACCAAATTTGATGTAATAACAATGATAAGAATTTCCTGGGTATTAATAAGTTCATGTTGTTTCTGTTAAAAAATATGTATTATTGGTTTTTTTCTGTGTGTGTGTTTGTGAGCATGTTCTAAACTAAATTTTTCAGAACATAATTAAATAAATTCCCCAAATTCTTTTGAGTACTGTTTTGGTAATAGCAGCATTAATAAAGACACTCCCCTACTGCTTTCTTATGGCCTTTACTACTCCTTTTCCACTAAACAAATGTGATTTCCTATTTTGCTGAGGTTGACAGTCCTAAAGAACAGCATTTGTATATCACAAGTAAGACATGATCTCTTGAATGACTTGCCTTCATTTCTACTGAGTTGTCCAATATATCCATGTGGTACCTGCTGAAGTATTAGTAGCTTAATAATCAAAAACATTACATTTCTTTTTGTCACAGGATAAACATTATAGTACTACAAAAGCTGAAATTATCTCCTGATTTTAGGTCTAGGATACTTTTTGGATTTCTCTGTTACAATTTATTTTTTATTAAATAGAAGCTCAGTAAATAGAAGAATCACAAGAGATATTTCATTAGAATAGTCAGAATTCAAAGGGTTGGTGACCTTGGGTCTGTGGTTTTTCGAAGCTCAACTTCTTCATTAGGCTTGGTGCTAGAATAGAATATTCTTGTTTGTTATTTTATCTACTGGGGATGTCTTTCAGTTTTGTTTGCTATAAGAAGAGAATATAAACATTTTGCTCTCATGAGTATCACAGAACAGTTCTAAGCACTGTTGCTGCCTTGAGAAATTGTGTTTGCCTGTTTGGTGGGGGATCATGTGAGGGCTCAACCCAAAGAGATCCTGAACAGAACAAACTGAGCAGGTTGAACCATGACTGAGCAAAATAATAAGTAACCAGAATGTTCATGGTCCCTCACAATGAGAGGCTTTTTGTCCACTAGTTGGGAAGTCCTGGAACAAACAGGCAGCAACTGTTTAAAGAAAAAGAAAAAATCTGCTTTTACCAATATATGGCCAGAAACTCCCAAGTAAATTGTTATTGTTCATTGTGTGAAATTTAATTTATCTTATAAGAAAAATAAAAGCTTAGGACTTCATACAAGCCAAGTAAAACTAGACACAAATATTTACACTGCTGAGTGTGTGTGCTTACATATATATCTACCTCTCTATGTAAATATAGATGGATACAGATATAGACAAAAAACACTGATTCTAGGTTTTGTTGATTTTAAAATTCATTCAACTACTGAATTTGTTGCTATGTTTTCAGAACTGTAAGAGGAGTAGAAGGTCCCATGAGTTCCGCTTCCTAGCATGGCAAAGATACCAAAATTCCTAACTGGTAAACTGAGTATTTTTATCTGAGAAATGGTCAGATTTGTAAGAATGATTTTGCACCTTCACGTTGCTGACTCTTTTTTGTCAGTTCATCTTTTCTTTTTCAGTCCATGCCAAGAGATTATAACTGCTGATGAAATTTATTGACTTGCTGCAGCCTCCAAGTTGGCTAAGTCCCTTCCAGAAATAAATCAAAATGAATAGGTGTTCGTTTAGATGAATTAACATCAATGTTTTGCAATAACTTAAAACTAACTGCATGACTTTGGGCTACTCCTGTCTAGAGCATAATGGTTATTATGACCTTGACAGAAGCAGGGAAAGGATGCCATGTTCCCCACTGCTTCTAAACACAGATGTGCATTAAATAATACTGCCATACAGTAAGCAGGTAAATCTTGTTTATTGGTTACCACTGTTCTTTTCCCCACTTAAATCTTCTGGATGCATTAGACATAGAGTTAGTCTTTGCATTCATATTTCTCTGAGTTACAGTTGATTAGAAGAATAGAAAGAATGTCACCTCTGTGAAGTGGAACATTATTTTTATTCATTATTTGCCTTGATTTATGGTGGTATAGAAAGGCATCCATTATTTATTCTGCATCTCCTTGACAGTATTTAAAACAGCAAGGCACTCCAGGCTGGATTGACAACATACCTCTGAAAAGAAACTCTGGTAAACCTGCATGCCTCACATAACCCACTAAAGCCTTCTCCAGTAAAAATCTGCTCAAAAAGAACATTGAGTTCTGTCCAAATGCCATTTGAAAATGTGAACTTGTAAAGTTGGTCCTGGAGGTCAGTGATCTGGTGTTCGTTTGTGCACAGTTAATGAGTCTGGCTTTGATTGATGTGGGCCAAGATTCCTGCTGCAGAAATGGTAGAGGCACACACAGTCAGAGAGGGAGATTCAAAACACAGTGGCCTGGAAAGCAGCAAATATCAGTCTCATGCAGGAATTACTGAGTGACCTGTCCCTTTTAACATACTCTGAAATTTCTAGAGTGAGAAAGAGTGTATAGAAGGGAATATGAGGAAACTCTTTGATAACTGATGGGTTTTGAGTCAAACACTGAAGTGGTCTGTTCCCTTCCCTCTTAAATACATACATTTTTCAGAGCAAGACAAAGACCTAAGAGATATGAGTAAGTCTTTCTGGTATGTTGGGATGTCTGTATGGGAAACACTGAAGGAAAAATCCTTAACCCAGGCATTGTTCCCCAGGCTGGAGGCTCAGACTTTGTTTTCTAGTTCTGGCTTACACCTGGGGGTTCTGTCAGGCTTCTTGATAGTGTTCATGATTCAAGGGATCATTTCAAGATTAACGAGCAGCTGCTGCTTGAACTTTCTCTCTGTGAAGAAGTAATTGAGCTGTTCCTTCTCTCCCTAATTCTTCTGAGCTCTGCTCTTTCTGTCCCCTTCTCCTTTGCTGGAATATTGTATCATTAGTGAGAGTAGAGAAAAGGGACTAGAGCAAGTTCAAGGCTTGATTCTTTTGCACAAAGGGAAAAAGGGAGGTGAGGTCTAAGAGGCAGAAAGAAAGGGCTTTTTGCAGTTGGGGCATGGCCTTCCCAAACATCTCCTGACTGCAGTGGTGGCAGAGAGCTATGGATCAGAAACAAAGAGGATGTTCAACTTCTATCCCCGGCCCTCAGAGGTGCTGCCCAGCACCCTGCTGTACCTGACAGCTGGCCAAGTGCCTGTGCCCACCCTCCTGCTGAAGAGCAGGAAGTTAAGCTCAGTAATTAAAGCTATTTCTGTGACTCCCAGATGGTGTCTTAGCTGAAGACTATTACCTCGTTACTTAAGAGTAAGGTGTAATGATTTGCTGAAGATATTTAAGTGCATTTCAGCAAACTTAAAAGCATGTTAAAATATCCTGATTGTTTAGAAAAAAGAATTTAATTTGTTTTGCTTCCATAAGTAAAATCTTTAGAAATTATGGCTATGACCCACTGCTACTGTGACAAGAGAAAATGTCTTAATGAAAGGATTGCTTAACCATTGAACAGAGGAAAGTAAACTCATTGGCCTCTAATTTTTGAACACATTATGCTGCACAACGTTTTAACATTTGTAGTCTTTTCCATCAGACTACATTTATCACATTTCAGGTGTGGTTTTAAAGACCCCTCTGGAGAAAATGTAATTTGTTCTCTGCTGCCTGCACATTCCACTAAAGGCTCATTATTTATAAAATTCTTTAGGGTCTTTCTACGAAAACACTATCGATCTCTCATTATAGAGTGCCAGCACTTCGATTCATGATCTGAGCTGGAAATGTCTAAATTAGTATATGATCCACCCATTAGAACTTGCCATCTGTACATAGTGGCAGACTAGAAGATGTGCAAAGAAGGAAAGTTTATGCTTCTAAAGACTTCTGCTTCAAAATAGTTTAATCAGAAAAAGCATAGGAATTTTCTTCTGTAGCTGTGTAGAAATACAAATTTCTCGTGTTACCATTACTGTTAATATGGGCAGAACTGGC
Source organism: Pachyramphus minor (assembly GCA_013397135.1). Taxonomy (NCBI): domain Eukaryota; kingdom Metazoa; phylum Chordata; class Aves; order Passeriformes; family Tyrannidae; genus Pachyramphus; species Pachyramphus minor. The sequence continues at coordinate 127,476 of VYXB01010068.1, read as the reverse complement.
ACAGGTTATTTTTAGAAAGTTTTAAAGGAAATAAGTTACCAGTCTTCACTGTGTTTATTTGTGTTCTAAGTTTGTTTTAGCTTGCTTAAAATTTGTCACTGAAACTTTCTGAAGGAAACTGAACACTGACCAAAATTACATTTTCAATAGAAAATGTCCCATCATCCTGAATGATGATTTAAATTAGAAGTTTAATTTGTAATTTAGAAATAAGAATTAGACACTTTGGGGATACTGGAACAGTAGATCAGTTTTAAATTTATTGTTTTCAGTCTAGTTAGGAAAAAAAACCAAATTACAAACCCAAACTGAGGCTGTGGAATGAGGATAATAATATGAGAGAAAAGTTTTGTAGTTGCTGTTGGTCATTTCAATTACTATGCTTTGCTTATGTTGGTATCTCCAGAATTTCTTATCAGAGGGAACTACATAAGAAAATCCTTAGCCTGAGGATTTTAAAATGACTCTACACAAAGGGACCCTGTAGTTCTTGTGATAGTGGTCACAATGTTGCTTAATGTTTTTTTAATTTTACTTTTAAAATTTTCTGCAGTATTTGGAACCATCAGTTGTTGGGCAGAATCTGATCTGTTTAGTGCTGGGCATTTATCTGTCTCTTTTGAGTCTGTTTTTTTACCCTATGTTCTATCAGAGGACTTCCTGCCTCCACTGCATTTTTATGTGCTTTCATGCATTGATATGTTATTTTTTTTCCTTCTTATTATAGAAGAAAAAAAATTACCTTCCTGCTATTTAATCAAAAGGAAGGAAAAATGAGAGAATATGCTGATCTTTTGACGCTTGACCTTTTGAAAGGTCAGTGATCCCTCTGTGTAAAAAGTGATATTTCTGCTGTACCTTGGCCTCTCCATGGAGCAGCAAGGTGAGGACAATCTTACCCTCCTCAATATTCCCCATTTTAGTTGACTTGCTACTTTCAAAGAGTTGTAGTGAAGACAGGTTTGTATTTAGTGCCATGGAAAAAACATCAGTGGGCCCTTCAAGTGGTGAGAGAGTAGAGCTGTAAAAATAATGGGTTCTATGAGTCTGAGGAACAGGTGAAGAGGAGCAGTGATAGAAATCACAATGACCACAAAAAGTCAAGTATTTGGAGAAGATCTGAGGAACAATGAAAATTCAAATGTAGGAAAGCTGAAGTTATTCCTTTTTCTGGACAACCACCAATTTTCATTAGAGAGCTTGAGATTATTTTAAGTAGATAAAGACAAAAATGCAGGTAATTAAACATGATGCAGAGATTGTGGGACTTGAGCACAGGAGGAATGAGATTTTGGGGCTGTAATAGTCATATTGCAAAGCATAGAATTAATCTGAGAGGTTACCCTGTGGTAGGGGTAATCATTCCTCCCTGAGTGGGGATGAAATACAGAGTTGTACTCACTGCCCTGTGGAAAATGGTGAGTGAATGCTTGAAGAATATCTGTGCAGGATGGAAACACAGGAGATAATGCTGACAAGGTGTCATGAAAAGGAAGTGGCTGATGGGTGACAGAAGTGGCTGACAGGTCAGTTTTTAGGATAAAACAAGTATTGATTTTGAAGTAACCAGTGAGATGTAATTAGAGACTTTGTTGAAAGCAGTGTCAAGGCAGAGCTGGGGACTGCCTGGAATGACTCTGAGAGTTTGTGTCCCAGACAGCAGCTGTAAATCCTTCATTCGATGAATTTGTTTTCTAAAAAGAAAAGAAAACTGAGATGGTCCTTGGAAAAATGAATGGGGAAGACTAAACAAAATGAGAGCAACTGAAACCTGCCTTCTACATAATAAAAACATATTTTTGAGGCAGTGCAGAAATTGAAATTTTAAAGATTGGAGGTCTCAAGTAACAGAACTTGTGCAAAGACTACAACAGGTTGCAGTGCTCTGCAGCTTTTCTTTTGCAAAATGAGCTTTAAGTAGCTCTTATCACTTCTTATAACCACAGGTGTCTTAGCTCCTGTTTTTCTTACTGCTTGGGGTGTCTTTTTATGCCTTCATTAATGCTTCAAACATAATTCCAGCTAATGGTCACTTGACCCATTAAAAATTAGTGTAGCTCTAATTGTCATCTATTGTAGTTAATTTTATACAGCTTTGTCATAAAACTCATAGTTCTGGTTTTCAATACAAAAGATTTATATTTTCCATAAAGAACTTTATGTTAAAGTTAACTCAATATTCTCTTCAACATTGTATAGAGGGATGCTGATGTGAATCTTTATTTAATGCCTGGATATTTGTATTTCTTCTATGCATTTTTGCATTGTATTTGTTATATATTTACTACTATAAATACCAAAGAACAGATGCATAATTAGTACTAATACTAATTAAAGAGTAGTTATGTGCTGCAACTCCATTTGTTTTAAAGCTTTCCTGACACTCCCTGTGATAATTTCCATCTTTGGTGCTGGCTTTAGAATTCACACTGAAAAAATTTTATGGCAACAAGTCTGCAGAAATTTTGTCATTTTTCCGTGATAGAGAAAACCTTGAATAGAATAAAGGGAAAATGTTTAATTGCTGTATTCTGCTTAGTTCCATAGTATGTTAAAAATCACTATTTGTAAGGGTTTTAATCCAAGATATTTGAGAATTATATGATAGATCTGTAATTCTGTGAATTTAGAAACTGCACCATTTTGAGGTATTTTATGGTGTTACATGGCTGTGATGCTGTGATTCATGGAGAGAAAACGTCATGGTTTGCAGAATGACCTTGAAACTTGATCAGAAATTTATTTTATCATAGGGCCATTTCCTTTGCTGCTCCTATACAGAGTAATGCAAATTCACTGGTACATCCTTGAACATTTCATCACACACGTGTCCCATAAGGGTGAGTGAAAAGTAAATTATTCAAAAATCAGTCTGTGTTAAGCACCTCCTAGTCCTGCAGAACTCCTTCTTACTAGCCTGTCTGTTGTCTTCTGAAGTCATAAACATGATAGACAATTTCAAGTGTGAGAATTAAAGCAGTTTACACTCTTGCTGATGGAGGGAGTGGATTGACTTGAACAAGGAAAGTAAAGGAGTGGCACAGGGATAGAAACAAGGGAAGGGACAGGAGGTGCAAGATAGTGAAGATTTGAAGCAGCACTGATCTTCAGGGCTACATATAAAATATGTTTTGGGTGTCTGAACCAACTATTCCCATCAGTAACAGTCACCACTCTTCAGGGAAAGGGTATTTAAAGGCAAGGCTGACTTATTTCATTGGGAAGCTCCTCCAGTCTGTGTGCAGGTGGACCCTTCCACAGTGCAGGGCTGTGGATTGTACATTTTGTGTAGTTTGATCCCACAAAGGCAGCACAGAAAACAAGTGAGGATTTGTAATTGTAGTACCTTTGTGTTTAAGTTTTTTATTTCTAAAATGGACTATAAGAGTGCTATGAAGATGAATTCACTAATTGTTTGTAAACCAGTCAGATACTACATTCATGAATATTACGAATAGCCCCACAAGAGAAGCTGTTTCTTGTGTTTAAGTGGAGGTTTTTGGTAGCAAACAATTCATCAGAAATGAGAGCATGAGTTGTGTGGTTAGCTAAAAGTAAAAATAACTCTCTGTTCAGTGAGGCAGGGATCCTGTGGGGAAAAATGCTGTGTGATCGTAGAACTGGACTTTTAAGTTTGCAGGAGGGATGTACCTCTGTCACACTCTCATTTTTGAGTGTTTGATACTACAAATTTATTTAGTTAACAAATTTTGGAAGATGCCTGGAAGGTGTATTTGGACTGTGCATTGATACTCAGAATTATGTATGTGGTAGATGTGAAAGATCTTAGAAATTATGATCTTAGAAGTTATGGCAGTAGAAGGGAGCCTGTCACATCAGCTGCCTAATGTGACCTGTGCAAAGAAGTGGTAATGTAGGAGCAGTTACTGTTCACTTAGATACCCATTACAGATGGCTGTGAAAGTTTTAAATTAAATATGAACTTTTTAAATTAGGAAAACTTATGGAGAATTTTTGTAGTGGCATCTGCATGAGAAATATTTTGTCTTTGCATCAATATTTTTACAAAATCAGAACATTTGTAGATCCATATATGGTGCAAACACCTGAATGTCTTTTGAGCTCTTCAATCAGACTCCCTGTCCTCTTCATCTCTTTGGCTTTGCTTTTCTGTTTTGAAATTTAGATTTTTACAGGCAGACTCAAGAACAAAAACATAAGAAGCTCAAGTCTGTTAAATCTATTTTACATAGCATTTCTCTGCTTATTTGCACATGGAAATTTTGTTACTGCATCATCTCTGTGCTAAGGAACACTGCTGAAACTCATATGGACCAAAGTTTTCTTTTCTCCTGCTGACATCAATTGAATCACATATTTCTTTTATGAGATCAATCTGTTGGCCTCTCCTGGTTTTGAATGAAATGTTTTCTGATGGTTTCTGAAACAAAATTGTTTTTCACTTAACAAATTACTGGTAACTCTGAAAAAACTCTAGGGAAAGAATAAGTTAAGTCAAAATGGTCATTGAATAAAGTCAATAGAGTTTGGATTGAATTCAGAATAGACACGTTGTATTAAAAAGAGTGCATCCACCCTGTCTACTGAAAAAGAAAAACCTTAATGATATGGATTTCCAATAACTTAGGGTTTCTCTTCACCTTTTCTGTACAGAGGTATTGTAATAGCAGATGAATGCATTACATTGTGAAATGAAACCAGAGACTCATTCCTCACCTGAATGCAGGAATGAATGGTATCTTATTTCAGAAATTTAGGATTCTTATATCTGTATTGCAGTCCTCATATCTCTGGCTGGATTTAAAGAAAAGCTCTCTTATGATGAGTGCAGTCAAACATTGGAACAGGTTTCCCAAGACAGTTGTGCCCTCTCCTTTCTTGGAGGTTTCAAAGCAGAACTGGATAAAGCTCTGAGCAACTTGGTCTGACCATGACCTGGCCCTTCTTTGAGCAAGAGATTGGGCTGGATGATTTCCAGAAGTCCCTTTCCACCTGAGTTATCCCATGGCCCTGGTTTTCTTTCAGTGTTCTTACACCAAGAGACTTGTTAATTGAAATCTGGTTTTTGGGCTTCTGTGAATTATAGTTGTTTATGCAGTTGTGATCTCACTGAAATCAATGTAGATAGATCTGTACAATGCTTTCCCACTTACACAAAGTAAGAAGGAAAAGATTAATTTTCTATGCTATCTCTGATGGATTAGTGTCTTATTTTAGCTATGTAGCCTGGTTTTAAAAAATGTTTTGTTCAAATACAGTTAGTAAGTTCAAAATGTTTAGTATCAATTGGATTATCCCTGGTTTCCCATCTTCATTCTTGCTTTTGCAATAAAGTAGTGCATAAACCTAAATTAGCAATGGTTGTTAATAATTTTCTCTTTAAATCCCTTGGCATCCTCTCTGGCCCCATTTAATAAAAGCTGCAATACTTGAACAGTAAATATTGTGTAAAAGTTTCATATTTGAAATGAATTTCCTTCAGGCAAATAACAGAAGTAAGATGATATTTTGCAGTATTGTATATTAAAATAAATATACAGCTAGTTAGAATTGGAACATCTCCTTGGCAGTAAAGCCAAAGAATGTGAAACAGAGCTTTAATTTGATTAAACTTTGTGTTTTTTTAAATACATAACATTTACCAATGTTTATCTATCCCACTTTACATTCAGAGAAGGAGATGAGTTGCATCTGCCTCAGAGTTTTATTTATAATTTAATATTGAACTTTCAGAATAGTAGAACTATCCAATTCTTATCTGTTTATGTGGATTATATTTCTAAAGCCTAATGTAACCTGCACAGTAAAACCACGGAGAGATGAGGGGGAAAGTGAGTTTCTGATTGTCAGGAACATGTAGTTTCTCTATGCTTTGTTTTGCCTTTGTCCGTAAATTGTATTTAATTTTTTAAATCCAGAGGAGGAACAGCTGAGTAAAAATTGTCACATGGGTGAGAAAAAAAGATAAACTCAAGCCAAGTTAACACCTTGGTGACAGAGGACTTACATGATCACTGTCCTCTTGCTCTGATTTTCACACACATGAAAAGTTTGGTTCACTCAGATATTATATTTAAGAAGTCACCTCTGGAGCACCAAAAGGTACCATGCACTGGAGCAATCCACTCTTTGTTAGAGAAACAAGCACATAAAAGGAACTGTCTTGCCTGTTCCCAGTTACATACATTTAACAGCTTCCAGCTGTACTTTAGAAACAGCTTCATAGTCTTTCCAATTACAAGAGATTGGTCAAGAATCCTTGAGAAATTCTTTGGAAATACTTATATGGTAGAAATACTTTATCTACATTTATCATGCTGTGAGAATCCTTGACAAGTCTAGGCGTAATTCTTTACTAATAAACACTAAATATTTGTTTCCTTTACAAAGTTAAAAATTCTCTTTGGAATAAAAGGTTATTCTTCAGAATACTGCTTCTACTGTTTGTCAGACTGTGAATCTTTAAAACACATTGCTGCACAGAGGCTTCAATAACACTTCAAAATAATTTAAAATGTTTCAAAGACATAAACACAACAGCTAACTTACCATAACATTTTGTAGGAATCTGAGCCATAAAGCATTTGTTTGCTGCAGGACTTACTCCTCTTCCACATCTCTCCATGTACATGTTCTATAAGGCAACATCAACTAGGAAGACATTCCAAAATCAGAGATCATATTTCTTGGAAATTAATAAGAACCTTCTAGTTCATGAATTTTGTGATTGAATTTGCATGTTGTGAAGGTGAACTACAGATATTCCATGATTACTTCAGTAAAGCATGGCATACTTTACACTAAATTTGCTTAGTATTTCTCCTTTGACTCCTTTTTTGCAGTTATTTGTGAAGGTAGAATCATTTAAACACAGTCCATGTTCTTTAAGGATGTTCTTACAAACACATCCCAAATACTACAATCTCATCCACATCTCCACATCTTTATTTTTAACAGAACATGGTAGCTTAGTTCAGTACTGAAAAATCCAATATGAAAATACTGTTTAACTGGGGACTTATATCAGTTCTTGCTATCTGAACTTGTAATTACACAAGGATTCTACATGATATTCTAGTTAATTTATCTTTATCTATTTTGTGAATTAATTTTCTGGATAAATCAGTTTTGTAATTCATAGTCCATAATTCCACAGAATTATTCTTCTCTTGCCTCTAGAGTATGAACCTACAGTGATTTGGGGGAGGGAGGTGCAGCATACTGTCTAAATTCCTCATTTCTGCGAACTGCTGTGAAATATTATGCCCAATACGTGCTTGTACAGGAGCCCTCTGAAGAAGATATTGGAGCAAAAGGAATGTATCAGGCATTCCCAGGTGCTGGTTGACTGCACAAGTCCATGTTATTAAGATTAATGTCTCTGCAGATTCTCCCCTGCCCTTTATTTGCTCGTTTAGTTCCAACTGTAGTGCAATGGGAGAGACAGTGGCAGAATGGTTGGAGTGTGCTCTTCAAGGGCAAACATTTTGTCATTCCTGGAATCCCCCCCTGCATGTACAAAGTTCCTGGGAGAGCTGAGGGTGTGTTTTTAATGGAATTAGTTTCTTTTCTCATTTTAGCCACCAGAATTGCGGGTAGGTGAAGAGAAGATAAGGTGCCTTTGTAACTTCATTCCATTATCAAGTGAGCTTGTGTGTGCTGTCCCTTCACACTGGAGAAACAGCTGCTTTAAGGACAGAAGATATATTCTTTTGGTGTATTATTTCCTGTAGTGGTATCAGGCCTTTTGGAAGTGACATATTTCCACAGGAGAAATCTCCATCTCCCATCCATAAAAACTATAGAATTAGGTGTAATTTAGGCAGGTGAGCACAGTTCATCCAACACTCAGTGAATTGCACTGGTTTGTATTAAAGGCAATAAATAATTCTACAAAGGAAAGAAACTTCTTTCCTTCTGCATTGTTATTTAGTGATGCAGGATGGTATTTTTCAGTAATAATTTCTTAAAAATTTAGTAAGAGAGAACAAACAGCTTTTCCTTCATTTTTCATGTGTATCAAGGGCTGGAGGGAAGAGAAGCAAAGCTTGAACCCTGATGACCCTTTCTGAGTTCAGTAAACACAGAACATTATTAAAATGCTCTAAATGAACATGTGCATGTGTTTGTTTACTGATTGCACTGAAGAGATAAAAAGCTTTCACTTAGAAACACACGTCAAATTAAATGTGTGTACTAGGAAGAAGTGTTATCTAGAAAGTGCCATTCTCACTGTAGTAGGAAAGGTTTTACAAGTTGGAAATCCAATTTCGCAGGTTTTTTTTTTCCTATTTGTTTGTTTTGAAGAAAACCATTGGCAAATTTGCACTGGGAAAACAGAAAATAAGCCAGAATGTATTCATGCTATTTTCTTCATTTTAGGGCAAAACGTCAGAAACTAGAATTTGAAAATTCTAGTTTCTAATGAAGGGATGGGGTTACAAGAGCTGAAGCATTAAGTTGGGTGGTAACTAATAAGACAAACCCAGGAAAAGCCTCATTGTTTTACCTTATACATGTGTAACCTTGTACATCCCATGCCTGCTGTGGTACCTGTCTATTCAGCAAGAGCCCTGGATTTGGGAGTAAATACGCAGAATGTGTGGGAACCTGGGGTATTAATGAAGTTTCCAGATGACTATTTTGGGTATTAACTGTGACACTAATATTAGGAACAGAAACATCTGTACCATCATCCCCCTGGGCAGCCAGAGCTGCCTCACACTGTGGGGAAGCTCCTGGCTCTGCCCTAACAAAAGTTACACCAGGTACATTTAGGGCACTCCCAGGGAGAACTCCTAAAATACAACTTTAAAGCATTTTTAAGTGAACTAGCAACAGGGGAATATCTTTCCAAATGTGATTTACTGCCAAAATATTACCCCTAGTGTTGATCAGTATTGCTGATTTATTAACAAGTGCTAAGATTTACATTCCAGATTTCTGATTTATAAAACATGACTTACAGGACAAGGGACTGATTTATCTCAGTGAAGCTGTATTACAGTTATGTCAGTGTTGCTATTATAAACTCCTGGTTTCAGAGATTTATAACTTGCCTATGAAAATTGCTCTAATTGAAACTGTTTTTTCTCAAGTGCTTGGCCGTATTTAAAGGCTTGAGACAGGCAGAAGAAGAGTGACTTCAGTGTGGATCTGATTCTGCATGTGGCATTAAGAATATTTGGGGTTTAAAATGTCAAAAATGCTTAATATATGATATTCGGAAGTCTTCCTGCCTCTACTGCAGTTGCCTCTCCAGAGAGCCAGTGATTAGCCTAGACCAAAGTCCAGCAAGTGATTTTTATTCATGAGTGTCTTTATGAATTCTCTACAAAAGCAGCCTTAATCAACTCTGAGAAGTGCTTAATTTGCACAAAAAGCTATACAGTCATTATCTTGCACTGCCAAACATTTGTTTCTGCATTAAGCTCATTTCAGCCTGTTCCATGTGTGCTTCCATGTCTCTGCAGAATTCCCTCTCTGCTCCAAATGTTTCATGAGGCAGCTCAGAGGTGATGACATTGGGCAGACAAGGGGTGCCCTTTGCAAAAACCTGGACAGAAGTCAATGTAACCCTGTATAAAATTTTCAAGGGAGAATTTGGCTTTACCTTTTATGTCTGTGTGGTTGTAATTCTGGCAATTAATTATTATATTAGAAATATAATCTTAGATACTGGTGAGTGGAGACCAGACTGTGATGCCAAAATGATGAGAAAAGTTTGCAGAGGAAAAAAACCAGCAACAACCAAAACCCAGGCCTTCCTTCTGCTCCTGTTTTATCCCAAAGAGTAATTGTGAGAAGGTGGTAAGAGTCTTGTGTAGGGCAAAGTTGAGAATATATTAAATTGTGTCCTAGAAAATGTGTCCCTCCCTCTTTAATTTGTCTTAGTGGCTTGACAAGGATACAGGTGGGGCCAAGTAATTTGAGGAATGGAAAAGAAAGTTAAATGGCTTGCATATAAAAGAGGTTTAATAAAGCTTTTTATTTGTTTATATATTTTGCTGAAAAGGTGGAGAAAGAACAATAAGAATTGGTTTTCTTTTTATTAACTTTCTTTCTTTTTATAATATTCAGTTAGTGAGTTTAAAAATTAATCTGTTACATTTTGAGGGGCGGCAGTTACTGAAATGGAGATCCAAAGAAGAGAACTACATTAAAATAATTATTACTCTTGTGAATTTGGCATGCCCACTTGCTGGAGGCAGAGGCCAACAGATTGCTTCAGGTAGCATTAATAAACCCAACATCCCATTTGTTGTTGGCAGCACAGGCAGAGGACAGGTGCCATGTTGCCATAGGAGGATCAGGTAGATGACGTTTCTGTTGTTGAAATCATTAATGTGTTAAAATTAATTAACTGATTGAAGCATGTTGGGAAAACTTTAGCTCAATTCTCAAAAAACAAAAATGAAAACAAAACCAAAAATGCCCTGAATTACATCAAATGGTAGGAGTTAGCAGAATTTTATTTTTTTTTTTTTAACTGAGATGGATTTTTATAATTAAAAGCTTACCAGGGATATTTTGATTGGTTTGTTTTTTAAATCCCAAATGATTTTGATTTCTTAAAAAGTTTTTTAGAAGGTACTGAATAAACTTGCAAACCTCCAAATGGAAACGATCTCATATTTTGTGAGTGATGCAGGAACTCTTCCTGAAGGATTTCTGTTGACATTTGACTCGGATGATTTCTTGTGTGTAGGAGTGGAGTGGGCTGCTTTTGCACCTCAACGACAAAAATCCAGAGTCATTGGGGTTGAGTATCCAAAGCAAGAGTTCAGAAAAAAGTCAAAACTTTCCAGTTATCACTGCAATTCTTTTAGTTTTGGGAGTACTGAAGCCAAGTTCACTGTTCTCAGCTGCTGCTGTTGTGTGAAAAAGTGGGGTTGGGTTTCTTTACCAGTTTCTTCCATCTGTGGAGCACATCTGGTTATAGTTAACTAACTCACAGTGACTTCTTTGGTGGTTAATTACTTTGTAAATAATGAACTGTTTGTGAACCATAAGTTTTAAATAGAATGAATATTATTCTTAATAAGCTTATAAGAGTACTGCCAAGAGTGAATCCCAGGGCCTCGTGCACATCTGTCAGAGAGGCTGATTCAGCAGTCAAGTGAATGTCAAGCCAAGGTACAGTAGCAAATTCTTCCTTTTATCCTTGTAGAACAATGTCATTTCCTCAGAATTCCTCATTCTGTGTAGAGGTTTTTTTTGTTGCTATTTTCTGTAACCCAGACAGAACCTGACCATGTCTCGTCTGCTCATGGTTTTATGAGGGTTTAAACATCACTTTCTGAAGGATACTTAATTTTTAGTGCTTTGTGCCAGAACTGGCAGTATACTGGTAGTATAGACATGTCACTCTGAAAAAATGTGTGCAGTAATTTTGAGTCAATCAAGGAGACTGGAATGATTATTGCCAGATGTAGTGAAATCAATGCAGAGCAACATTTTAGGTTTCATACTTCATTGAGATTGATCACAGTGGCTTTGTGGAACCCTGTTCTGTGCCACAGAATTGTCTTTTTCTGGAGCTCGCCAACTAGGCAGACAAATAACTCAAAAATGTGAGGATTTGGGAATCTCCATTTAATGATTTACATAGAAATCATTTGGCAGTATTTGCAAAGATGGCAGGGTTTTCAGCAATCTTTCCCAGAGTTTCCTTCCTTGCCAGAGTGAGATGTAACCATTACTTCCTAAAGGCACTCTGAAAGATTGATAACTGCACTCAAAGCAATAGCAGTCATCAAATGAACCTCTGGATAAAGCTCACAAATTCCGAGTTATCTCATTCTATTTTAGTCATGAAATATACTCTTCTTTAATGTTTATAGTGGAGGTCATACGAATGACAGATGTAATAAAGTCTATTAATAAAGAATCAACTATGTAGCAACTCTTTGACATCTATTTTTGATTTGATCTCCATATTGTAATGAAGTACCAGCTTGGGTTATGTCAACCAATTAAAACCAAAATTGTGACTGACTTTGAACCCATTTGTTAGTGACATCAAAATTCTTTTTGTTTTAATGAAAAGAAAGTCACATTCACAAAAAGATGAGTTAGAAGAATATTGTATAACCATATTAAAGTTAATCATTATCCTAAATTCTTGACTTTCCACTTCACACAGGCTATAACCCCCCTTTTTCTGATTCCTTTTGTAGTTCTCACAGTCCCTGAACATGCAGACAGGGTTACTGGAAAGGGATAGTACTGCTCCATTAGAAGTTCAAGTGAATTGTCAAAGGATACCTAATTTAAGCACTGTCATTATTATTTTACTGTGTGCTTTAAGAGTTTGCAAGTAACAGGGTAGGTGGAATCCTACTGGAAAGCCAATATTCCCCCCCCATCCAACAGCTGATAAAAAACTCCTTTAAAGTACACAGTAATCCATTGTAAATGGATTGTAAATTGTAATTGGTTATTTGCAAATCCACTACAAATGAAATTTAGTTTGGGCTTTATAATACTTTGATGATGTTTATTCCACTAATCACACTATGCCACTAATCTGAGTGATTTTAGATTTGATAATAAATTGTTAATCCCATAGCAGACTGTGTTTGATAAGGCATCTCTGGCAGTATATTAAGGGGATTATTTTCCTTAAACACAAATCATTGGAAAATCACAAGATGAGCTGTCTTTAGAAGAAGCAATGATGTTGTGTTTCTCAGCTGTTGATAGTGGTTTCCCAGGGAAAAACACAGGGAAACTATAAACTTATTATTTTTTTTCCATTTTATTTGTACAGATGTCCATCCAGGCCAAAACTGTTCTTGCTCTGCTTGGTGGAAATAAGTGAAAGTTCCAAATTCTTGTGTTTATAGATTTTGCAGCTTCTTTGTAATCAGTGATTCGTAGCTAAAATGAAGGAAAATATATTATGTCCCTTCCAATTATGAAAATTCCTACAAAAATAATAAAACTGAAAAATCTAAGTATCACCAATACAGCTGTTGTTGTGAGCATACATTGCATACAGAGGTTTGTATGGTATAGGAACTTACATGAACCAATTTTTCATGTAAGAGCCCTTCTTTGTAAGGAAATTTGGTGCAGTTTTGTAACATTTGAGGCTCGTTGTCATGGAAATGCAAAGCTCAGTGATGTTTTTCAATAGTGCTGATTGGTTCGAAAAAATATTTTGACACCATGTTATTTTCAACTTGAAAACTTGGTTAAAAAAACATCTTAATGTTGTTGTGTAAAGTCAAGAGCACAGCACAGGAGAGGCAGTCATTTAGCACAGCTGTCATGATAATATATTACCTTACTATGACTTTTAAAATGGATTATTGTTGCTATGGCATCAGATAACAGGAAAACCCACCATGACTGCTGGAGTTGTTCAGCAAAACAACATGGTTTGCTTATTTTGATTGAAGAACTATTTGAAGAACCCTAATCCCTAAGCCTCACCCTAAACCCTAACCCATGTCTTCTGTGTGCCATGTTAGAATGAAGTTGATGTAAAGGAATTATTTCATTTTACTTTTTTATCCAGCAATTCCCAGTGGGATCCATCATGTTATTTTACTACAGTTTCTTAGTAGAGACCCAGTAAGTTTGTTAAAATGACTGAACTTAACTTCTTTCTTGTCACAATGCAGTGAGGCCATGTAACACGTTTGGCTTGCTGTGTCTGTGTAGGGACCCACAAGGATCATTGGAGTCCAACTCCTGCCCTGAAGGTCTTTGCAGCTCTTCCCCTCTTTTGTCCTTCAGCATTTTAGAGCTGATGTAATGGAATTCCACTGACCTAATAAAAGCATTTTGAATTAAAGTAGGTAGAAATTGGGCTGAGATTCATAGAGCTTGAAATTTGACTGTGGTCCATTGAAGCCCAGGCACTTATTACATGCTTTTATTTATTTATTTATCTATTTTATTTTTTAGAAATGCAGTGTAAGTACCTGGAAATCAGTAAGAGTGTGGCTAAAATTCCCTGTTGTCTATAGAGAAGGGAACTAGAGCATTTCCTATTCTTACTCTTCAGGGTTTAATCATCAGGCTAAAAGCAGTAATACTGTAGTTAGTTGTGAGATTAGATTTACTTGCTTTGGAGAGTTTGATGGAATCATTTGGTAATCTGGCATTTTATATAATAATTAGTTAGTGTTATTCCCATTCTCCATGTGGGAGGGCTGCAGCACAGGAAAAGGAGGTTTCAGGTGATGTTTTGGGCAGACCTTAGGCAGGAGTGAGGTGTCAGGTCTCTGAGTAGTTTCCTTATCCACAGGGTCAGAAGGATGGGCTCCTGAAGATTGCTGGGACTATACAAGGGCCATAGCACTAAATGTAGTTCTCAAAGCCTTGTCCCTCTCATCCAAAAAGAAAGGAATCCTACCCCCCCGTTGCACTGGAATCAGTTTCTGTGTCTGGAAGGTGCCCCTTTGTGGCGTTTTTTACACCAATGACATTCCAGAATGTTTTCAGTCCTTCTCTGGATTCTTTGAAAGATGTAGCACAGGACAGATTGTATTTTTCCTAATCACTTGTAGCACGAAGAAATACGTCTTTAGAGGCAAAGGCCTTTGCTCAGAGCTGTATTGGCTTTGAAAAAAGAGAAGGTGAAATATGTGATACAATTTAGTATTTCCACAATATCCTGGTGAGCCATAAGAAATACTCCATCCTCTAGGTTATGAATTCCCATGTAGAGGAAGAAAGAGCAGTGTTCAGGGGGTGTTTCATTATTTGTAAAAACTAAAATACTTGACCTCTTGTGGCTGTACAAGCACAGCTGAAGTTGGCTGAGGTTGCCTAATACTGTGTGGAAATGATGTTATTAACCCTCCAAACTAAATTCTTCACCTGCACTTCACCTGTGACATATTATTAATGTCCTGTCTTGTAGTGTAAAATACTGCCAAGTTTGGAAACTCTACTCCTTCAGATCAATTCTTTTGAGGTTTTCTTCTGATCTCTGTGTGATTTCTGTCATACTCTGATCTAGAATTATGAGACTAACATCTTTGAAACTTCAAGCATATGGCTTACTCTTAAATCTGCACAATGAAGAAGTAGAGGAAATGCAGAAGGTTAAATAAAAGCTTGAAGAAGATCCAAATCCTCTTAATGATATATTTTTTATTATTATACGATATTCTTAAAGTTAAAAATTCGTTCTGAATTGGGTTAGAAATATCAGGAAACTTATCTAGGAATGAATAAAAGGAAGTTGTTTGATCTTTTTGCCTAGAAAACTTTAACAGTTCAGCTGGATTTCAATTCATCCCTCATATAAGCAGCTGGAAATAGATTTCATTTTATGGTTGTGTAGCAGCTCACATGAAGGCTGTGGTTTGTCTCATGAGTACACTTTAAGCATTACAAAAGATTGTATATAATAGATTACAGTGTCTGTAAGAGAGAGACACAAAACTCCAGCATCAGTGACTTTGTTGCAGTGGAGTTTTTGTAATGAATATATGTATGGCAAATACAGTAAGGAAGAGTAAAGTATTCCAGAAAAACAGGAGAAACTCTACATAGCAGCAGCCCAGATAAAGATTTGTAGCTCAAGCTTCATCAGGAAGTACTGTTGCCTCAACTCTGACCTCACAGGTTGCCCCTCTTGTCTAATTTTTTTTTTTTTCATATATAGACTGTTTGACAGGATAAGGAAGTACCAAATGTCTCCTCTATTTACATACTATGGGATGATAAAAAGAAATTTCATGAAAACTTCAGTATTGGCTAATCTTTGAAAGGGGTCAAACTTCACTGGATAGTGAGGCCCTGGCACAGGTTTCCCAGAGAAGCTGTGGCTTTCCTTGTACCTGGAAGTGTTCAAGGCCAGGTTGGGCTTGAACAAGCCATGGGGCTTGAAGCAACCTGATTTGGCGAAAGTTGTCCCTGCCTGTGGCAGAGGATAGAACAAAATGGTCTTTGGACCCAAACCATTCTGTGATTGTATGATTCTACTAATAAAAATAACATACTGCTTTATGAATTTAATAGTGAAAACGATTTGGTTGCATAAGTGGGTTTTTAAAATTATTTCACAGTATAAAAAAAATTTCAGATCTTTTGTGGAACAATTAAAAAAAGTCTTGAAGCATTTTTGTCCTGAATATTGTGGTTCTAATACTAATATTTGTTTTCAAATTCTTAACAGTTTCATGTAGAACTGTTCCAGCAGTTAATCACGTCTTACCTATAAAATGTATCCAAGAAATGAAGTCTGCTACAATAGCAAGACTTTACTGTGTCTCCAAATTCAGGTCATTAAAGAAAATAATAAAAAAAATAAAAAAACACCACCAAAACAGCTCATGCAATAAAGGTTGCATGAGTACTAAGGAAGTAGTTTACTTCTAGTGAGACTTATGAGGCTTGACAACATGTTTGATGAGTCAGTAAATGCTTGGAAGTT
The DNA here is from genome assembly GCA_013397135.1 of Pachyramphus minor. Classification (NCBI taxonomy): domain Eukaryota; kingdom Metazoa; phylum Chordata; class Aves; order Passeriformes; family Tyrannidae; genus Pachyramphus; species Pachyramphus minor. The sequence goes on along the minus strand of VYXB01010068.1, from coordinate 111,095 downwards.
AAGAAGGTAATGTGGTGTGTGGAGGAGGCGTGCAGGGAAGCGTGAGGGGGGAGACCAGTGAGTCTCCTAAGCTGAGAGCACTGCTCATGGATCAGGACTCTTGGGAAAACAGGCAAGGCAGAAACAGGGGGGAAAACAGTGGATTTCTCTTCTTGAAGAAGCATAAAATACATGTAAATAGGTCCTGCATTGCCTTCAGCACTGAACCATCTGGAGAATGCATTTCTCCTAGGAACTATAGTCATTTCTGTAATGTTTGACACTGTACCTATTTGGCTCCTTTTTTGTTGTTTCCTTCTCATCTTTACTGTGCTGTTTCCTTGTTGGGTTGTGCTGTTGCTGTTGTTTCCTCTTGAAGTTTTTAATCTTCTCTGAATTACAGAATTCTCTGAAAACAGGAAATTCTCAAGAGTATCAAGGAGATTGCCCCTAAAAACCATCCTTGTGAGAAAAGTACATTGAGAGTGTTTGCAGGAAAAGGACTTGAAATGAAATTTTCACTAGCATTTTTAGAAAAAAATGAAATTAAATTACTGTTGTCACCTGTTAGGATTTTAAAATGTTGTTTAAAATTGTGCATAGTTCTAAAATAAGTCGTATTGTTCAGACTCTAACAGGGGAAAAGGATGAAGTGACATCCTGCATAGAAATAGCAGGTGCAAACCTACATTTCTGTACCTACAATTAAATTCAGGTGTTGGTGTTCACAGAAAGCAGCTCACTACATTAAAAAGAGAAAAATGAAAATGCTTTAAAAAACATTATGAAATTAATTTAAACTCTGGCAAAGGGAACAATTCCTTGTATAAATATGCTTTCTTCTGTGAATACCTTAGTATCTCAGTTACTTCCCATCTTGATTCTCAAATTTAGGCCATTATCTGGTAAATCCCATGTTTGATAGCTGGGATTGAACCTTTACTTGTTATATATTATCCACTGAAATTAGTGGAGTGGGAACTTTCATCAACTGAAGTTCTAACTTGGTTTGGGGGTATTATTTTCTCTTACAACCTACTGCAAAGACTTTAGTGTTGAGAATTGGAAGTGCAGAAAATATGTTAAGCTTAGCTCAAAGAATGTACATATTTTTCAAAGTTTCATCCTGTAGTTTCTCAAATGCCAGTTTTTACAGTCCCAGATATGATTATGGCAAACGGCATAGATAGGAGTAATTTTTTTCTGCTACTCTGTATTTGACCAATTCCCTCTCTCACCATTTTTTATGATTAAGGCTTAGCAATTAAAATTTACAACCATGGTTTTCTGTGAGGTTTTCCTATTCCCTTGAACTAAAAAGAAAAAAAAAAAAAGTGAAATTCTCATCATAAAAAATAACAATAACAGCACAATTAGTGCTTGGTACCATAATTGCAAGGCACATTAAAACTGCATTTGATGGCACTGTATTATTAGTTTGCACACATAAAAGTTGAAAGACCAAGCCAATAAGCTTAAATAATGGTGCTTCTGAAGCTTCTGAAGCTTCAACCTTTGTCAGACAGGTTGCTTGGGGTATTTTTAGCATATAATGATGACATCCCTAAGCTTGTATAGAGAACTTGAAGGTGCAGTTCAACAGCTTTGGGTGTACACACTGCTTTCTCTACTGTTTTTGTGACCAGAGCTAATGTATATGCACTTTCTGTGTGCTTTGCTCCAATACCAGTGAATTGGGTAATACTAGAATATTTGAAGTATTAGAAGTACCATCACTTAACCTGAATACCACATCAAGCATGTCAATGGTCTGAGATAGAGCACTGAGTAATACACGGTGTGAGGCCCCTATCCCATATGAAGAAAAATGATTACTAGCTGATAATCTTGCACAGCATGAGCAACCAGAGGTAGAGGCTTTTATTTCTCAAATTAAAATCTCATTTAGGTACAGATAAAAATGAATATTGGCCACAGGGGTGAACAAGTTACTTGGGTGATAAAAATGGACAAATGTAATCACTGGTTGTATTAGCAGTGCTGACAGGTCTGCCCTTGTTTTGTGTAGTTGTTCTTTCTTTTACTGAGACGCTAAGTAAAGAAAAAAATATGTAAAAGAGACAAATCTCTCATAAAGCTTTTAACATTTTTATGTTATTTCATATCTGCATAAAAATGTGTTTGGTTTTTCAGAAGCAGTGACCTAAAATGAAAGGCAGAAAGTGATGTGGCCTCTCACTTTGGCCTCTCAGATTGACCATTGTGTCTCCAGGGCTCAGCAAAGGGAGCCTGTGACTGTTTGAAAGTCTCTGCCCAGGGAAAAAAGCCTGACATGGAGCTTTTAGGGGTTTTTGTTGTTGATTTTATTATATCTGTATATTTTTATGCTGGAATTATTTTAGCATTCTACTTTCTATAGGTTATACTTGTGACAAAATTTTCCTTTCCTTGGAAAACAGTGAAGCAAGAACCATCAGTACTCCAGTGATCAGAGCAGTCATTTGGGGTTGTATGGGGGTGTCACCACGTTTATGTCCCCAGTAGAAATCAAGCACAGTAAAAAGTCCCACCAATATTTCCTCTTGATTGTAGAGCAGTCTTCTGATTTCTCATGTCTTTATATTTCTGCATCTTTTATGCCATTATATCCAACTAAAACCTACCAGGAAATTTTGCTCCTGGCAATATTTATGATTGTGGATATTTAGACACTGATATCTGTATATTTGTAGCATTAATGAACACTTCTCAAATGTGATCTTTACGGAAAACTAATTATTTGGATCACTGATTTCGGAGCCTCCCTTGCAAAGTTGAAAATTGTCCTGAAAAAGGTGATTTAATCACCAAGTCCTTGCAGTCAACACAATGCCCTTTTACACAGTTTTTTGGAGTGTTGAGAGCTCACGCCTGAGCAAATTGAAATCTCAGCTGTCTTATCCAAGATGATTAGACTTGACAAAATCAGTCACACAGGGATATTTTAGAGTACTGCCATGGTGGAATTTAAGGAAAGGTTCTTGTACTGCAGAAGATTTGTGAGCTGATGAGAGTCAGAAAATTATGTTCTCTGAAGCTGGAACATGAAATGCCAGTTTAGAATAGGAATTATGAGACTCTTGGCTGACAACAGGAAAATAATTACAACTACTTCATGTCTGCTGCAGTTGTGGACATCTCAGTGGGTAGCTGGTGTGTTTAAGGGCTAAAGCTACTTCTAGAAGATGAGCAGTTATTTTAGTGACAGTATTCCCCATCCCTCATCTCTCATCCCCCAAGCGAAGAGGCAAAGAGGCTTTCCAGAACTCCCTTCTGTGGCTTTTTTTGAATTCAATACATCTTTTACCACGTATGAATAACACATTTTTGGAACATAGTCACTCTACTCTGCATTTTATCCTGTTGAGATACCTAAAAAAGTGACTGGGAAGAGACAGTATGATTCTCATTGCTGCCTGCCTCTTAAACTTCATTTTAAATTTTCAGTAATCCACAGTATTAGTGTGGAATCTTGACTCCACAAACACCATGAAACACTATAAAACTCCCAGGACACTTACACCTCAAACACAAGGATGATAAGGAGTGTTCCAGGAATACCTTACAGCAAAAGATGACAATTCTTTAAGCACCCTGATCCTCCATTGAGCTGAGCATCCTGTGCAGTTGGATTACATCCTCTGGCATTGTCAGGATCCATATCTGAGGACCCACAGCCCTGCTAAGATGTGTCTTCACACAGAACTCAATTTACTGAGCAGCCCCTCTTGCTGACACAGCTTTTCACCTCTTACCCAAGAGAATGGAAGCAACGCTGCAACATGTCATGAATAATGTATCTCTCATGTATGAGTCATTCTCTGCTCTGCAACTGTGCAGATGGCTGGCAGATCCCTCACTGGTAAAACAGGAGGTTCTGTATTGCTTTGCTTCCTGGAGAGTAAAACAAAGCATAACTAGAGTGGCAGGCAAGCTTGAAGTACTGTAAAATTCATTCTGCTCTGATGCAGTATATTTGCTTCATCTCTGCATTAAAAAGACAAAGTATTATGAGAAAATTCTGCCCTCTTTGAGCCTTTCGTTCTGGCAGATTAGATAAAAAAGGCTTCAGTTTCTAGTGGATCTTGATTCAAGCCTAGAAATCTTCAACCAACAATTCTGTCCTGATTCCCAGACACAAAGATGTATAAAATTGGTTGTGGTGGTGCAAGTGATACAAGCAGCCTTATTGTGCTGATGACAGCTCACAGATTGCACACAAAGTCTCAACACACCACGATATATAGGCAATTAAATGGAATGTAAAATCCAAATTGATTTGTGCCTCTTCTCCTTATCACAACAGTCCATCAGAACATAGTAAATGCATTGGAATAATGGAAAATCCACTTGCTCTTTTCTGTGTCATCTCTTTCAGATAATGTCTGTGAAATTCCTGAGGAATGTTTTTACAGTGCAGATATTTCCTTGGCTTTATGCAACAATTTTCAGATATCCACCTTCTAAACAGAACCTTTCTGGAAGTGAAACTAAAAAGAAGAATGTAACAAATACTTTTCAGTCTAAGAGTTTTGAACATTCTACATCTTAAGTCTGTAGAAAATATGTGGGTTTTTTCAGTCTTCTGTTTTTTCACCTTTTTCTTCCCTAAAATATTTTCAGCTCTCATAGAACAATGACGTCCAGAGGCAGGTTGATGATCACATGACTGACTTTTGGTGTATAAATATTACGTAATGCTATTTTCTCTTAGACTGAGATTTTGAAAGAATGTGGTATTCAATGTTTTTTTCAGTTACAGTCATCATTCATCTACCATTTTAAGAGGGCCAGAGAGATCAATTATGCAAAAATGGTTGTTGGTGCAACATAATCTCTACCCATAACATGACTGGTGTTCTTATCTGGATCAAATCACAGATATCTGCTAAACAATTGGGTCATTTTGTTCAACTGTGATTTGCTCACATGATCTAGAGGAACATTATTAGCTCTAGTAAAAGCATTTTAAGAAATAGAGTGCTAGTGCTGACAGTTTTGCATACTATGAGCTCTTGTGCAGGTTGCTGACATCTTCAGCCAAGTAGGGAATCTGATTTAATGGACCCATTCTATTAGAATCTCAAAACTCTTGGTGATATGTAAATCTTCTTATGCCACTTCCTGTTAGGAGGGCCTCAATTACATCCTGAGCTGCAGAACTGTCTGCAGTTCTCTGTACTTGGCCCATGTCACTCCAAGACATTACAAGTGTGCAAAATCCTTATTACCTCTTGGTTCTGTTCTGCCACCTTTACCTTGTGTCACTTGCTGCTTCCAGTCTTTTATTCTTTCCTATTTTTCACTTTTGCCCATCTTTTATTCCTTTTACTGCCTTCTTCCTTTCTCTACTTACCCTCAATAATTTTTCTTTAACTTAAGTATGATGTGATGAAAATGAAGCAAGTACACAGAAACTTGAGGCAACCTTCTTGCTTGGAAAATGTCATTTGTGTTCTGCATCTTCTCCCTCTCATCCTATTGTCTGATCCAGTTTAAGTGGAAAATGTACCAAGCCAGGAATTCTTAATGATTCTGCTGCTGTCTGACTGACATATTGTTTAATAGTGATAATATTCCTACTTTATGAACTTGGTACAATATGTTATAGAAGTGGATAAATGATCATGGAGAAGTTAACCACACTTTAGCATGCAGCAATTTATTTCAGGTGCTTCTGATGAAGTACATCAAATTCATAGATGTTCAGGGCACTCTTAAATGCAAAGAAATTAAGAGGTACGTGGGTGCATTATAGTCAAGTTGCTAAAATTTCAAGGAAGCAGAAAGTAGTGAGTTTTCAGACAGAGCAAGTAAGTTGTTTAGCTGTACCATGGTCAGTACTTAATTATGCTGTCTGCCAGTGATGACATCAGGTAGTCATTTTGGGACTGGTGAGCAGCGAAACACAGCAGCCCTCAGGAAGAAGGGAAAGAAAAACTGCTTCAGAAGATCACTCAAATGCTGGTGAGTGAATAGAATTGAAATCTGCCCCATTCCCCTTAACACTGAGAGGAATTTCTGTGCTGAATACAGATTAGCATTTCTTGCTGGCTTTGGATTTAGGGGTTCATGTGACAGAGACAAGTCTCCCTGGCTCTGTGATCATTTACTGAATCATTCTCTGACTGCCAGTGGTGATCCAAACCCAACCCCCACCTGCTCACTCCCTCCCATATTATCTTACTTCTGTCTCCATGCTGTATCTGTTACCATATCAATATCCCACAGTATGGAGAGCTTATGCATGAAGATAAGCAGATTGCTGTATTTTGGGTGAAATATTGCCTCTGTTTCCCTTTCTTATTGGCACACCCATAGTTTCCTGTTTGAAATTTGCCCAGGAGATACGATATACTGAGCAAACATTGGGGAAGGTGTGCTAAGTAGTGACTGATATTCCCAGGAGACGAGCTCTACATCCTTGATGGGATGTTTTTTTGAGGTTAGATGTAGACCAAGTCCATCTGTTTGTGACAGCCTGTCCATCATGTCACAGCATCTGCTATGAACGAATTGGGATTGTGTTGGCGTAAAACAAACAAAACTACGAAAACTCTCAACATCGAAAACTTTTTTGATGGGAGAGTGTCAGAAGTAATTACACTGAGTGAAAGTTAAAAACCCACAACCAAACAAATAAACTTGCAGAGCTAATGTGGCTATTAGAACTAATGTGTTTATGCCCAGATGAACAGCTGTCCAAAAAATCCAGTTAGATTTATGAACAGCCCATGAATTTAGTGACAGCTGGTATTTCTGTTAAGCATAGCAAACCTACAGGCAAAGGATATTAGAACAACACTGTTTTTAAGAAATTATTAAGCAAACCCCATTTTTTGTCCAAAGAAGGTGTATGTCCATGTGTACGTGTGCCTAGACAGGTATGAGGTAAGGGGGTGAGTCAGAGAACATTTTGCAGACATACTCTCAAAATAACTAAAGTGCTTTCAGAGCAGGGGGAAGCTGAGGTAGGTAAGACACAAGATGGAAAACTTTTCCTAATGAATGAACAAAAAGTGGAGGAGAAGTAGGATGGTCGGCAGGAGTTGTTTGCCTCCAGCAATCTCCAGGCATATTTAAGACACTTAAGGCCACATCGACTTAGAAAATAACAGTACTTTGTTATATAGTCTTATGAACTACCTTGGTTTCTTGCAAAACTTCCATATCTTTTGATCTTCTTTATTTTATTCTTCTTTTCATGTACTTCTACCAAAGTAGAAAAAGAGGCAGAATCATGATGCATAAATGCATGGCTTTTATGTGAACTGCATCTCTAATGACTTCCCTTTGTACTTGTATAAATTTAAGCTACTCTGACCAAGTTGTTTTTATTAAATCCAGCCCTCTGAGTCTGTATAATGCCTGGAGTGAGTTCAGGAGGACTAACTTTCCAAATGTAAATGTGGTGGGAGGTTGACACTTACAGTGGAATAATTTAGGGAGTCCATGAAGTTGCTATTGCCTGGATTTGCTGTGGTCTCCTCGCTGGTCTGGTCCTTGAGAGACATGCTACAAAAGCAGGATCATGTCTGCATGTTTAAATTGGGTAAATTGTGTTACCAGAGAANGAATTTTATTTAACATTCTTTTCTTTTTGTATTTTTTTTTTTTTTTTTTTTTTTTTTTTTTTTTTTTTTTTTTTTTTAAATAACACCTTTGTTTGTGGGGCTTTTTCTTGCCAATATTTGTAAAGAAGTTAAAGCTCAATAAGTGACCTGACTTGCTGTTGAAATGACAGATACTTTTGTCAACTAAATTTGAATTTGTTACTTCAAATAACTTGTTTTCTGCTTTATCTCTTGCTGATAATTCATTAGGAAAAATAGAAGAGAGAATTCCATGTTGTTATTGTTTTGTTACCCCATTGGATGTAACAGAACCTGCCTGTCATATCACAGTGACTTTGCGTATTCCTTCTCACAGACTTTGGTGTCTCACTTTTTTTGTGATAACAGAGTGAATACATATATTTGTCTTTAAAATGGGAAGGTGATGGTCTGAGAAGATGAAACCTTATGGTATTTCCACTTCCACAGTTTTTACTTAACGCAGAATCATCTATTTCCAGTAAGTGCATGGAACTTGGATTGTGTGTTTTTTTGTGGGATATGAGATGGTGAGTCAAAGGCCTGAGCATTCATAAGGGCTGTTTCTCACTTTGTGTCAAGGTATTGGTGTTTAACATTTCTTGGCTGCTGTGGCACTGCTGTGATTCATCTCCACATATTAACATAACAGAACATGACTGATGTAACAGTGTGTGACATATCAAAACAACACTATCAGAGGCCAAGGAATTCAATTTTTAATACTGCTGTAAACAGGCTATTATTTTTTTTGAGAGTTTGTTTTCACATTCAGACTTGTTAAATTTTTTGTCATTTTGATCAGAATCCAAGTAAACTTCTGAGCTGTTATGAGCAGAGTCTCTATTTTAAAGGCCAGAAAGTCCAGAGACAAAGTTCTGAAACAAAGTCAAGGTCAGAACATACAACATTTATAATGAACAAAATAGAAAGAAAATGTTAGTATTTAAATTATGGTAGTTTTTTTCCCCAGAATATCTTTATTTTGTATCTGTATAGTTTAGAGGTCTGCTTAACCATAAACCTGAAATTTGGGTTTGCTTTCAGGGCTTTTGATCATTATAAACATATGAAAACATCTTAATTGTCAAATGGTATTTGTGGCCCACTGGATACTGATTCATATAGAGGCAGAATTTCACCGTACACAGCTTTTATCACATGGTTTCTACACATACACATCACCTGTGGTTGGCACCGAAAATTCTGTCAGCATCATGTTGTTTTGGTTGTTCCTGAGTTTCTTAGGCTTTCCTAAGCTTTCCAGCAGTGTATCCAACAATGCCCTGTGAAAGGGAGGGGTCAGGGGAAGGGTTACAGAGGGACAGGGTAGGTGCCCAGGAGAACTCATCCACTTCAAACTCTCCTTCAGCTCTGAAGCTTGCATTGTTATCTCTTTTGATGCATGTTCTGCATAGTTTCATATGATTTCTATTTTCCTTAGTTGGAATCAGTCATAAAATTATCCTGTGACCCTGATTTTTAAAATATTTTGAGAGAAGCAATGTCAAATTGTGTATCCATTGCCACACTGGAGAGTTGTTTCTCCCCTGGGAGAGGTTCCAAACCTGCTGGACTACACTTAATAGCTGGGCAAGGTCTGATGTCAAGCTTGAGAAACTGAGCAGCAATGACCACTTCAGCTAAAAATAGCCAGACCTGTTAATCATGAAATAAGTCGTGTGTAAGGTGAACGTGTTACAGTTGCACCCATCTTTCCTGCAGGATGTTGACCAAAAGGCCGAGAGGCCAAAGAGAGTAATCTTTTTCTATGGTTAAAAGAAGAGGTGAAAATGCCAAGAAACTTTTGGGATCTATTCTGTTCAAAGATGAAGATGAACCAGTGTGACTCTTTTTTTCTGGCCTGTGTGTACTTTCCCCAGAAATATAAGTAGTCCTTGGAGAATTTGCACAGAATTTCTTCAGCAGCGTAATAGAAAACTGAAGGAGTTTAAGAAAACTTTTTATTAAGAAGAGTTTGAATATTTCTTTCTTCACCATCATTGGAAAAAAACAGGGCTTTTGTTATTCTAATGTGATTTTTGCTATTGGTGGTTACTCCAGAAATAGAACAAGTGCTACCCTGGAGATCAGGCTTTTTTTCTGTCACTGACATACTGTATCTTAGAATTTTAGCATATAAAATAGCAATCAGTGACTATTGTTCTTTGTTTATTTATTTATAGCTATGATGAACATAATCAAACCAGAAAAACAGAAGCACAATTGAAGGAAGAGCTGAAAAAACGAAATACAAGCAGGAAAGGGAAAGAAACCATTAGAGAGCAGAAAGATGGCTCTGCTCATCTGACAGATACTAGTTACAGAACATATTGGGGCAGTTTAGATGTCAGTATATTTAATTAAAAATCTAGCACAATTACAAACTCTTTGTTTATTGAAGAGTGATCATTTTAAACCATATAAGGCCATTTCATCTCTTCAATATAGATTTCTGGCTAATGATTTTATTTTGCTAAGACACATCTCCTAGATTTTCAAATAATGACAATTAGTTGTGTCTAGATGAATTCTTTCCCTCTTGTATGAGGCTCCTATGTTTTGATTATTGGCTTTTCAGACTACTGTTGGGAATAAAATGATCATAGAGTTATGAGGTTTCTTGGATTGCAAGTAAAAAGGGGAACAGATTACTTTCAGTATAACTTGAGACTTTGAGATACCTTTTCTGCAGCTGCTTTCTGCCAAATACCTGGTATATAATTTATATGAAATATCTTTTTTTTTTTTTGAGGAGGAAAGCACAAATATAAAACTTTTGGTGAATTGTTGGTAATTAGTGTCTAATCTTTCTCATGTTTATTACATTTTGAATGACAAGATAAACATACATGACAAGACTTATTGAAATCTTCTGGCTATTTTATGTATTGCAAGTACCTTCACAACGTAATTTCTTGTATAAATGACAAATTTTTTTTGCTTTGATTTTTTTTTTTTAAATTTCTTCCCCCCCACTATCAGAAAAGATATTCACAACCTTTTTTGGCTGGGAATCTTTCTCCAATCTCTGGCATATTCCTGTACATCTATTAGATACTCTTCTCCTAGAAATTTCTTGGAGATATTTTTGTTGATATGGTCTTACTTTTGCCAATCAGTCAGCAGTAAGGAATTACATGATGTGAATATCAGCATTAATACCAGTGTTCATAAAAGGCACAAATAATAGAGAATCACTGGAAAGTAATTGCAGTCTTATATCTGTAATGTACTTTACTTCCAACTGAATTATCTACATATCTGACTTGAACCCCTAAATGTAGATACTTCTCTCTTACCTATTATCATCCATTCAGCAGCTGCTTCTTCATCTAAAGCAGAGGGTTTTGATAACCCATCACTCTTCTATCACACATATCTTAAAAGAAAACCTCTGTTTTGAAACACAGAGAAGAAATAACCATCTTTGGAGTGCTAATCAGCTGCAGCTAATAGATCCTGTGCTCCTTTGTGATGAGTAGAGAAGGTGGCAGTCACATTAGTTCTTGCAGAAATAGAAGAAATTTGGGAAGAGAATATAGGAGTTTATCTTGTCCTCCTCCACCTCACATTAGCATTAGTTACTGTCAGATACTTATGGAGTTCCCTCCTGCTTCAATAGAGACTTGTATCAAAAGATATGCAACCCCTGAATCTATAACATACCATATACTTGCTAATATATATTTTAAAAAGGATTGTATTTAAGAGATTTTATTATATGTTTGAGATTAAGCAAATGTCTCTAAGATACTGTCATTAAACACAAATAAAACTATTTCACAGGAATGGAATATTCTTAATTTTGCTCAAACATTAGTCATGGGTTATTGTAATGGAGTCCCTCCATTTTGTTGGGCGTGCCAAGTTTCTGGGTTAAGTAGAATATACCTTGTGTGGGGCATGATGGTTTTACTATATGTTTTTAATAAATCAGGGCCCTGTAGAATTTTTGCACTTGATTTATCAATTTTGTTTTGCTTTGTCCTATCTTTGAAAGGATGATACAGGAAAATACAAGATCTAAAGTAGATTGATATCTATATAATATTGTTCATTGTGTTTTCCCAGCTACTGAGTTTGTCTGGGAAATATCTGCAAATAGTTTGTGATAACATGTACTTGTGCTTTCTTAGTTTCAAGCACTGTATTCACCTACCTGAAAACTTTGAGGGGAAATAGAAATCTGCAAACTCTCCATGGTGCACTTTCATATCCAGAGGAGACTCTTATTATTACAGCATGTGAAGGGCCAAGAGTAATATTGCAATACCTGCACTATGAAGCCCATTAGTTTCCCATAGCTCCTGTTCTATTTCCAGTGTAAATATTAGGAAATCTGCATGTATCTTTTAGTTTATTACATAGAATTTTTAAAACTTCAGTGTATTTACTTTTTAATAATCATGCAAATTGGGACAAAACCCATCTTCCTAGAGATGCCAGTATATGCCTTTGTCTTTCACCTGGTCCTGAAGAGTAGGAGACCAGTGATAGAGGAAGGGTTTATTTGAATAGTTTTGATATATGAACTAAGTTACATGACCAGATATAAACACCCTTTTCAATGGTAGTAATACTGGTCTATTAACAGTTGTTTCCAGACACATCTCTGAAGCACTTTCTTGATTCTTAAGAAAACAGAATTTTCTTTTCACTTGAAGAATTTTTTTTTTTTAAAGCTCGATTTCTAGTTTTCTTTGTCTTTGCCAGAGAATCATTAGCAACTGCTGCAAGATTTATATTCTTGGAAATGTCTCCAGTAGATCATAGTCTTTAACTACTGAGGATGATGCAGGGAAAAGAGAATGCGTGTTTAGACAAGATGAATTGTGTCTATCTTTCCACTTAGTTCTGAAATATTTATGTGTATTCTTGTAACATTACATTAGAGAATTTGCATGTTATTCATGTGTCACATCAGATTAAAGATGATTTGACCTTAAACACAGAAGTGTGAATATCAGTAGGAGTACATTATGTATAATATTTCCTACTCACAAAACCAATTATCATTGAGTTGTTTTTTTTCTGGAAGGTTTTATTTCCTAATTGCATTCCTTTGATCACCTTTGTACCTTACCATGTTTCACTGCAGTATATAGATATAAATTAATTCCTTTACTATATCATCTGTGGAATTAGCCTCATCGACCATATTCCATTTGGTAGTAACCACTACTAGAGATTTTAAAGACAACAACAATAAATTCTGAATTTATATATATATAGTAAATAATGCACCCATTATCCAGAGGGTCATCCTCAACTGCACTTTGGATTGATGATAACCTATATAATCATATACTTCATTTGTAAAAATTTTATTGGGGGGAAAAAAGATTTTTGTAAAACTTAGTTAATATTGGAACTCCAGCTAATTTTTTGTGTTGTGTTTTTTATTGTTGCTGGGTTCTAACAATTCAGTGCTTAATTTTGTACAGTATAAAACAAAGACCACTTTTTCTGTTAAAAATACATTCCATTCTAGGAACTGCCTCAGCAATTTGTCCAGAGAAAAAATTCAGATGCAGGAAGTAATGAAAAAAAAAAAGTGATTAAGGTATGTGAGCAGTACAAGTACAGAAGGGAGTCACAATGAAAATCCAAGACCTCATATGCTTTGATAAATTTGAAATAATCTTTTGTTTACTCGGTTTGAATGTTCTTAAGATGTCTGCTGAAGAGCATGGCCTGCAGGTCTCTAGCATAAAGACCACCACAAGCACTGGACAGGCAATGATCTTGATTTCCAGCTCTTCCAACAGCCCTAATAGTTTTTTGCACTGCCCAGATAAGTGGGATGGGTCCCTGAAGGGCCACGAGAAGGCCAACAAAGGCAACAAGCCTGGTCAGTGTCCAAAAGTAAAACAGCCATGATGGAATGCAATAGAGAATATAACAGCAGGGAAAATGCTCTTTATCTCTTTCATTATTGCTTTGCTGCTGCAGTGAATAGAAAACAAGCTGAGCCCACTGTTCAGTGATTCCTGCTAATGGAAAAGAGGCTAAAAATGTCACTGTTTGTCCCCTTGTGGTTTTTTTTTTGTTTTTGTAGACTGAGACATTTAAAAAAGAAAGCTCAAGTATTTCTCATTTGTCCCATCTGTATTTATTCATTAGTCAGAGCTACTACTGATTGTGCTCCGAACTCAGCCACTCATTCCCCAGGTCACTGTGAGCCTCACACAGCTCTGAAGCAGCAACACTCATTTATCTCAAAGTGGTATAACTGATATTTAAAGGTCAATATTGGCTCAAATCATCTGTGGGTTTGAGTGCTTAAAAACAACGGCAGCAATGTACACACACACAAAGGAAATCTCTGGTCAGCTGCTTTAATTTTAAAGGATTGCAGTTATCAAAAGTGAAGATGTCTTTTGGGAGCTGATATTTCCCTTTTTCTATAGGCAGAAAGCATTGCCTTATGAGAAACACTTCTTTGTGAAAACCCTGAATTATTTTTGTTGAGAAACTTTCTTACATTCAATCACAATTAAAGTGTCAAAACGTTCTGCTGTTTTTCTAGATAGATGTTATTAATATCAAACTCTTTAAGTTTACGAGGAGAAATAAAATAACAAAATCGTTGGAGAAAAATATTCTACAGTTTTCAAAGAAAATACTGATTTGATTTAAAACATTTACAGTTAAAAGGAGAGACTGTCAAAGGGCAGCATAATTTGAATAAATAAACTTTGTCATACATAGAATCATAGAATGGTCTGTGTTGGAAAGGACCTTAAAGACCATCTATTTCCAGCCTCCTGCTATGACCATGGACACATTCCACTAGACCAGGTTGCTCAACATCATAAGCTACAGTAAAACTTGCACCATTATGATCAGTGGAAGGTATATGGAAGGACAGGGCTTTCCCTGCCCTATTCATCATGATTTTAAGGTGTGGAGTTCTCCTTTCCATTATTTCTGTGTCTGTGTACTGGATATTTCTGTTTGTAGAGCTATGCACCTACTTTTCAAGTTTTGTTCTACAAGTTTGGTTGCAAAAAGGCAAAACTTAAGTGATTCGTTCATTGCTTCTCTTAATCATAGTAAAATGATTTGGGTTTGTAGCTGGGAAGATAAGGTTTATAATGTAACTTTGAATTCCTGAACTAGTTCTATCTACCAAGGAGGGAAGAGATGAGAGAAAGCAACAGATATATGTATTTGTGAGGTTATTCATTAGGTATAACTGAATGGATTGGTGAGTTACTGCTGCAGAAAGCCTGGAACCTTCTGGTCCCTAGTTCATTAATACAATTCTATGAGCATCCAGGGGTCATCTAAACTGGATTTTATACAGGAATGTCAAAATTTATAAACACTCCATTCTCAACCCCACCACAGAAGTAAGTTTGGGTTCTGTGGACTGACAAAGGGAAAGTAATGTCCAAGGTCGCACAGCTTTGATGTGTCAGAAGATGGCTTTTGCTCCATTTCCTTCTTGGTGCAAGTATTCAGCTGCTCCCAAGAGAAGGAATATTTTCTGAGCTCTTTTTTTTTTTTTTTTTTGAGTGATGTGAGAGGATTTTTCACAAAGCCCTTTTGTTTTACAATCTGTAAAACAGAATTCATCAGCTTTCTTTGCATTTGAATGTCCTTATATATTCTGCAGCTGAAGTCAATTAGATCCTTCCACTGACTTTGCCCCTTAACATGACAGGGCTCATGACAAGAATCTTTTCATATTTAGTCTAGAAAGGAAGGATTAAAGGTTTTTCAATCCCATGATTTCCAGTAAATATTTGAAATCTTTGAAATGCAAATTCAGATAATTCTTCCTTTCAGTTTTTTCACCTTATTTGTCAGAGGCATCTAGGATTGGGCCTTCACCTTACAAGAAAGCCAGTTGTCTCAGATGTTATGCTGACCTGTGCCTGCGTGAGGGTCTCTCACCTGACAAGCTGATCTGGATGACCATGAGGCACATTGGACACAGACTTTGGGCTCCACAAGGCCTGGAGTTCTTGATATTATGCTTGACATGTCAAATATTTGAAGTTAATTGTGTCAAGTATCTGTTAAATGTGTGATTCTGATAGTGAGATAAACTTATCACGGGCGTGGTCAGTAGTGTAAACTGGGATACAAGTCTGACATTACTACAGTGAAAAAAAAAGTTCAGTTCCTTGTCTTGGATTGAACTTTCTCTTTTCTTACAGACACATGCCTGACTCCACATGGCTTTAGGTGAAGAAATCCTTTATCAGATTTAAGGATAAGATGTTATTCGAGCAGGACAGCTGCTCAGCTGGTGTGAATTAGCACAGCTCTGCAGGAGCCCACAGACATATGAAGGATTAAGAACAGCTCATGGCCTGACCTGGCATCATTCTAAACATCATTTCTTAACATAAGCCGTAAAAACCTTTCTTTGACATAAAGCCAGGGAAAAATACTAGGTAACAGCACAAGTCTGGCAAGACTTGCTGCCCATTAAGAAAATATCTTACCCTAAGGAATGAGCTTTGTAAGCTTTTTTAAACAGCATGATAAGTAACACTGGGGAAGCTGACTCTGTGTGCCAGGTAGGAGTGTTGTAGATACTTGCATTTTATGCATTTAGCATTTGTTTGGCAAAAGGAATGGATTTTTTGTTCCCTGCTGAGTTTCATATTGGCAGGGCTGCAAACTGGTATTGTATGAGCATTACTGCGATGTAGTCTGAGCTACAGAGCTGGTCAGGAGCTGTGTGGCAGCTTAGTCTGCTGGAATTCTTTAAAAGGCCTTATGCTGTCCAGCATCTCATCTTGATATTGCCTGGAGCTTCAGTCCAGGACAGAACAGGAGCTTTGTGGGCCTATGAGGCTCAACATTCAAGTCCTAAGTCCTTATTTTCCACATTCTTCCACATTTCAGAAAAGCCCAAAAAGGTTGACAGAGCTCAAGCAGTGACAGGAACATCTCCTGCACACATCATGCTTTGTTTACAAGAAACTCATTCAGGCAGATAGCATTTTTCACATGCAGTGAGTCAAGCTGCTTGCAAATAGCACAGTTCCTCAGCAAATGAATCCATGTTCCTGTAAATCGTAGGCTTATCACCTTTTTTCCTTCCAAAGTACTTGTTATTTAAATTACCTTGTATGTATTCGTATATTTTTGAAATACCATCATAAAGATTTGTTGGCATTAACTGATTTACAGATATACAGAAAGGAAAAGCACCTTGCAACACTTAAGTGTTATTTGCCATTTAGACAGGTTTGGTGCATGATAAAAGTTCTGGTGCTTCTGCCAAGAGCTCCAAGATTAATGAATTAACTAAAGATGTAGTATAAATAATTACCCTTACATATAATCAAATACTTGCACTATGATTTATAAGAATAAAAATTAGGATGGTTTGAAATGAGGAGAGGTCAATCTTTTGTATTTCAGACCTCAGTAATACTGGAATATTACACCAAAAGTTATGTTTTTGTGCACCTGGAGACCAGTCCATAGAAATCCACACAGCTTTTGTTGATTGTGATACTTCTCTTTCTAACAGCTTGTCTTAGATTTTCATGGTAAGGTTTTGGTAGTAGGGCAGTTTCTGTGGTAAGCTGCTAGAAGGTTCCACAAGTTTCACAGAGCCAATGGCAGCTGAGTCCGTTTGCCCTGTGACAGTAACTGGTGAGGGATCTCTCCCTGTCCTTGCCCTGACCTATCAGCCTTTTGTTATTTTCTGTCTGCTGTCCAGCTGAGGAGGGGAGTGACAGAGTGGTTTTGGTGGGCACTCAGAATCCAGCCAGGGAAACCCTCCATGGACCTGTCTTCCAAAAATGAAAGCAGGTGAAATGATGACTCCATAACTTGAGTTCATTTATTCAATATTTAAATGCGGCTGCCAGCGGAATGAAAAAAATGCATAATGTAAAGGCAACACAGTAGAGGCCTTTGCAAGTATATATTCCATTTCGTTTTCTCTGTTTTTTTTCATCACTTTATATTTTATTTAAATCTTTTTGCCTAAACCATCTCTTTCTCCCTGCTTCTGAAGAGTGGAGCACGTCTAAAATATTTCCATCGCATAAGGAGTGACCTCTGTTTTATGTGGGAGTAAAGTCCTTTACATAATCCAAGCCAAAGGAGAATTTTCCCAGAATGTCTTCCTTCCCCCCTTCTTCCTACTTTTAATTTAAATTATGAAAGACCAATTCCTGTTTTATCTCTGCAGCAGGGGAAGCAAGTGAAGGGAGCATTTTCCTTTTTAGTGTCAGTTTTCCTCAGCTCGTTTGGGTTTGGTCGCTAATATGTAATTTGCTCTCTCTGACGATGTAATTGATGATTACAGTGTCTTCCTCCCTTACTTTGTTGGAGGATCAGAGTTCTCTACTTCAAAAAGACACACATGAGAATCAGGTGCTGTTATATTCAATATTTAGTAAAATTAGGCTCTTTTAATAACGGCATAACTTTGTTCTTCTGACTTCAGTTTGGAAAATAACTTGCATTTAATATGTCCAGAGGGCAGTACATTGGCTTCTGGTTCCAGTAATGTTATTGATTTGCATTACATTCTAGAAATATGACAGTAATTATTCATTGGGATATCTTTGGAAATTATTTATGATATGAAATTGCTCTTCAGTAATTTAAAAATTAGACACTTGTGTGTTTGATTTGGTGTTTTTATTTGCATGTCTGAAAGGAGAGGTGAAAGCAACACTGAGTGAAAATGTCTTTGATTGCTGTTCCTTTTTGCTTGAAATTATCTGATGAAAAAGTGGTTATTTTTATTTTTAAAATATCTGCTGGACATAACAGTAATGACTAAACTGGGATTTGTGTAATTTTTCTATAAAACATGAAGAGGAGTTTGGGATTTAATATGTTTTGAGGTCAGATACTCATTTTGTGTAAATTGATGTAGCTTAATGTATATTAGAAGTGGATCTGGCTTGTTTTCTCTCTTTGTAATTGGTACTTGCATAGAAAACTCCTACATCACCTCAAATTACAAGACTGATTTAAGTAATTGGGGCAGAAATGGAAGATCTGATGGCAGGGGATTTTAGCAGTGTATTGGAAGTGCAGTTTTTGTTTTACTGCAGAGAAAAGAGGCCAAGAACACTCCACTTTTTTTAAAGAAATATGAATGTCGCTATTATTTAATAAGGAGAAGTTGGAAGCCGGACACCATTTAGGTAAATAAACGCGTGTCTTCCAATGAGCAGGACTTCAGGAGGGGGAAGGTGTCTTCTACCTTTTCTTTCCACAGTGGAAAAGAAGCCTCAGCACATCTGGGATGTCTTCTTACTTTCATTTTTTAAAAACAAAAGGAAGCTTTTGTGCTATGTACACGTAAGTCCCAGCATCAAAGATTGTTCTTAGCTTTTCTTTTCAGGTATTTTGGAGACTAAAGCTAGGGCAGATAATAATGTGATAATTCTTGAAACTAAAGCAGATGATCCTGGGATGATCCTCAACAGTGTCAACTTCTGAGATTTAGAGATTTGCTTCTGGTGTGCTCTGGCTGTACAGCTTAAGTTGTAAAACAGGATCCTTCCTAAAGTTTGCTTTAGGGGAAGATAATCTGAAATAGCCTGTGATTAACGAGGAGGAGCAGTGTGTGGGAGGAACTGGGCTATAAGTTCCACTCAGTCTAATTCTAGATACTTAATTAAAGTCTTGTGAATTTAAGGCTGAAGTCTTAAAGATAAACATGTCAAAAAATGAGAGGGTCTTTTCTTTCTCCAAGAGATACTTCTGTGAACTGTTTTGACTGTACGGAAACAGCAATTCGGTAAAATTTTATTTAGCATCAATTAGATAATGCTGTTCACTGTCTAGTGTTTCCTCCAGATCATTTAATATTCTTATTAATCCATCAGGCTTTGCTTGTATTTTTAGTAATTATCTGATTGCCATTTGGAAGCAAGAACTAGATAAATAATATGTGGTGATCTGTTTTATTTAATGTTTCTTAGGAAATGTTAATAAAGTTAAAAGAATCCAGGCCTTTCCTCCTTAAAGCCTGAATGTCCATATAATGTCCATATCATTATATGTGAATTCCCTGTAGTCTCAGTTATGTGTATGAACTGATACTGTTTTCTGACTTCTCTTCTTAAACCTCTCCCAGAAGCTTTACTTGGCACAGCCCAGAGCTCTCGGGTGTATTTGGGTGGGTTGTGTCCAATACTGGATAAAAAGACATATTTGCAAGAATTTGCTGACGTGTTTTAAAATACAATGTAGGTTTTGAAAAAACTTGCAACCAGGTTTTACTTCTTGTGCACAGTTATTATCAGTAACATTTGAAAATATTGTAGCTTTTCATAACAGAAACCAGTTCATAAGTTCTTAACATCATCTAGAGCATAATTTGATGATGAAAATTCTGTCTTGAGATGAAGGACATTAATGTGTGGTATAAATTTTCATCATATAATCCCTGAAATAGAATAGGGAATATGGTCATCTGATAAGAAACTCCCTATGAACATGATACAGAAATGGATCCAGAACTTGGTGGATAGGATCTAGTAGATAAAGTTCTTTCCTCCTTGCCATTTCTAACATTTTGTTCCTTAATAACCGAGGGTGTAATTTGAAAAGTTATTTAAAAATGTGATACTATTAGCAGATACATCATTTAACAGACTAGAAAATATATGTAAAGAGCCAAGTCCATATTATTCTATATGTCCAAATACCTCTGCATTGGTTCTGCCTTATAATCTTCATTAATCAAATCCTCTGACATTTGTGTTATTTGCAGTGGAAGGTGACAGATAAATGCCCTCCAGAAACTTGATTCTGGTTATGGCAGGGAAGTGAGTTCCCTGTGTTTAGTGACAAAGACGTGGGTGTCCCTTGAAGAAAGATGACAAGTACCCCAGCTGGTTACACCAAAAAATGCCCTTACCTGATGGGTTGTGTCTGGTAAAAATTCACTGTAGATACAGTGGTGACAAAGGGAAAATTCACCACCTCAGGTTTGCAAAATCTATTGATGAATTCCCTGCTTTCTGGAAAGCATCCTGCATGAGGAATTGGGCATCTTGTTAACATGACTTTGAATAGAAAAAGGGATTAAAGATTAAGTAGAATAGAGCAAAAGAGATAGTTGACAGGAGTAAAGAGAACCTTCCTGTGCTTCCACCCTATCAGAAAAAGGCAGTGATTAATCTGTTTTTACAACTTTTCCCAGATGTCCAGAACATGCTGCAGGGTTTTGAATTCAAGAATATGATGAGATGCTAATGAGTTTACAGCTTTTGTGAAACAAAGTTAAAGGGTTTCTAGGTGCCAGGAACATCTATCATTTAGAGTCTACCAGCAAACAGTGGAACTGCCCCATGCCACGTGCAGTGCTAATTTCCTGTAGGTTTCCTAGAGAGAAGAGCTATCATTAGATGACATACAATTTCTGCAATTAGCTGGTTAAGCAGCATTTCTTTTTTAGAGTAGTATAAAAATGACATGTTCAGGAACAGCACATTAGATTTTCTTCTAAGTGTCTACTCCTGGGAATAGTATTTGTCCTACAACATAAAGGTCAATGATAATTGAAGAATGTCAATAATGGCCAGAGCCACTACAAAAATTTGTATAAATCTGTTAGACCATTTTAGATGTTCTTTCTTCAGTAATACCACAGGAGATGATAGTCCCACAAGTCAAATTCTGTAAGTAGGAAAGTGCTCAATCTATTCTTCGAATACTTGGCTTGCAGTAAGAAATAAGTTAAATTACTACACTAATCCTATAATATATTTCTTTTTAATTAATATTTCTAATCGGTGGCAACAAAAAATCTATCACAATGCATTATTTGTGATATAGGGAATAGTATAAATGAACAATATGTTGTAGTGTGGCCACAGGAGAGTATAATTTTAATACATATAAACTTAGGCTCCTAACCTACACTATTTATAACTGCTCCCTGGGTAGAGGTAAGATAAGAGGAATGAAAAAGTGAAGGATGCAAAAGAATAAGGGTTTCTTCCTTTGCCTGAGGAAAGCCTCAATAGTTATCTTGAATCCTACGAAAGAAAAGGCATTGGGACATGGAAGCCCAGACCCATTTGCATTCTGAAAAGTGTGTCTTTCATGTACAAAGTCATGTGCAAAACACCTCCTGCTCCTCCTGCTGGAAGAGCACTGTCTGCTACTGTGGCAGCATCTGTGGGGATTCATTGCACTGAATCTAAAACAGAGGTACAATTGTAAATATAGGAATATTGGGATTCACATTTCTAGTATTAAAGCTTGAGTGAAATTTTTTTTTTTAATGAATGAGAAAATTTCATATTCCTCTATATTAAAGCCTCAGAGAGAATGTCATATTCAATTTCTCAATCTTAAATGCAGTAATTAAATGTTCAGTTTATTGTGTTATATGACTTTTCTGCACAAACTATTTTTTTCCTTCATCTTTCTTGGAGATAATGAATTCATTTCTCCACTCTTTTAAAAAATAAATATAGAAGAAGCACTTTATCCAGGGGAAGAAATTTTCCGGGATTAGGGCAAGATAGAGTAGGATTTTATGACCTGGGAGACTGTGCCTTTGGAGAATGAGGTAGAAGGTGTGAGGAGAACAAACTAAAAGCAAGTTTCCAGGTATTTTTTTTTCAAGTCATGAAAACACAGACATTGTTTTGGTTTAGTAGGGAAAGTCAAATGCAGCGGTTGCATTTGTTTTCCTTTTTGCATACATATTTGCATGTTTGTACCCATTTCTATATCACATTGTACCATGTGTGCAAATTTAGACCTGTCAGTGCTATGTGTTGATGCCCAATACATCTTCTACTTCTAGGTGTTACTTGATAATTGCATTCATAAACATAATGCTGTCTTGCTTCCAATTTTGTTCTCTGTTTTGCTTTTCAGAAACTAACATACGAATACATTGATTGACATTTTTATTCATTCTAGGAGGGATGAATAGATTCAGAAACACTCAGGTACAAGCTGCTAGTACAGTTTGTGTTTTTCTTTCCAAGGAGCCATTTGCTAAATCTAAATAAGAAGTGTTTTTAATACTGTGGAGATTTGGCTCTACTGCCTATTGGCTGTGGTGTTATTCTCCCGAAGTACCTTGGGAATTACATTGTGCTGGGACTGTTTGTCACACCTGGAGCCATTCCTGGTGGAGCATTACCAATTAATTTTCATTGTGGCTTTCAGTAGTGTTACAACACAGCATAGCAGAGGGGCAAACGAATTAGTGAAGGATTCAGATGTTTTACTTGTCCTTTTTTATCTTAAAAAGCCAGATTTACAGAAACTACTGCCTTGATCCTTAAATGTGCAGTTCATCCCTGAGCACGTGTCCTGTTGATAAATTAACTGATGGGCGTAGAGTTCACTGACAGTGTCAGAAGTCTGCATAGCATAATACAAGATGGGGCTGATGTAAATGAATAGCCCCACAGTGGGAATAGCAACTCGAAAGAGAAGAAATTATTGTCTCTGTAGTGAAAGTACAGCAAAAGAAAACATGATTAACTTATATTATGCTTTTTGGAAGCCAGTCTTTGAATGGTTCCTAATGTAAGGATGTAAAGCCATGTCAGTGTGGTGCCAGGAAGAAATAACTGAGCTCGATCTGAACAAGGCAGTGCCTGTCCCTGCAGTGATAGAGGCTTAAGAATCAAAGTGGAATGCTACTGTGACATTGTGAGGGAGTTTTTTTACCTTGATAAGAGAGCAGCTCCAAAATAGCTCAGATATTTCCTCATTTCTGAGCTCTGCTTCTGATGCTACAGAGGATTTAATGTCGAGGTGTCCATGAAATCTTTCAGTGATGCACATACATTTACCTGGTTTGTGTCAGAAGATGTTATGGTTTAGGGGTGTTTATGGTGGTGCTGGGTTCATGGTTGGATTAGATGATCTCAAAGGTCTCTTCCAAGCTGTGATTATGAGCACAAATAAGACTTGTGTTAGATGACTAACACATTTCAGTCTGGAATTTCTGCCCCATGTCACCACTACTATTGTTCTGCACACACCCCAAGTAATTCTGACACTTTGGCTGTATGTTGTACCTTCTGCAGAAGTGAAAGTCATTGGAGCAGCTCCTTGGTAGTGTTGGATCTCCCCCCTGTGCCCAGATAAACAGTATGAAGTGTGCTTAGATATGTGGTCAATGCTCCCTACTTGGGTCAGGATTGTGTTGAGTTCATGACAGTTAAAACACCTGCACCAAGCTCTGCTTTGTGATGCTGAAATATCTTGAATATCTTGTTAAAGGTTTTTTTGCTCATCAGTTGGACCCAGTGATAAAAGACCTTATGTTAAAGAAATTCTTAAATTTATCTGTTCACAGGCAGTAAATACACCCAGAATTTGTGTAGATATAACAGTTTAGGTGTGTGAAGAGCATGTCATCAGCATGACAAATATTCAGAAACCCATAATAAGGTGGAAATCTTGTTCTTGTGGTAGCTTTATTTAGTCTTAGAATTTAAGTTCCAATAGTAAACAGTTAAGAAATGTATTTCACACTATCAGAAAGGTTTTTCTAGCTATAATAAAAAATTCACCCTGCCCATTTGAAATGGAGTAACTGATTTTTAAGCCAGGACTGAAAATAATCTTAGGTTAATGCGTGTCAGGAGGGTTCAATATATCACAACATTGCATCTATATCCATTCAACATATCAGGCATTGTATTAGGCAGTGGATGAAGTGAGAAGAGCATTGAATCAAAACTTTAGAATCTCTTGTCACATATTCAACAGATTTGACAAAACGGAAGATATATGAAAATATTCAGATTTTACAAGTTCAAAACAAAAGTGCTACAAAAAAAACCCCCAAACCAATCAAACTTAAAAAGCGATAAACAAGAAAAAGCCAACACTCCAAAACACCCAACACAGTAGAAAGAGAAAATCCCAATAGACAAGAGCTGCCAGAATTCAGTTGTCTTCAGTTCTTCTGTTCATATAAAAACTGTTTTTTGAAGTTCTCTATCAGTAGATATTTGTCAAAAGTCAGCACAAGAAAGCCTTTTTTCCACTTAGTTTGGAGTTTCAAATACAATAAACTAACATAATCAAAGGTACCAAAACTTACAAAACAAGAGGTTCATGGTGAAAGTTCTTGCATTACTCTTACAGCAGGAGTAAAACTATCATGGAATATAATCCAAAGAAAGCTGTGCTGGACCAGTTCATTTTGGCAGCTCCATCTGGAATGATTCCAGAGCAGCTCATCTTTTATTCAAAGAAAATTGGAAAAGGGATTTGGCTTGGCATAGAGTCTCATCTAAAGAACAATGAAAGCAAAAAGGTAAATAAAAATAAATGCAACAATAAAGGCATGTCAAAAGATTAAGCCACAGTAAAAAAAACAACCTGTGTAAAATTGACAATCAGAAAGAAAGTTGAAATAATAGAAAAAATAATGAAAAATAGTACAATGCATAAAATAAAAGCAAGTAGGAAATTACATGTCAGAAAAAGAAGAGCAATAGAAAAAGGAAACAGAAAAAACCATGTGGAGAGAGCAAACAAAGCACAAAAATATTGAAAATCAATTTAAAGATGAAAAATATATTATTTGTTTGGAGTTGTTTTCCTTGAAAGAATTCTAAACATTAAATTATCTATTGTTTGAGGTCTAAATGGAAATTGTTTTGGTTTATCCCATAATGTACAGGTTATTTTTGCCTTGACAGTGAGGAAAATACAAAGCTAATTCTATCACTTCCTACCTATTTGCAATTAAAACAGAGATGTTTAAAATATCCAGTGAAGGCAGATTTTGAGAAAATTTATACTTTTGATATAGGGGAAATGAAACATTAAACCCAGAAACAAATATTATTTTTTATTCTTTTATCACAGTGCAAGCCATTGTGATAAAGTAAGACAAGTAAGTCTCTTACTTATCGGTTTTTTAAATTATGTAAATGAGGTGAAAATTAATGAATGAACTATCAAATGAGCAAAATATGAACATCTACTTGGATTTGATAAATGTGAAATTTTGTTATTTGGATTCTATACTTTTAACCTTGGTGTTTTGCTCCTTAATTGCTCTCTGTGGTCCCTCTCTTTCAATAAAGTCAGACTTCAGTAGCTGCAGCAGCAAATGGAGCTTAGCATGGACCAGGAACACTTTTCTTTTTGTGCCGAGGGTGTTCTTGGCCAAGGGAATGTATCACTAAGCACAGGTAATTTAGGCTGAGTCTAGGCTGGGTTTGCAGTTTATTCTGAGCTCCCAGTGTCCTGACCAGGCTCTGGGTCAGTGGGACATGGTACAGGGCCACTGAACTGACACTGTTTGTTCCAGAACTGAGCTTGGAGCAAAGGTTGGGAAATTATGGCTACTGTGAAGCAGAGAGGTAACTTAGTCTGTTATCCTGAGTTCTCAGTGCTATGCTATTCTAACCTACAAATTCTAAAATAGTGTATTCCAAGTGACTAACTGTGTCATGTGTGAATGCCAATTCTTTTGGAAAAGGATCTGTTTTGTCTCTGCAAACACCTGCTCTTGTGTTGGTCCAATAGGGATAAACTCTTTATCAGAAGTCTGAGCTCATTTACACTTGCAGAGAAAGGCTCAGCAGAAAATAAGGTTGCCCAAACCATGGGAGCTCATCCTGGAATAGAAGAAGTGTAGGATCAGAAAACAGTTGCTTAGGGCTTGGAACTAAAGCATTTTATAAATATCATCAGCAAAAGAAGTTGTGAAAGCTCTGAGATTGGTTCTAAGAAATTCACCCTCACTGGGCAGCTAATTTGAGGGAAGAGAAGAAAGAAGTTTCTAATGGAGACTGAAGTTACTATAGATAAAAACCACAATATGAGAAAGAAAAGAATTATGCTCTTTGGTATTATTCCTTACATGCTTCACTGCAGATATTTTCACAGGTAAAGGTTTGTTACATCCCCTGGTTCTATTGTTAAAGGGATTTTTTTATTATTTTGTAAAGTATGCTAATATTCATACTTGGGACTTAAACATTCTTGATATTTAATTAAGTCATCATGTGACTGAGCTGTGAATATGAGTCCAGCTGAGTCTGACTTTTCTTAGATGTTGCAAATACTTGTACAGTTGTCCTGGTGCTGTTGTTTCTTAAATTTGGCCTGTACCCTTCCCAAAAAAATTTATACGACTTAGGTATATTTATATCAGACATGGCAGATCTCTAAAACAGGTTTTATGTCTGTGAGGCATGGCTGGGAGTCCATTTACAGTGAGTTGTTTCCTTTTGAAGTTCCAGTAAATGGACCTACACCCAACCCCTCAAGTGCTGCGTAGAGTTTCTCTGACAGCCAAATAAGAGGTAAGGAGCATTTTGTGTTACTTTTACAAAACATTTGTATTTTCATTATCAAAGAGTAAGACAATTTCAGTTTTATAACAGATTAAAGCTGTATTGTCATAATCCAAATAGGTTTAATTCTCTTGAAGACGTATTATGGCTTGACAATATAATTTCCTAACTTTGGGTCCTGTGCACATGGTTTAAATGGTTTAAATTCAGATTATCTGTCATCTGCAGATGAAGCAACAGCTCCCCTTTATTCTGCATCAAACTCTTGTCACAGGCAATGAAAACAGTGCTGTGCTCTGCTTGAGGTGGGAGAGAAGCCTCATTTGATGATCTCATGACTTCAGCAGGAGTTCCCATCGTATCCAGAGCCAGTTGTTTCCATGCCATCCTGCAGCACACTGCTCCCTCAGTTATACTAATGCTATTTATGGACTCATGTTGTGAATTGGATCAGCAAACTCATCTGGGTTAAAACAAAACAAATAAACCCCCTGCAAAATAGGTGGAAGGGGAGCACTTGTAACTGGTGTTGCTCCTGAAATCTCTCTATTTTCAGCAATGCTTTGAACTCTCGTGTCTTTTGTGTTTATCTAGGGCTTACTAGTTTTCTGAGCTCTGGGATGGCATCCATCAGCATTCTTCTCACAGCATATTGTTAAAATCTCACAAGATTTTTAAGCTTCATCTATGTCTTCATCTGGTGGCTTATGCACACACTCCTCTGCTTTCTTCAGCAGCAACATAGTGCAGCTTTTCTCTCCCATATAAACATCCCACTGTTGGCTTTTATATCCCACTATTACTGAAGTGATGCTTCTAAAGCTAAGAAGGTTAATTTAGTCATACTATCAACAACTATTTCTTTGGAGAATATGGTATTGAAACCAGTGAATATGGGGACTTAATAATTACATTTCTAAGCACTAGACACCTTGAGGAAAAAGCAGTGTGTATGTACAAAAAAAGAAAAAAATATGCCCATTTCTTTGATTTCTTAACACTGTAGAGCTTTTTTTGAATCATAAGACCTCAAATTTCACATCTATGACCATATTGAATTTAAAAATTGTAATCAGTTAGAGTTTGGAGGAGCACATAAGACTCATTCACAGTTCAACTGTCTTGCCAGAGAGTGTCTTTTTCCATACTAAACCCATTTTTTGAATACTGACAGCCATAAATAACTCTCATCCAAAGGCAGTCACTGAGGTATAAGTTTTAAACTTTTGGGAAGAAACATGTGAAGGATTTATGAAGTCAGATAGAGATACATAACTTTAGGAGACTTGCACTCTGTCAATTCACCTCAGACTTGTAGATTGGACTCGACTGAATTAAAATAAAATTCAAAAACCTGCTGAAACTATATTCTGGTCCCTTTGATCCCTTCCCACTATTCAAATCAGACTAATTGTTAAGTTCTGCTGAATGTTCAATATAGGCATTTATAAGCAGCACAGACAATGTGAACAATAAACAACTTCATTAATAATTACATAAAAATTATTCCCAGGTAAGCAGATTTCTGCCTGTCCATGCTCATTCTGGTTATTGGGAACAGTGCAGTGTTCAATTTGCTAAACACAGAATAGATACTTATTATGGTGGGAACGATGCAGACTGCATTAGGATGGCATTTCATCTTATCTGTTAGAGCTTCTAGGATTATTCCTTCCTTCTCCCATTTCAAAAGGAATTCATTATGCTGTGATGTGCAGCAGGAGTACATCTCCCTTTATAAAATTATTAAGCTGCTTTACAATTAAAATTGCCATCTTTTGTCCTGTTGCTGTTGTTTATAAGTGAGAAAAAAGCAGAATGCTAAGTAGGATTATTGTAAAAGTACGTGCTTATTCTCCAGGAGTGTATTTTCCATTTTCTTATGAAGTACTGATGTTGCTCTAGAGTGTATTATTAATCACATATTTTATTTATCTTGGAGTAGTAGAAGTCCCAAGTTGGGACTAGGAGTCCTACTGTGTGATTGCTGCACACACATGTAATAATAAAGAATAAAAGGGATCCTGCCTAAGTCTGTACAGAAGGTTACAACCAGCACAGTTAAAGGTCTCCTTGCTGGAGGCCTCATGGGGCAACAAATTCATTCAGATTTTGTGAACAACATTCTTTCCCTGTCACAGAGTCCACATGGAGCAATTGATGTATTCAATTAGTACATGTACATGATTAGTAAATGGCAACAGATTTTAAATAATAAAAAAAGGAAATTAAGGGAATTGTCTTATGGCAATTTGTTTGGCATTGTTGCCTGTTTTTCTCTTTTGTTGACTCATGGCAGCATCATAACCCAGTACACAAAGCAGAGTTTGATTTATTGGAATATTATTCATAAGTGGGACTCTGCTACGTTTCCCATTCCACATGGAGCAGGTGAAGGCAGAAGGAAGGAGGCTTTGATTAAGATATCTATAATATGTTGATGGTAGTTAGCTCTCTTTTTTTCACCCTTCTCACCCAAAAGGAACAGCACCGTCCATCCTGATGACTGGGATGTGAACAATATTATATCCTGAGTCTGTGTCAGGGTATACCTGTAACTACCAACAATGTTGGTAGTTACAAGGAAACAACAGGGTTAAATTGGTACTTTTTATTTCAGGACAGAGATCAAAGGTTGCACTTGGTCTCAGAGGTCTTTTCTAACCTAGTTGATTCTGTGATTCTATAATGCCTAGGATGCATTGCAGAAAAAAACCAAAGATATACTAAATTTTTAGTCTTCTACGCTCTATATGATGAACACATGCCACACTAGTGAAAGGCAACAGCTGCTACATTTTGATTCAGCATTAATTAAGTGATGACATTGAGGTTATATTGCTGCCTTACACTCCGATGACCCTTTGTTAAAAACAAACAAATAACCCCAAAGGTCTAAGCTGTGAAAACTTGAATGGTTGGTAACATCTTAAGTTAACCCACTATTTCAGTCAAGGGATATCTTTGGGTTTTATAACAAGAGAGTATAGTAATAGCAATAAATACAAGCATTTCTTAGTGAAGTGGCACATTAATTGAAGAGAAAATACATCATCAGGTTGGAAATGTGCTTCATTAATCTTAAACATAAAAGTGATGAAGGATAAAATCTGTCACACCTCTTTAAGATTAATTTCAACTGCATGTGAATATTATTGACTGCTACACTTGAGCACAGAAGTCCCCTCTGCAGGAAATACAAACATCAAGGAAAATACCTATATAATTTATATATATTAGTTTGTCAATGTGTCTGACCTGAAGTCAGACAAAGACCATTTCTAGGAACAAAAGTACAGTTAGTTTCTAGCCTCATTAATCCTCAGCCTGTCTAATGAGATGTCCAATGTGGGTTTGAACTGATTGTTTCTGACACAGATTTTTCTTCCTTTACAGCTAGACTGAACTCAGTCCACTCACTTTCCCAGGTAAGTGTTTGGCTGCTCAATGGCAATGATTTTAAATCAGTGTTATAGTGAGAAATATTTGCAGTTGTAGTCTAGAATAAGAAATCCTTATAATTTTTCTGTATCCTACTTTTCCACAGCATTTTTAAAAATAGAGTTCTGAAATTATTTTAGTGTAAACACATCATCGTTTTGTTGGTGCATTATTGTCTGTACATTACAAACCTGACATATGTGTATTTTTCCATATGATATTATAATCTGAAAAAATTCTTTTGGTAGCTCTGCTATTATACTTGTTATTCCATCATTAATGAGAAATTTCATTTAAAATAACAAGAATGTGGTAAGTTATAGATTCTCATTGAAGATTGTATCCCGCAGAAGATGGTGGCTTTCAGTATTAAATAACTTCAGGTGACTGTGGTAGACGTTTGCAGTATACTGCTGGGTATGATCTGTATACCTGAGTAATCATAATATTTACAATAAATTATAACATTTTAGCCTTGATTTGAGGTGTAAGTTCAGAGTAGCCTGCGCCAATTTTTTTCCCAGATTTTTTGGTGTGTTTTTTGAGAGTGAGAGGAAGTGGGCATTTTCTGCTACTGGTGTACTAGTCTTGCTGTTAAAATAGAACTGACACCATGACTTGGAAAGCCATGATTGTCTGTGCACCCTACACCATTTATTATGAGGAATTATGTACAATTTTACCTGATTTTTTTCCCCAACACATACAAAAGTATCATCACAATGACCTGCTGAGGATTCTTTTTTTTTAAAGTTCTGCTGGGAAGAAGTTAAAGAAATAAAATGAAGGCCATCTGCTCCTCCAAACTGCACTGAGATCTGTTGTCTTGGGAGTGTTCACATTTATTTCATTCAGGAAGGGTGGGATCTGGGACCTGTCATTACAGCTGGGTTCCTGTAATGTTCTGGAGAAGGAATTTGGTTAGGATGTGTAGAATTACCAGGTCTGTGAGAGGGATGGCAGAGACTGTGGAAGGGAGCATTGTCAGTGCACAGTATGAATCAATTAAGAGGTGTTTTTGGGGGAAGCACACTGCAGGACTGAAATCAGGCCCCAGAAATGGTGTGTGTGTAACCACTCAGGCTGCAACAGCTTTGTGTGCATTTCCCAGTGCAACTTTTCTGCCACCTCTAGACTTCTCAGCAAAGTAACTTCTATGAATGTGTTCTCAAGCACTTCTGTTTCCCTGTGTTTGAATTTTTCCATGATAAAGTCTTGCTCTTTGGAAGGTACAAACTTACCTAGTTTAGCTGAGCAATGGATATGCAATTGTATAATTTCTAATGATATTCTGTCAAGGCTTCAGCATAAAAAGGAAATGGCAAGGATATAACAAACTTCTTATTGTTTGTGACTTCTAAGTCAAAGTCTTGTCATGAGATGCAGAAAGAGGAAATGTCACTCGCATGGTAATTTTACCTTTAGTGAAATGTGGGCTCGTAGCAATTTTAGCACATAATTGACAGAGCAGAAACACTTAGGAGATTATTATGGACTATATTCTTGTCAATATTTGATTTTCAGGATTTGGTTAAGGAGCTTCAGTATTTTAATTTTCTGCAGAGTCAGATCTGATCAGAGTTTCTTTTCCTTTCCCCAGAGATCCTCAGCCTTACATATGCATGGCTTCTTAATGGCCCTGGACATAACACAGCTGACACTAACAGACATGTACAGGGGAAAAAAAAAGAAGTAACCAGCACAATGTATTTCTGATTTCTACTTCTACCTGTGTTTTGGGGCAAGAGGCAGATATAGACTCAGTATGCATCCTGTAATAGATTACCTGTCAAGACAGATCCCTCTAAGACCCCCAGATTCCTGGTGTCATCCTTCTGACAGGCAGTGGAGCCAGGACAAACACAGAAACACAGATTTTTGTCTGGAACAGAACCGCAGGGCAAAATGTAGTGCACTTGCCAACAACCAATGTGAAAGTAAAGTAAAATCAGAATAATTAAGGACTGTTTAGGACTGTCATTCTGTTCATAGCTTTGCAGATTGATGTTGTATCTTATACATCTCAAATGCAGCTTTCACATTTGGCCTGTTCAACTGTTCTCTCTCTCAGAGAGAACAAATTAACAGTGACACTGCTCTTTGTCTTGCAAAGAATATTTCACACCACTGCAGGATCTGGTGGCATTGAAATGTGCAAATCTATGAAAAGATGATTGCATTCACACTTTGGGCTCTCATGAACTTCCCAGAGAGAGTTCCCTGGAAATGTGAGCTCTGTGCTGCAACGCAGCAGTTGCTCCATGAACTCCTGTCCATTTCACAGTTGTATGGGTTGTGATGTCCAGGATTGCTAAATCTGAGGAAAAGATTTAATGTTTAAACATCTGGGGTTTCCTGTTTTGACACATTACCATAGAACGAGATAGCTGCAGTATCTTGGTAATACCTTTTCTTGAGAGGAAAGGAAATCCATGTTTAAAAAAAAGCTATACTTTTTTTTTTCCAGAACTGGTTTGTGCTTAAAATGCTGTTGAAGAGTAAAATATATTGTTTTTGTAAAACCACAAGCTAAATGCAAAGATCCGGTCAGAAGAACTAGAATGGGCTGGTGGCTGGATGGTGATTCACTGAAATGTCTGGAAACCCCTTGTGCTAATCAGCATATGTGAGCCAACCATAAGTTCACGAAAAAAAGCTATACTATTCTATGTAGTTTTCTAGAGCTTTGTAGATTAAGACATCTTCTAACCCTTCTTGAATACATTTGATTGATGAATATGCTGTAATTCTGCCCAAGCATCCTTGTAGGATTCACAAGTCACAGGTTTTTCTAAAAGAAGATGCATAGGAAAGGCCACTGGAAAGGAAGATTCCATGACTGCAGCATGGAAAAATGATGGCCTCCTCAATTTTTTGGCACAGAGACATTACTATTGAGAATCATGTGCCTTCCTGAGTTCAACAATGTAATTTTCAGATTATAATTTAGGAAATAGAAAGAAAATGTGAATTAAGCCTAAGCACAGGAGCCAGGAGACATTATGAACATTGTAGCTATTAATTTTCTACAGAGAGGAATAAATAAGACAAAGACTTTACCTCTCTCTGGGGTGGATTTGACATTCCCCTTCTGTCAGAATATGAGGTTGCTTTTTTTCTGGACAAGAGTCAGACCACCTCTGCTTTCAGCAATGCAACTTCCAGTGATGCATACTGAGAAGAACCACTTTGGCTTTAAAATTAGTGTAGTCTTATTTGTCTTTTTGAGTTCATTTATGTCAGTTGCTACCAGAGCCAGAGTGCAATCTCTTTTTAATCATTCCTTCATTCCCCCTTGAATGGTCACAGTAGAGCTGGCTCGAACCCGAGATGAAAAACTCCACTTAATTTGGTTGCCTTTCATCAGGAACTTCACTTGCTACAGAGCCACTCTATTAGACCACTGATGTCAAGGCAGCTCAAGACATTAGCTGTCAAAGTAACTCTCCACAACCACCTGCTATTTACATGCAAAACATGCCTCCCTGTTGAGACACAAACTGTAAACACATTTCCAGGAGAAAACTACTGACTTAAGCTATTTAAGAAACTTTTTTCTTTTTTTATTTTTTTTTTTTTTATTTTGCTTTTATGTGATATGGGAAAAAAAATTCCCTTGCTGTCAAAATGACTGCAAGAAACCCCATTTGGGAAGAGCTCTTATTGCTTTAAATGCTTCCACAAAACTGCTTTGATTTTACTTCTGCAAAAAGGTTATAATTTATTTGTCTCTCTCTTCGCTCCTGTCTACCCCATAGCAACTGTGATTACATACAAATAATGAAATCTGATTGTCTTGCCTTGCAGTGTGACAGAATCGCTGTTTCTGCTGCAATACTAATAGCTGGTTATTTATAGCTTTGTGCTAATTCAGCTCTGCTGAATGATGCTTTGGAAGGTCAGCTTCCCATCCATCTGTGACTGTTTGCTACTCAGCTGAACATGTGAGGTGTCTGTTTTCTCCAGACCCACTGAACAGCTCTTGAATGAAAGATAAGCCTTTTAGTTCCTTCAGTTTCCTTTCAATCCTTCATCCTCAAGACACATTAAAAATAAGAGCTCTTCCACAGGTACTGTGAGACTGTGGCCTAAAACTCCTGACAGTTTGGTGAGCCGTGGTCTAGAGAAGTTTGATGACACCATATGGAGGTGGGCAGATATTCTG
This sequence comes from Pachyramphus minor, assembly GCA_013397135.1. NCBI lineage: Eukaryota > Metazoa > Chordata > Aves > Passeriformes > Tyrannidae > Pachyramphus > Pachyramphus minor. Next base: position 76,671 of record VYXB01010068.1, on the reverse strand, counting down.
TCAGAATTCCTGCTTGTGAAACTGATGGAATGGTGTAAATTGATTAAACATATGTCCAGTTCAGAGGCCATTTAATGATTTAAGTTCCTACTTATGACAGTAGCACGAGTGAAGTAGTGGTATAACTAAAAAGTTGCAGAACTAAGCTGAGAGCAAGTACAGACCTATTAGCTCTTGAAAACAGATCATTATTTTTTTCTGAGATGAACTGCTAAAGTGTATCCTTATACATTGGGAGTCGTCTAACTGTGTAAGAAAGTTCATTATTCAGGAATTTCAAGATCTTTTCCTCCTGCTATGAGAATTAGAGAGGTGTATTAGAAAGGCAGTAATCACTGCATTGGCATCAGACGGAATTTCATCAAGATTAAATTTATTCCAGTACATTTAGAAAGTAATTATTGCCACAGAAATGTTATGCCAGTCTAATATTTTTTCCTGTTAATACAGAGCCCAAAATTCTGGGTTATCTCAGGCTAAGTTGGTGGTTTTAATGTAACAATTCTCTGAGCTTCTTGTCCTTTATTCCTTATATATTCTGAATTTCAGCTCCTCCTTGAGTTTGAATGGGGACATGGGGAAGAGCATAGGACTGTATTACTGGAAAGAAATCTGCGGATGGAATCCTAAGCAGGCAACTCTTTAACAAAATTGAAGCCATTTCAACTATGCAGAACTCAGTTTGTGTAGAAAGATAGATTAGGTGACCTATTAGGAGTTTTTCCATTTCTGATTTTATGCTTCTGAGAATACAATGCTTGCCACCAGTGCCTGAAAGTCATTATTCCAATTTTCCTTTTCTGCTGATGAGAGAAACGCCCCTCCGAGATTTCTACACATTCTTGGCATCTAAGAGATGGCAAATTAGGCAGGGAAAATGGGAGTAAGATACAGGATATTGTAATGCCTAAATGGAAAAATAATGGACTTCCATCTCAGAATATCCCATCTACCTACAAAGTACCTGAAAGGTTATTTTGATATGACTTTTTTGACTCATTTTCCTCCTGTGTGTATTATGAGCAGAAAATGAAAGCGATATAACAAATTTGAAGATCCGTAAAGAAAACAGCGGCCAGTAAATTAAAACGATCCGTTCTGGAAGTGCTGCTGCTGCTCACGTGTTTGCTGCTGGAGGCTGCTGCCCCAGAACACCAAAGAAAGTCATCTGTGTTGGGACTGGGGAGACAGAGTGACCCAGGGCCCTGCTGCACAGTTACTCTCTCCTTTGGTGGAAATCAGGCAGCACCTTCAAATGGCTGCTAGAGCAGAGACTGCAAATTTGGGACTGCCCAGCAAATGCTACAAAGGGGCTTAGTGCCTAAGGAAGCAATAACGAGTATAAACTTGATCAGGGCTAAATGGGAATTCCAGGACTGTGCCTTCCAATTAGTACTTTGAGTACAGAATGATGGGCATTGCAAACATAACTGCTTGTTTCCAGTTATATTTTTCAAGCAAAAAGGAAGAGTGTGTTTTTTTCTCTGATTTTATGAACAGAAGACATAAAACAAAATGCATCTTGTAGCTCGGAGGTTGCATAGATTATATTTTGTAGCACCTCTTAGCAAGGAGAAAGCTAAATGCAGAAAAACCCCTAAAGCTAGAGATGCTCAAGGTTCCTTAGAATGAGATGGGAGGGGGAAATAAAAGAAAAAAAAAGAAAGGTGTTCTTCGGGGGATAAAGCTTTTAGGGATATTTCTGTAGAGCTTTCAGACTTGTACTGGAACTAGTCATGGGGAGCTTGTAACAGAATGTACTGTACACATACAGCATGTAAATACTGATTGGTTTGATCTCTATAATTGGGATATTTTAGTTATATCGTTCAGTTAAAATAATTACTTAGAAGAAATTTCAAGGGTAGAAACTGGGTAGCACAGTGGAGTCTCAGGACTATTGTATGTAGCCCATATATTTATTAATAAGGATTTAAAGAGACACCCCCAACTGTTCTAAAATAATGAAAAGGTGATGCTCTGCACCATCAGATTCCCACCCTACACCTTTTCAGCTTTGTACTAACTGTAGGTATGAAGTGATTGAGTTTAACCTATTTATCCCTAGAACAGCAGGCAGAACACACAGTTGCAACTGAGGCTGTACCTCTGACAAAGGCTGGGACTTGAGGAAGCTCTACACAACAGGACTTTTGATTTTTTTAAATGATTAATTAGATATTTCTTTAAACAAGCAAACACTTGAACATTTACCCAGCATTCAGCTCTGTATTTACCAAAAAAATTACTGATGTGAGGTGAGGGCTCTTTTCATGTCCTCTTTACCAGAAGGCATTCCACAAAGAATTAGTTGAATGTTTTGGGCTTCCTGCAATCTCCTTTCCCAATAATTAGTTCAATTAAAACATAAACTCATCTTCCTTGTGGTAGAGGACTCATATGTCATAGCTTCAGTACTGTTCATAATTTTTATAACAAATAACTTCAAAGCTATTTATTCTAGAACATAAAAGGACAACAAAGGCCTTTGATTACTGGCCTTTGATAGAGACAAGATAAGTTGGAAAACAGATGGACTGGAAGATGATAAAAGAGATCAACCTTAAATGTGGCTTGGTACAATGGGAAAGCAGAACTTAGGCAAAGACTTAAATTCTGATTAAATTTATATTTCTTGAGTAGCAATGAGCTCCTGAATTGAAGATTTCATCAGGTAAAGCACTTGTTGACTTTACTAGTTAAAAAGATAGTCTCTCTGTCCCAGTGATTGGAATTGTTTCTCTTATGCTGGGTTTTCACCAACATCATATGTTGATTTTTATGCAAAAGCATATGATGAGAGATAACAGGATTTGGGTGGATTTCCTGTGTCAGAATTGGGAGTTAGGGAAGGAGCCTCAGTGATGCAGGCTTGCAGACTGACTCCAGCAGAAGGGTGTCTCAAGGATGACTCAACACACAGAAGCCAATATTTGAGTAATTACAGAAAAACTAATCCTGTGTAATACCAGAGTACTTGGCACTATACTGAGGAACTGTAAATAGACCAGTGAGGATATCACAGTTTACATCACTTTGAAATGAGATCCATGATAATGTTTGCAAGCAAACTACCTAAAAATATTGTGTAAATCTAATCACCCTTAGAACAATCTCTACTAAGCCTTTTTGTGTGACAAATAGAAGTATTTATTCAGAAAGTAAATTACTAATATTGCTGCAGATATACTGACCTAGGTCATCATTGCTCAACTGTTTCCCTTATGATCTGTAAATTTATACTATCAAGGAATAGCAATGATATTTGCTTGTTTCTTGTTTTTTGGGGGGTTTGGTTTGGATTTTTCTTTCCTTCCACATACCTCCATTGCAAACCTGGAACAGTCTCCTGAAGTTATTTGAAGTGCAGTGTGAGAATGGAGCCAAAAGCCAAGATTCTCATGACCTCCTTTACCTCTGGTATGCTTACAGGAGTTCCAGAACAGGAACATTTTCTTTGAATTATTAATTTATCCACATTTTGGATCATAGTTCACTGGAGGGAGCAGTAACTGAAAAATCTCTTCTACTTGAGAGTGATGGGCTTGTAATGAGCATTGTTGTGTTCTTTCTCAGCAGCACCACTGAGGGACAACGATGAGAAAGGTAAAACACTTTTAATGAAGGCAGGTAATAGTAAACACCACAATTGCTGCTTCTTATCTGGAAATTATTTTCCTCCTGTGCTATTTTTGTCCTGAAGGTCTGAGTTACTTGGCAAACAGGTACTTTTAAAGGCACCATTATTCCTGAGTGCAATTAAGCCAAAGGGTAAATATGCTTCTAGCTCTGAAAAGCCAGAGTTTTTTTTGCCCAGTCACATTTGGGCTTCAATTTTCATGAAAGTTAGATTGTCTCCCTGCATGAACGCTAAATTCAACATAAAGAAGAAAACTAAATTAAGGGATGAGTAGTTTAAGTGAACTGTTAAATTTCAATCCTGGCTTTAATTAAGTGCCTATTATGTTTCTAAGTACCTTAAAATTTCTCTTCTATGCATTAAATTCATATTAAAAGATAATTCTTAAAAATTACTAATACAACTTTTTAGAATAGATGAATATAACATGTATATTAATAGTTTTGGTATTTGATTAGTATTCATCAATAAAACTAGCTTTTAATTATGCTTTTTGAAAATTCTTTCTTACATTGCTTCTGTCCTTTGTAATACTGTATAATGAATACATTTAGAAGCATCTGTGAGTTTTTTGCTTCATGTACTTGACATGATTCTGGCCTTTTAACTTTTAAAACATTTCTCCAATTAAGCTGTTCAGGCCCTTAAGGCTGTCCACAGCTGCTGCAAACTGATTGCTCCCATGATGGTATTTAGAATCCCTTGCTGAAACACGAGAGGGCAAACCCCAGCATTTTGTAATATCTCTTTTTTTTTCTTATCCTTTAAGACTTCCTGCACATTGGTAAAGGTAATCTGAAAGTTGCATTTTTCCCCTCCTTTCTTCATCATCTCCCTCCTATACCAATCATCCTGAAAAATGCTTCTTTCTAAAGGCCATCTTATACAGGGTTAATCCTTAAAAATGTCCCGGGGAGTACCTTTGGTCAGAGGAAATCTGAAGTGTAAATGAGAAGGTCTGAAAAACTATTGAGAAATAGAGCTTTAGCTGTAGGATTGCAGTAGTGTAAAATTCTAAGTTTGTTGATGATGAAATGTGTGCCCACTTTTGCAGTTGAGGAATTAGCCAGCAGTGACCCTGTGGAATCACTCCTTACTGGTGCAGTCTGAGAGCTGAGCACACTTAACTCCTGGAATTTCCATAGAGGTTGGGTGGAAAGGCCTGGTGCTGGTCTTTTAGGTAGGAGTCTGCTTTTCACCTCTTCAAAAAAAATATTTCTCCCTGCTGTAGCCTTGTTTCTGATGGTTCACTGTAGAGTTGCTTTGCATTTGATCCAAAGACTTGTGGAAACATTTGGAGGGCACTTGTTTGGTTGCTGGATAAACCTGCACATCACCACCTGAGCCTGCCTGACCTGGCTGTTATCTATACAGCTCATGTAACACAAAAAAATGAACATACTGTGGCATAGATTTCAGTATTCAATCCACTATTGTTGGACTTTTCAGGCTGAAAAAGGTGAGTCTTCACAACAGGCTAGTTAGGTTAAAGATAACATGATTTCTACTTGGCTTAGCTGGGTCACATCATACTGTTCCTGATTTTTGATTTGATGCCTAATTTTTTTCCTAATGGCAAATCAGAACATGGCAAGCAGCTTCCTATGACAGAACTTCCATCCTGAGAGTTTGGAAAGATAGTCAAACCTCCAAAAATCACCGATTTTCTCCAGTTAACAAAAAACCAAAAATACCAAGAAATTGTGTCAGTCATTTGAAAATATCCCTTATAGCTTCCATAAGAACCTGTCAGTAACTGTGGATTTAGGAATCTGGTTTTCCTCAGACCACTGTGGAGTTGTTCTGCTATTAAGTACTGCACTAAGCTTTTTTGGTATGCTGGAATTTCAGATTTAGTGGCTGAACATTGATAAATGAGGTTTTCTGATTTATCTGAAAGTTCAGATTTGGCCAATGAACCTGTCATAACAGGGTGTATGAAAGTGGCTCTGAATTGGCAAGGATCAGAAATGAAGAGTTTATGATATTATTTAGTTTGACATTTAGTCTTGATCCTCTCATTAACCACTGAAATCTCCTACTCCAGTAAATTCGGGGAAGCCCTCTCCCCTCTAAGCGCTTTATTTGAGAAGGGCTAAAATGTAATTCCTTAAGCAGAGCTTCCAGTCTCATTAGTTTGACATTAAATCAGTTTGCTTTCATGATTTTTATTTGCACACTGTTATTGATGGACATTTAATACTAAATTTCAACCTTCAGTGAAGTAAGTTCCAGACAGGCAGCAGATTAGGTAACACAATGATTAAGTCTCTGTTATCAGGAGCACCATTGCTCTTTTGAAGAGCGCGAATGGTTTAATTTCATCTCATCTAATTGTTATCAGCAAGCTGCCATTGGTTCATTAACAACATTGCCCAGTGAAATAGCAACAGTCTAATGACTTTATATAAAGGTCTGCTTCCAAGGGACTTTGTTGTTCGTGGGAGACACAAATTAGAATAAATTATTCTGAGATTTATTTTTTCAGCCGCTACATTTCATCATAATTTTAAAAGTTAGACGTTGGAATCTAATTTTCTTCTTAAATTATTTTTAACATTTAAATGAGGAAGAAAGGAAACAAATTTGGTTAGTAATAGCCTGAGTCTTTAGCATCTTGTTTATGCTTTTTTAAAATTTTATTTTTGTTAATTGCTTCTTCTCCAAATGAACATTATTCCAGGGAAGCTCATTGTCATATTCATGCATATTTTCAGTGTTGCATGCTAATTTGCTGACAATTTCTCATAGCACTAACTTTAAGAGAATTTGGCATTATTCTCAGAGTTTGTGAGCTTTTTTGAATGAAGAATGACAAAATCGATTTTCAGATGGATATTTAAATAATACTAGTAAAAATCATATACCTTGCCTTCAATAACAAAATAATTGACCAATTTTGCCATCCAAATGCTTGATAACCTAATTCACTTCCAGACAGTTTGTATTAATAGTACCTTTAGCTAAAGCATTTTCACTACTTTGCTGCTTACAAAGGAAATCTTCCCGTATGGTTTACGTGACTAAAGGATAAATTACTGCACATTTTTAGTATAATTTTAAGCATGGTCTGAAAACCACTGAACAACAAAGAATAAGAAGGTGTTTGCCCAAACTTCTGCCTTAAAAATGCAACCTGTAGCAAAAGAAAAATAACTGAATGTATTAAAAATATTTACATAAAGTCTGTTGGCACAAATAGCAGCCATGTGTAATTATCTCCTCGTTATGCTTTGCTCTCTAATTAGCATTGAAGGGGAGGGACTAGGACAGAATAGGCAGAGCAGGAAGGCAGCCAGCACATTAGCTGCCACTTCTGTATACATAACTCCTAATAAATCAAATTGGCAAAGTATCAGCTGGCACTTTGTGCCTCTGTGTGTTGTGCAGTCGTCTTATACAAAATGTAATTTTTTTTTGACATAATCAATAATTATTATTGGAGACATCACAATTAAACAGTTAGAAGCAAGTTATTAAACTCTGGTGATAGTGTTTTCTGTGAGAGGTAATGGAGTGTGCATACTAGAGTTAATCTTATTGGTTTTCTCAGAATTTGACTCCAAAGTCCAGCAAGACATCATCTGACAACAAGGTTAGGAGTCTTTATCGTTATGACAGACTCTGCCTGTCACACTCTGGCCTCTAGGCACAATATTTTTCCTCTCTAGCTTTTGTGTAAATCTCAGTGAATCCTCAAACCTGCCACACAGTGCTTGTTCATGTTAGCAAGCAATTAGTTTTCCACTGTCTTAAGAAAGTCGCTACATGAAAACAAACAGCAAAGAGCATATCTATTATAACTAAGTTTTCACATCTTTGAACTTTTTCCTGTTCTAATGAGAAACTGTGTTTAGTCCCAGTTGTTCAGATTTTCATCTTTTCAGCACTGAAATTTCTCTTTTGAAGCTTGACATTGATAACCAGAACTCATTGGTATTGCTCCTTTGTTATAGCCTTGTTTACTCTGTCTATCTCAATGCTGCACAAGTTATACTTGCAAATACCATAAATCCATGCAGGAGCAAAGGCCATTACTGATTCTGATAATCCTCCTGAATAAGAGAAACTTGCTTGGGAGTGGGCAACAGAGACAAAGATTAACAATTCAAGGTCATTCTCTGGGCCAGCAGAGTTTCAGATGCTGTGAACCTACACTTATTTTGCACGTGAGGTGGAATACATACTAGTCAAAGAGCAACTCTGTATATGCATATGTATATAGGTATATCTTAGAGAATAATACAGGTTGAGAAGAGATCTCTGAAGGTTAGCTGGTCTAATACCCTGCTCAAAGCAAGGCTAACTTCTGAGTTAGTTCAGATCAATGAATTTTAGGTTTAGGTATTTATTCCTGTAAAAGTTTGGTTTAGAAGGTGTGAATGAAACGCATTGAACAAAGGGAAGTGTCAGACGAGAGATGGTAAAATTAAGGAAATTGCTGACTTATTCCATGTTTCAAACTGAGCAGATGTGTGATGGCAGCCATGGATTTTGGGATACTATTAATTTTTGCAATATATGAGGTCTTACCCCAAAATTGGGTAGAATTTTTTTTTTATTTTTTTTTTTAAATTTTTTCTCTTCCCATCTTTTCAATTAACATTAGTTTTGAATAAAATCTCAAATTGTTTTCCATAATACATAGTCAATATTATAGCAGCTTAAAACTGTAAAAAAAAAAACCCAAAAAAACCAACAAAAAACTGAGCTTAAAACCTGTAAAAACTTAACAACTTTCCTCATAAAATAATTAAAAATTGAGCTTTTCTGTTTCTCTTGTGAAAGAGCTCCTGGCATTTTTAAACTTCTTCTAAACACCTATCTTACCATTGCTCTCTGCCAGAGCATTTAGACAATTTGTGATGTATTTTTCTTACTCTTGACAATGCAGGCAAAGCCAAATGAACACCTATTGGGTTGTGTGCTGCTTCTGTGTGACAATTATCTGAGAATAACGTGGTAATTATGTGACAAATGGCCTTGTACTTAGTGAGGGAGAGATCTGTTATTCCCCAGTGAAACGGTTGGATGTACCTCAAGGTAATTCTGCTTCCCTCTGAAAAGCTTTGCTTCTTAACACAAATGAATGTGTTGCTACATGATAACTTATTATTAAATGTATAATTTATGGTAATTTTGGGTAGCACAGACTGACTGCCTTTTGGTCTTTGTTTCTTGAAGGAATGCCAAGCACCCAGATTTACCATCCAGGGGCATTTGCAAACTTCACCTCATGTTTTATAACATCTCAGTAAAGTAGGGAAAGTAGCCTATGAATTGTAAATGAATGGCTGAGGTTCAAATCAAGAAGAGGTCTTAGTTATTCTGGGACTGTGCTGTAGGTAAGGGGAAAAAAAGAACAAAAGGCAGAAAAAAATGTTGGTACAGACTCAGACCTCTAGTGGCAAATTAATTGATGAACAATATTTTATTAAAATTTTAATTCCAAGATACTACTAATAGGACTTAAAAAAAAATAAAATTGTTTGACAGTGTATGTTGAGGCTCAGCAGACCCATTAATTGACCTTTAGCTAATTTTGTAGTATGCAGGGTCCCCGTGTCAATAGGCATATGCAGGTTCACAGGCTTAGAAGTTTGCTCTTCCTTCCAAATAATTTGTTTAGTGCTAGAAAAGTGCAAAAGATGCATTTTTAGGCCCTCTTCATATCACTTTTTGTTTGCTTTGTTGGTTTTGGATATGAAATCTTGATCTCATCTCTGAGGATGAAGAGGTCTTTGGGGATGAAGGGAAGTTGTCTGGGCATGGCTGAGCTGCACTCTGGAATGACCACATCCCACAGCTCTGTCCTGTCTGGCCACATTTTATGTACTTCTAACAGTGAAGTTCCTGCTGTCCCCTGATGCACGACTAGATTTCAAACAAGAAACTTTCTAGACTCTTCTACTGACTTCAAAATGTTTGAAGTATGACTACCAGTCCACTGAAATTAAAAAGGGTTAAGATACTTATGTTTTTTGGCTACCTGAAGACTAGCTAGTCTTAATGAGGTTTAAGTTTTCTGAGGAAGCAAACACCTCTGCAAGTGATTTTAATCTTCAGTCAACCAGTAATGGAGTTTTGAGTTCTGTAGATCTATAGAAACTGTTCTATTCTCAGAGGCATAAGAGTTAGTTCTGTTCATTCAATAAACTGGTTTAGCACAGCACCAAGCAGCCAAAGTAACAAATAAGTATAATGGCAAAGGATAGAAAGGTGAAAAAGATTGAATTAGGTAAAGATGGGGTAATGAATGCAGCAGAGAAAAACACCACAACAAAAGTCTACTTTGAGCTGCAAAATAAAATGTTGGTTATATATGTATATATATATCTTGAAAGATTTTTTTACTTTATTTATTTTAAAATTCTGTGGTATTCTTATCCAGCAACTACTTCCTACAGTACAGAAAACAGTTTGATTGGGTTAATTTTAAGGCTCATCAGGCTTGACAATATCTGTTTAAACACTCAAAAGTTCAACATTCTGAAGTCACCCTTAGAATTTACCCTTATAGTCACATCTACCCACCTACACATATCAGCATGTACACATCCATATTGATGTTTAAATGTGTCATATCTCAGTGTGTATGTTTGGTGAATACACAAAAAAATGTCTCATGTCTGACAGACACATTACCTTAAAATAGAAATCTGCATTTATTATTAACTTCCAGAGACTGTACTTCAATAGACTGCTCTTTTAACTGAAAAGCAGGTAATGTGCATATTCTCTCCAGCTATGCCAAACTGTCATTGTTCTCTCTGCTAGTTTTTGTTGGTTTTGGTCTTTTTTGAGTGGAAGTACATTCATCTTTCTCCTTGTGGAATTTATACTGTGATTTACTTCAGGAATAGTTATTCTTCAGTGGATTTACAGTACTCAAACATGCATTTTTGTGCAAAATGCTTTATTTCTACTGGACTGTAATGGTATGTGGCCAGCTGTTACACTAAAAAAATCATGCAGGACAGATGTTTGTTAAAATGACTGGGATTAGAATAGATACAGTGCAACCTTCTTATTTTCTCAATAGAATTAGGTTGCAGAAAAAGAACTCTTGCTGATTAAATATATTCAAAGTAGACACTTGCACATCAGAAGCAATAGCAATGGTCAGCAGCACTGTCTGATAATCTTTAGTACCTTAGCAAGGATTAATGTGTTCTAGTCAAAGAGAAATAAAAAAAGTTATAGTAATAGTGACTTGTGCTCACATGAACCTAGTGCAGATTTTCTGGAGGTTGCACTGTATTTGTTTTGGTTCCTTCTGCTCTGTGTGGAAAGTGANGGAGGTTGCACTGTATTTGTTTTGCTCTATGTGGAAAGTGTGGCTGTGTGTTTATTCCCCAAATACTACACTTTTAAAAAACTGATTGTCAGTAACATAATTGCAATGAAAAAGCCCACTACATTACTGTCTGAAAGGGGTTATCATCAATGATTTGTTCACTTAAAAGTGTGTTTTTGTATTGCAAATGTGCTGCAGTTATTTTCTTTCATTTCAGCTATTGCACCAGCACAAGTCACCTCAGTTATAGGCTTAGTTCCATCGACTTTAGTTTTGTAGTACAAAACTCTTTTCCATTATAACAACAGTTCAGCTACTTGTATAACCATAGCCAGGACTTACCCCGACTGACCCTGATCATCATTGCAANCTGCAGTTATTTTCTTTCATTTCAGCTATTGCACCAGCACAAGTCACCTCAGTTATAGGCTTAGTTCCATCGACTTTAGTTTTGTAGTAACAAACTCTTTTCCATTATAACAGTTCAGCTACTTGTATAACCATAGCCAGGACTTACCCCGACTGACCCTGATCATCATTGCAACCAAAAATAAATAAATAAACAAACAAATCCATGCTGTAAAGTGTTTGCCTTAGATTTTTTTTTTTTCCCCCCCATGGGATCAGATTTGTGTTGGGAAAGGGCCAGCACATGTACAAATGAGATGCAAGAGAAAGCCTTTGAAGAATCAAAACCACACTAAAATTTCATTTTTACAATCTTGCCTTTTATATAAAAACCATTTAACATGTTTCTAACAGCCTTCTCTAGAGTTTGAATAGGAATCTATAAAACTTAAAAAACTCATGCAATCTAATGCAACATTCTATGTCTGCTGTAAAATTCTTTAGGCTGCTTTAAAATTTGAAGATATAAATTGTAGTTTGCAAATTGAATTTTATAGACATCTTCCACAAAAATGGATTCAGATCACAATGAAATAAAACCACAACTCTTGCATTTTACCAGTGTTGAGCTGATGTTGTCATTTAAAATAAACACAGCAGTACAGTGAGGGTTGGTCTTGGTATAGAATTTAATATGGTCAAAGAAATTTTGCCAACTAATTAATTCTAGGATAAATTTAGGTAAGAATTTTCATATATCCAAATTCTTTTCCTCCCAGGTTCAGAGAAAACTGAAATTTGTGAGATAAATCTTAACCTGCAACAAGCTCTTTCAAGAGACCAGTGGCATAGTTCTCTACAGCAGGAGAGTTGGTAAGTTCCTGCAAATATCACTTTTGCCAAAGGTTTGTATCATGTACAATTTATCAGGAAAACTTTAATCAGTAGATTCCTGCCATGGTATCACAGTGTGATTTTGTCAATTTAAAAGTATGAGGTAAAACACAGGGTTGCAAAGCCTTTCTAAATAATATTACTTTTTGAACTGTGATCCCAATCTGGCAGATGAAATGAAATTTATGCTGTTTTGGTTACTTTATTCCTGTTAATAAAACTGCAACAATAACTGAGCATGTAAGACTCAACTATGAATTTGTGAAAGTGCTATATGTGTATAGAGGGGTATTATTTGCTGGCTTATACAAATGACTTAGATACTGTGGGTACTTCAGAGCTTCAAAGGACATTGTCAGAGCAGGATATTGACACTGATATTACAATTTAAAAATCATTGCTCAAGCTCCGTAGGCATTATGTGAAATGCTCTGTGAAATGCTCTTATCTGCAATAAGGGGGCACATTTATTTGGCCAAATTGTGGGTTTTGTGTTTAACTGCAGTGCCAAGTACAGTGGCACTGCATTTGGATGGTGTTGTCAGGTAGTACCTCAGACATAGAAGGCAACAGATACTTGAAGTAAACCATCATGATTTTATTACTTATTCCTTTTTTCCTTATTCTGCTGCAGGACAATGACATGTGGTGAACACTAGTTAGAAAAAGGTTCTGCTTGTACACAGAATGCTCCATTAGCATCTCCCAGTCTCAACAGTCAAGCTAAAAATCCCCCTCCTAGCCTTTGAGAATCTCAGTCTGTGTTGCATTGAAATGTACTGTGAGAGGTTTAAGAATAGCAACAAATCACATGAAAAGCCATTTTGTTTTTCAAAAAAAATGAGTCAGTTTTAACCATAGGTAACATTTAATGATAAAATAATAATACTTCACATAAAAGAGCCAAACTGTGTGAAGTTTAATGATAGAAGGTGCCATTGCCTCCTCCCCAATTTTTCATGGGAGTCTATGTCTTGTCTTGTCTAGCAGAAAATTGCATTTTCTATTTAATCTTGACAAAAGGCAGAATCAAACAAAGGGGCCAACAGATCTGTTTACAACCTGAGCTTCCTCTACTGAAAAGTTGGTTTGAATTCTGCTGAAAGTGTTTTCTGGGTAATAAAATAGTTGACTTAAAAGATTAAGGATAGCAGACTTGTATTTACTGTAATCCCTTGTTTTTGTCATTCATGCCAAAGAAATTTTGTTTTAAAACACATCCTTACTCACAGTGGCTGCCTTAAAGAACCACCTTGGCATTGGCCATTCTGTCCTGGGGCAGTGCAAGAGGCTGTCGTGGCTGAACCTGCTCATCCCAGGGCTGTTGAGCTGGATCTGAGCACTAACTTGTTTCCCAGCACATTGCTAGGCAGTAGAATATACATATATAAATTATATATATGCACTAGTGTCCTTTAGACCCTGCAGATCCTCCCTCTAATGACCCAGTCAGCTGGCAAAGGGGACCTAAAAATATGGGTGATGCAGTCTGGAAAAAAAAAAAATACAACAGTCTGATTTTAATAACAATTCATACCTGTTGGAAGTAACTTTTGAAAAGTGTCTCTACTGAAATACTAGTGGGCATATTGGAGAGACCTTAATTAAGTATAAATTGATTCCTAGAAGATTTTTCAGGGGTTAATAAATATGCTTGAAAAAAATCAATGTACAGTGTAATTGATTTGAATGTGCTTAACAGATGCTTTAAAGTGTTACAGCACAAACAAAACACTGTAATTTTCCTTTCAGCAGTAAAGTGAAGGGAGTGTGTTAGGACATCCAAGCTATTGAGCATCTTCTCCTTTGGCAGAGCAGAACTGTCGCCAGAACTAATATGAAATCATTTTTTAAAAGGTTTTCAAGTTATTTTTCTCATTCTACTCCATGGCACAAAACAAATGAAAAAGTTTGGGCCATTCATATACCAGGTTTGTTGCTTAGCTTAAGTTACTAAAGTCTCGTGGATTGTTGAAAGTGTTACTAACTATGTATATTTTGTTACACAGAAAACATAAAAGGTTAGTGCATAGTTTTCTGGTTTGGTTATTCTCCTGTTACCCTCCCATTGAAGGATATTCCACAAATAAAAATGCAAGATTTTATTTGTAGTTGTCTCACTGGAATACTAATGTATCAGGTTTTTGTTTTAATATAGCACAGTAATAATAAAAAAAAAAGCAATATAAAAAAGACACTAAGAAAAATCAGTAATTATTTCAGTCACTTTCACAGTCCCTTGTTCCAGGAATGTAAAATTTCCTGCATCCTCAGCCTTGGCCAATATACCCTTGCTATGCCACTGCTTTTTGTTGTCTGGAATAAAATCTAGTTGTTTCGAATTAAAGAAGGCATTCATTGACAAAAAAAGAAAAAGATGTTTAATAGTAGTGGGCTTTTGAAGAATCAAGATGTTGCAAGGGCAGTTTTGCCTTTTCATTGAGACAGCATTTTTCAATAAAACAATTTGTCAAAATAGTGCTGACCAGCTCTTGTTTCAAGCTTTGTGTTCTGATTGAGAAAGAGGATTTGGAAACATCCCAAGGCTTTTAATCTCTGATTTACTATTACTTTTGTCTTAGCTTGTTTTAAGATAAATTTCAATATGTTTAAAGGCCATCCCTTGTAGGAGGAAATATGTTAAATGGAGAAAATACTGAAAGACTGAAAATCCTTTTTAGCCCAGAAATGTGTGTCATTTGGGGCAATTTACTTTCTTGTATCTCACAAAACTTGCTGACAGAATAGTACAGAAGAAACAGCTGTTAAGAGTTAACAAAAAAGAAAAAAGAATATATTGTACAAATAGTAATCTTAATTTTAAATGAAGTCCTAATTTTGCATCTTCTGTGCAGAGCTGAATCAGATTATGTATTGCTTTCGGTCTATGTGGCAACTTTTTCAGCTGCTCTAAACCCAGAGAAATATCTTACCAGTGATTCTCCCCCTTCCTCTCTGTAGCATGGAGCAGTTTTCACAGCTGACAGCAGATGACCCAGTTCTTGGCTCTCAGACTGGCTTACTTTGTACATGCCCTTCTACGTGTTGCTAATCTTTCCTTTGATTCCAGAAGTCAGTGACAAAGTGCAGCCTAAGAGAAAGACAACAAAGCACAGATCCCATGTTCTTTGCAGCAGCTTATCTCCATTTTGCTACACTTACAGAAAGTCTTTTGTGGAAACCATATTAATATGAATGGACATTTTCCATGTTTAAGGCTGTGAATGTGAATGCACATTCCCCAGGGGTGGAGAAGTCACTTTCTCCCATGTTATTTATAATAAGACAGTGTTCAGCTTAGATTTTCTTTTTTTTTTTTTCAGTGGGGGGAATAGGACATTTAGACCTTTGGGGCCATTTTTCTGCTGTTGCTAACCTGTATTTGTCTTGGCTCTTGAGAGATTTCACACACATGACTGTATAATCATCTTCTGGCAGAGAAAATCGTTGTTTTGTCTGAAGTCCTGCCCAATTTTAACTCAAAATAGTAAAAATTATAAGAATTCATTTTCACACATTGCTAAGGATTAGTGTTGACTTTTTTACTGTTCACTTAACAAGGATTTATTAGCAAGGTTAAATAAAACATTGTGTAAAACTTACAAAGCTGCTTGAAAGTTATGCTGCCAAAATTGTAGACATATTCAAAAAAAGCAAAAATCAGTGACTAAAAAGGAATTCCATTCTGGTTTTTGACAATGTGAGTTTGGAAAGATTGTTATTTGTTTTTCTTGGTGGAGTAGCTTATGTTTGGGTTCATAGGATTTCAGCAGTGTGAGTCTGTGAGATTTAACAGAGAATTTGCTGTGCACTGCTGTGTTGCCATTTTGGGTGTTCAGTTTGCTTGAAACTCCCATCTCCCCAAGCAGGATGGTTGGGGACTCAATTATTGTGAAAGGTGAAGACTTTCCAGCAGTCAAGGATTGCTGCATCCTTTTCTGGCTGCTCTCAGGGGTGGGATTCCTCACAGCAGATGTTGAGGGTGCTTGGTATTGGGCAAGACTGTGCCCAAGTCATATTTATATACCTCAATAAAATAGAAAAGAATCATCCCTTTAATCAGTCTGTGACACAGCTCATGTCCAGTTGTTCACGTTAAAAAAAATCACAAAAATTAAAATGTGATAGTTCACAGAAATATTTCAGTGGCAACACGAGGAATGCCATCAAGTTCTGTGGGAGTCTTATTCTTTTCCTCAAAAAAATCCCAATTTGGATCAGTGCTGTTGCTTTTTGCATTTCTGATGCTACCTTGCGTTGCATAAATGGAGAGAGGAAACAAAAGATTTATTTCCTCTCCTGTGTTCTGAATTTTTTGGAATTCCTATGCTTTCAAGGCAGTTACCATGAAGGTTTTGCTTAAATAGGAAGAAATGGATTGAAAAAAAAATCAAAAGAATAGCACTTTTTTGCTGTTGTCAGAATAATCACTTGTTTTTACAGTTTTGCTTTTCCTGTAGCGCTGAATTCACCATATGTTTAGGTTAAGCCAGTAACTATTTATTACTGATGGCAGTGCACCAAGATGTTCGATTTCCAAAGCAGAGCTAGACAAAACCAGTTTTGTTTATATAAAAAGAAATTATAATGTATACAAAAAATTGTTACAGGAAAATAACATATTAGAATTCCATAAATTGTAAGAGAAATGCTTTATTTCAAAAAGCATTAAAATGCTTTCAATCTATAAATTTGATAGAAACCATTTCTCATTGTTATTTTGAAATCATGAGCTGAAATTATTTCTCATAAATTTCGAAGGAAGCATTGAGGAAAATGATCTCAAAATGTAGAAGAGGAATATGAGTTTTAAAAAAGCAATATATTTAAATGTCAACAAAATCAATGTGTGTGAAATGCTTTACTTTCCATATCTCCACAACATCACTAGAAGTATTTTTTTCCTTATCTGGAATATCTACAGGGAAGTGAGGGGTAGCAATGTCCATGTTTAACCACCAAAGACAGAAGGCACAAATTGGCTCTTTGTATCATTTGCAAAGTAAATTAGAATTAATTAGACAGCTATATAATTTGCAAAGTAAATTAGAATTAATTAGGCAGGTTCTCAGAAGTTGCATTGACTGTGCTATGACTTACTCTTCATACAGGTGATGATTTACTTACATATTTCATGTGTCCAACATACTAAATGAATTCACATAGTAAGCAAAATCTTGCAGAGAGCTTAAAATATTAGACCTTGCCATGTGTTCAAGCACCTAAGAGAGGTCTGAAGGAAAATCTTTTGTCAGCTTTCTATTGAAATGTGTGACAGATCCGTGAACACAAACTGACCCTGTTTATACCTGCTGACTGTACTCCTGAAAACGTGTGAGAGTGTGCAAAACAGAAACATGTCAGAAATTCTGTAAGACAACAATTACATTCTGGGTGGAGGTTTAAAGAATATTAAAAAGACAAACCTCAGTTTATAGTGTTACTGTGGTACTGGTATGAGGTATGAGTACTCTTAGCACCATGGATTTTGTATTAACCTGTGAAGGCCTCATGTAAGCATGACATCCTTAAATCACAGACTCCATTCACAATTCATACTGTGAAAAGAGGGAATTCTGGTCTTTTTCTTGAGTTTTTGTTTGATATCAGGATTGTAAAAATCTGTTTCCAGATACATTGGAAGTAAGTGTCACTGTTCTCTGAAATGCCCTTAAAATGCAGCATCATATTTTTCTCTTACAGTTTCAGTCATACGACTAGGAAAATACATGGCCCTCATTCTCTATCCTGATGATTATTTATGGAATGCTGATCTATGAGTCATAGAATGATTGAAAGGGACCTGAAAGCTCATCTCATTCCACCCCTTGCCATGGGCAGGGACACCTTCCACTATCCCAGGTTTCTTCAAGCCTTGTCCAACCTGGCCTTGGACACTTCCAGGGATGGGGCAGCCACAGCTTCTCTGGGCAACCTGTGCCAGGGCCTCACCACCCTCACTGTAAAGAATTTCTCTCTAGTATCTACTCTAAATCTACTTTAAGTGTGAAACCATTCCCCCTGTCCTGTCCTGCCACATCCTTGTAAATAGTCTCTCTCCATCTCTCTTGTAGGCTCCCTTCAGGTACTGGGAGGCTGCAATTCCGATGTTTGTTGGTTTAAGTTAAATAACTATTAATATGCATCATCTCTAAAACAAATATTTATATGTTCAACTGTTCAAGCACCAAATAAAAGCAAAGAAATTTTTAATATATTTCTTAGCTGACAACCAAAGAAGGAAGTGAACTTTTATTTAAATTTTAAGTTTACAAAAGCTGCTTCTGAATAGTAATTACTGGGTTGGCAGGGACCTTAAAGATCATCTAGTTCCAGCCCTCCTGCTATGGGCAGGAGTGCCACTACCTAGATCAGGTGTCTTGGGACCCCATCCTACATGCCCTTGAACACTTCCAGGGATGGAGCAGGCACTTCCCTAACTTCTCTGGGTAACCTGTCACAGTGCTTCATCACCCTCTGAATAAAGAATTTCTTCATAACATCTAATCTAAACCTACCCTGCTTCAGTTTAAAAACATTGCCCCTTGTCCTGTCACCATCCATCCATACAAAACGTCCCTCCTTTTTATAAGACCCCTTTAGGTACTTGAAGATTAAATTCTCCTTGGAGCCTTCTCTTCCCCATGCTGAGCAAGCCTAATTCTCTCAGCCTGTCTTTGTAGGAGAGGAGCTCCAGCCTCTCATCATCTTTGTGGCCTCCACTGGACTTGCTCTAACAGGTCCACATCTTTCTTCAATGTTCTTAAATGCCCTTAATAAATCAGTTTTAAAAGTCCTGCAGGTCTAGTACAGCCCTGTACTTCGAAAGGGAGCTGAGTTTCTTGTGATTGCTGAAATGTGTGAAATTGCACAAAGTGGTGCCCATCTCTGTTCACACATCTCTGCTTTCCCTATCTTCTATTTGGAAACCCTGGGAGCATCTGATACAGCAGTATTCAGAGAAATAGTTTGGAAAATAACTTTGTAGACTTTCCTCTGGTCTCAGAAAGCGGGTAGAGCTAAAAGTGTGATCACAGTTCCTTTTTAGCTTGTTTCCCTTGAGTATCCTGGTGCTTGGAGCAATAGTGACCTGCTACATAATGGTGGAAGAGAGGGATAAAAGTCTTTTTGTGTCTCTACCATTGGCCAGGTTGGGCAGAGTCCCTCTCCAGTGTTATGGCCTTCTAGTTTGTAAGTTCATTTTGCTGTAGTATTGTTGTAGTTCTATTTGTGAAGGTACATTTTATTGGTTATATCACTGTAGTTTTTTAAAACTCTAAATGCTACTTTTTATCAGTTAAATTACACACAGTAATTTACAAAACTGCAGCTGTAGTTTTGTATCTGTCTCTGCAATTAAAGTGTACCATCTTGGTTACTTGGAAAGGTCATCTTCATACTTGACTTCCTGTATGTAAAGAGATTAAATATAGACCAGTAATGAGCCAAGCATTTATTGGCAAATTTGTTGTCTTAAGCTAATATTGTGCTTCTGTTATATTAGGCCTCTTCTCATTAGAAGCAGCTGAGACAGCTTGATTTTAAATATTAAAAATAAGATTAAAATTTTAGTAGTTTTGCATGTTTCCCTTCCTCAGGGAAACAATTTCTGTTCCACAGAAGTTCCAGATAACTGTCAGTTCCCTGTAGGTTTTCATCATCTCAGTTTCTTTTCCATTTCTGCCTCACAGTGGTCCTTTTTCAAGGTGTTGACTCTAGAAATACCATTTACCCTGCTAAATCTAGAGTTCTTAAAAATCTCTTTGATACTGCAGACTCTCATTCCATTTTCCTCCCAATTAATGCTGTTTAGATATGAAAAAATGGATTAAAAATAAAGGATATTAGTGACCTGACAAAAAGCCTCAGTAAGGAGAAAGGAATCTTCTTGTTTAGATATGCAGTGATCCCCAGGTTAACAGTCAAAAAGCAGCAGACTAGAGGAGGGAACTCATGCAGCCCAAAATTAATCCTGAAAGATTGAATAAATACTTGGGTTTTTTTCCCTAATACATTGTCTCTGTTTCCCTTAAGAGAACCTTTTTATTCCTTTTGGTTCTGACTCCAGGTGTCATCATAATTCATGAAAAGGTTTTATTTCTGCCTTGAGAGACAGAAAGTTATAACAAGTGGTTAAAAAGGAAAAAAAGGTGTGAAAAGAAGGTTGTGTGTCTGAACACTAAAGCACTGTTGACTCAACAAGATTTTTTGAAAGTTATATTAGTGAATGCAGCTCTACTCACATTTTTATAGAAGGCTTATGACCCGTCCAATAAGCAGATGACAAATGTGTGTCTACTACTGCATGTACCTCTATTTTAGTCACTTCAGGATTAAACTGATCAACTGGTAATATGTGGAATTTGGTGTGCTAAACTCATGATAGGTTTGATTTTAATAAAAATGAAATCAAAACTAGAAATTAAAAGTTTTGCATACTAAGTGCCAACAATTATTCTTTGCAGCTAAAGTGGAAATTTTCTTTGCTAATCAGTGGAGATGAAATAATGGGATAATAAAGGCATAGCACTGGGGTGTAAATGATTGATTAACAAAGGAAAAAAATAAGAAAATACAGACTTAAAGGTATTTTTAAAATTGAATTCTGAGTTTGAGTGGAACAGTATTTGACAGAAGGATGTGGATTAATTTTTCCATTGATTTTAGGCAGGGGGGAATCATAAGCCTAAATGCTTATACATAATGAATTCTGTTTCTGTTTTAATGGCATTGTCACATCATTTTAGCAAATAAAATTATCTTGGTGCAAACTGGAAGTCAGGCAGGAGTGAGTCATACATATTGATTCTACAAATTGGACTGGAATAGAACTGGTATAAAGTAGGTTTACACTGGTAAATCTGTCTGCAGTGTGAGGCTTCAGGCAGCATCTTTACTGTTGTAGCAAACTTAGTAGCTCATGTTTGTGAGATGTAGTTTATCCAAAACTGGGTATTGTTTTGTCTCCTTGTCCTAAACCATTTCTGTACAGCAGTTTATTCTGATTCTTTCAGTTCCTCTTACTTCCCACTGCACGTCCAGTGCCCAGAGATCAGATTCTCTTTCTCTTGCCTTAAGAAATTGTGACATCCAGCATTTTGATCAGGACTTGCATTCCCACGAGTATGGAATTGTGATTGAATAATTATTGATTTCCAAGTTTCAAGTGACAAGCCATTGTAATTTCTAATGCCAGTGCACATTTTCAGATCCATTCCTTAAAGATTCTTTTTTGGCTTCTAGTGTTTAAATATCTAGAATATTCCCCGTTGGTATCCCTGCCCATGTTGATTATACAGCACATGTAACCAAGTCTGCAGGAGGAAGAATTGCTTTGTCCAACAGTAGGAAGTGACCGTGAGAATGAGCTGCCCAAAGTGAGGATTGTCTTTAAATCCATTCTGTGGAGCAGTGTAACTTTTTCATGTGCAGTATTGATTGTATTTCCATTCTGATGAACAAAACTGTGATTGCACAGTTGAATGACCTTGAAATAATAGAATCTGCACCCTTCCTCCCCTGAAACTGGCATATTTCTATCAAGCAATACCAGAAGCAAATAGATTGACTTTTTTTTTTATGTGCTCTGTAAATATAGTTTTCTGTTTCAACTTAAATTCTTCTACAATGTTTCAAAATATTTAAAACTTAGTTTTTACTTCACTGTCTGAAGTGAAATCATTTTATCAGATTTTTGTTATAAATGGAAGTATAGACTGACCTAAATCTAGTTTTCAGGGTCCAGTTCTCCCATCTGCTGCCAGTCCTGTGTTCCTGCCTGGTGCTGCACTGATACTCATGCCATTATGTGGTAAGAGGACCCAGGAAAAAGATTATTTAAAAACTAACCCTATGGAAAAAGATACCATTTTTAGGGATAATTCAGCTTCCTAGAGTGGTTTATCAGGGCTTGTACAAATAATAGTAAGGCACAAGCAAAGGCTCTTCAATGCCTTCGAAAGGGCAAGGGAAATGTCAGTAGTAAGCCTGGATTAGTAACTGTGGCACAGCACTCAAAAGGCTTCTAGACCTCAGTTCACCCTGTGAAATATCTGTAAAACATCCAGAAACATCCACAACATGTTAATTGAGTTCATTTAGTCTGTGACTTTGGGGTCCCTCTTGGCTCAAACCTGGTCGTGGTTGCACTGGCACTGAGTCCTTTGGAAAGCAACATAAGCTGTGGCTGCCTCACTCCTGGAAGTGTTCAAGGTCAGGCTGGGTGGGGCTTGCAGCAAACTGATCTAGTGGAAGGTGTCCCTGCCCATGGCAGGGGAGCTGGAAATGGGTGAACTTTAAGGCCCCTTCCAACACAAACTGTTCTGTGATTTTACAGCTTAAACACAGGGAATTTAAAACTCATTTCCAGGGCTACTGATATTGAAACAGCTCATTTAAAATACAACTGGTTTTGTGAAAGTAAAATAATTACGACCAATTATTATACCAGTTATTTGGTATAATAATTATACAGAAAGTATAATAATTATGCTCTGCTTGTGATGTAACATATAATCCCTTGAATTTTCAAATCCCTTTTCTTTATCTGAAAGTTGTGGTTTATGACACATGTATTCTATTATATTTTTAGAGACTTATGAAATAAAGTTTTAAAAAACTGAAGAAAACTTTTTAATAAGTTGTACCTGAAATGCAACCTATTTGCAGCTGTCTTTGCAAGCCTTTCTTGTAAAATATGAAAGCTAAATGCTATCTGTTCTGAAGGAACACTGAGCAAGACAAACTATTTGATGTGACACGTTCATGCTTTGCTTGTCAGCCAAAACAGTTTTCACTATTATTCACTGCCCTCTGTATATTGAAGAACATATCTAAAGTAAGCTGAATGCTCTTGTGTTTTGTGATAGTGTGTTACTGGGAAAATAAAACAGCTACAATTATCTGCTCAACAAATGGAACTTGTCAGCTGGCAGGCTGACAGAGCTAATGCAGATGGCCAGCTCAGGAAAGCTGTCAAAAAGAAAGACTGAAGTAAAATATATATTCTTCATATTCTGTAGACTTTCTAAAATGATAATTTTTTTATGAAGTCAGCTCAGAGGATTTTACTGCTTTTTCATAGCTCAGGTGTGTTTCCAACTTCTGGAGAATAAAAAGATCACTTTTAGGGGCAAAGGTATTACCAACATGAGAGGTATCTTTTGATGTGATGTTGAGACAGTGGAGAAGATCTTTACGTGCAAGTGTTCCTCTCCTTGGAATAAAAAAACAGGGTTTATGTCTACTGTATGTAGAGATTTTGGATACATAGAGATCCCCTTTAATCCAAGACAGGTAGTTGATTTCCTTGTTTGAATGAAGGTCCTGTTTTCCTCTGCTTTGAGATGCATGTTGGTAACACCTCAGATAAACACTCTTTTATTGGAGAGCAGTTTTATTGTTTGCTGCTCTGTCTGTTATTTTATTCTTTACAGGTAATAAAAGTACTCCTTTGGATTTACTCATCCTCACGAGGTGTTATGTCTCTGTGCAGCATAAAGATGTAACAGATACTGCAAAATGTCAGACTAAAGGAAAAAGTACTGTTAGCCTGGGGATTGCTGTGCATATTGGGAAAAAAGATCATCACATTTATTTATTAAGACATGGTTTCACTACCATGCAGGGTGATGGTATGAAGAGAAGATTTGTCTAAAAAATTTCAGTCCATCTGAGGTGTGTAGGAATTTCCTAGGTAACTGTTAAGCTATTTTGGTTTTGTGGCATTTGCTTTCCAATTATTCTGTCTTTGCCTTGTTTGGTTTTCAATTTAATTGATAATATTCAGAGTGGGCTTTTGATCAGTTTTGTTCTGTGTTTTGGTTTTGGTTTTTTGTTTTTTGTTTGTTTGTTTGTTTTTTCAATGGCTGCTGTGCCAGGGCAGATTTTTTTTTCCTGTCGTTTGCAAACAAAGGGAACGTGCTATGACAACAAAAGAAAATAAATTGAAAGCAAATAGAAGGAGGCTCAGAAGTGCCACACTCTATACTGAAACTGTGGAATGTATAGCCAGAAGCATTGAGTCAATGAGGATGGACTTTTCAAAGGGCTCCTGTGTGAAAGCACAGTTGGTCAGATGTGTGGTGGTATCAGTCTCCTCGGGAGGATCACACAACCCCGTGGTCTGATCCAGGGAACTGCATCCTTTGATCTGGAGTGACAAGAAGCCACCTGTGTGCCAGCATAAACTTAGTTGATAGCACTGGCTCTTGTTATTTCCCTTTTCTCTGTGGTAATCTCTTACTACAAAGCTAAACTGGAAGATTAATATTCACTTTTGTATCCTCTGTTGTTCCCTCTTAAGGAGAAAAGTGTTGAGAAGCCCTTATTTATTTTTAATAGAAACCCTAAAGTTCCCTGTGTCTTGCTGCAGTTCAAACCTCTCCACATCCCAGGCTGGTGTGAGGCAGGTTGTACATCCCTCTTTGCTTAAATTCTTACAATAGAAGTAGCTTGAGGCTGTGTCAAAGATTAACCTGCTCACGGGACTCAGGAGATACAGAGCTGGAAAGGGTGAAAAGCAGCTGGCTTTTTGGTGTGTGGGTTTTTTTTTTTAATGTCTCCATTATCTTTTATATTAAAGGCTTCTAGCACCTGCTGTCTTTAAAAGATTTTTTGATCTTAAATTCTAGGAACCCGGGGGCTTTAAGAACATAGGCTGCCAAAGCGCCACTTCTGGGAACTCAAGGGAGTTTTACAAACAACAAAAAAAAGGCACCGGAGTCTATTGCTCCATTACAATCTTTGTTTCTTTAAAATTTTAACATACTTCAAAATATTTACGTAAAAGTTATAAATATCCTTAAATTTCTTATTATTTTTTATTTATCTATCTGCGCATGTTTCTTCAAAGATCATCGAGTGGTTTGGGTTTGTAGGGAACTTGGAGGTCAGTTAGTTTCAGGTCCTTGCCATGGACAGGGGTACAAATACTGGTTTGCATGTGCAAATATATGTTTACTTTAAGGGGCTGTATATATATATATGTAGCTATACAATCCCATATAAACAATTTATATGTAGGTTGGTGAGTGTGTACATATATATGTATATATATATATATACACACACATAAATTTGCACACTAGTTTTGAAGCATCTCCAGTTTAACTGGGAGTAATATTTTATCTCACATTGAAAAGCTGAATTGAATTTGCTTTTAAGAGTAAAGCCTGAAGAATCTCTTTCAAACTACACAGCAGAAATTGGATGAAAAGTGTTGTCTTCTGTAAAGACCAGTTGTTTCTGGTTTCTATTTTGTCAGGGCCTTCACACCACCTCCACACTCTCTGGTTTTTTTCTTCTGCTTAGTTCCATAAGGTTTTTGAATGTCTAAAAAATAGCTTGGTGAACTGTTGGAGTCCCCCTCCCCCCCCTTTTCTGTGCCCGTATTATTTACCTGTGTTTTTCTTATATTTTGACCATTTCAGTCATTTAGTGCTGACAATGTAACTTTTCTCTTCTCACATTCAATTTGTGTAGAAATGTGGGTGTTAGAGATGTTTGACTTATGTTCTTCCAGATGTATGAGCAGAATTTTCAGTATACCATGTGGGAACACAGAAACATGAGACATGAAGGTTTATTAACCTTTCAAATGAAAATTCAAGTTGTTATTGAATACTTTGTCATCAAAGAAACACTAACTATAATATTTTTTTACAAGAAAGTCCAGTATGGAAGAAATAATTCCAGGCAGTCATTTACATTTTATTTGTGTGATATGATGACCATAACTTTTTACCTCTGTGAGCTCCTGGGAAACATTCCGGGTTTAGCATTGGTTTTGGTTCAATTACCCCAACAGACAAAAAAAAAAAAAAAAAGGCAAACAAAAAGCAGGGAAAAAGAACCCTGTGAAGAGAGATTCTCATGAGTAACACCAAACCCATACATGTGCACACACGCAGCACTTACTTGTCACCCTGTAGGAAAGAGGGAAGACAAGAAAAAGAAAATTGATTTTCTATATAGAATACATTCATAGTTTGGTTACTCCACCACAGTAGTTGCTGCACAGTCACTGGTGCTTCAATGAGCCAAGCATTCAAATTGCACATATTGAATTTACTCCAGTGGATCTTATACAAAATTATAAAAGCAGAGTTTGACACCTCTTACATTGATTTCCCAGCATTATGATACTGTCAGGCCTTCTTTTACTGCCATCAACATCTTTTTAAGAGTAGCTGCGTTGGGGAATTCTTAAGTCTATCATGGACTTACTCCAAAAAGAGAGATTTATTATTTCATTGTAGTCAACTGTTAAAGTCAAGTCACTTATGCCCAGTGCCTCACTTTAAAATTGGTGTCCTAGCACTTGTATTACCAAGCAGAAGGCTTTGATAAGATTGCTGAAAGCAAAAATTAATATCAAGACTTTGTCCCCCAGTGGTAAAACACACTGTACCTGGATTTTGATGCCACATATTCCTGTCATCGTTTTATTATTTGATCCAGTTATTTCAGCAGAACAAAAGACATGAAAAATACACCAAGGACTCCATAAATGGCCCTTGTACCTCAACCAGAATATCTTTGGAAAGATATATTTCATTTTGCTTTTAACTGTTTCATTTGTAAGTACAGAACTTGCCAAAAAATGGTCAGACCTTAAACAAAATGTAAAGCCAGGTTTACATGTGGCCAATAGGAGTTACATGTTTAACATCAAAACAAAGTGGAGAAATCAATAACCTTTGACAAAAACCGATAGTCTAGAGAGAGACTGTTAATAGATGTTGCTGGTCATTGTAGCACCACACATAAACATGAAGTTCCCCAGTAAGTATCAAAATTATTTTGGGTAATTAAATCATGAAAGATAATTTTCTGGAAAGTTGTTTATAAAGACAGCAGGAAAACAGAGGACATTTTGTGTACAACTGACAGAGATAATGTCTGCTTTTTGATTTTATTTATTTATTCTCTTCCTTCCCTCACTGCAACTCATGAGAAAATACAGTATATCCAGCAGCACAAATCCCAGTGAAAAATGTTGATATTGACTGCATTCCAGTGCAGGCAAAGCATGCTGTAAATAATGGTCTTCCTTTTCCCCCACCTCTTTATTAGCTTCTCTCCAGTGCTGACTCTATCAGTGCACTTTTATATTGGTATCTATAAATTATCAGCACACACTATTGATCTGATAGTGAGGACAACAATGATGTATTTAAATCTCAGCTTTGATTTAGAAGTTTGTGCTGGATATTTTTACTGCCAGAATTCCCTTACTGAGAGGCTGAATTCAGTGAAGAACAGAGAAAGTAGAAATCCGGTGCTTGGATTCTTCCCCCTTCTCCCTCTTTCCTCATAACTATTCCAGCAAATATTTTCATAAAATGAGCTTCATCTTTAGTAGCAATTTTATGAGTGATGTGAAAGCTCCCCAAGTGTTCTGCAGGAGCAGAGCTTCTGATACAGAGCACAGAGATGAGAATAAAGCAGGAGTGCTACTACCTCCAGATAGATTTCAGGGCAAGATCTTAACTCTAAGTTTCTCTAAAGACGCTTTCTGGGTCATGTTCAAATATTTCTGCTTTGTTTTGATTTGTTTATTTATATGTTGTGGTGGTTGGTTTCTTTCCTTTGGTTTTGCTGCTTCATCCTTTGCTAATTGTTTGGCTTGGAAGGGACTTTCTCTAAGGGTCCTGAGGTCAGTCTCTGTAAATGCTATTGGTTTCTGGCCATAGCTCATTAAATGAAGGTATTACAGAGGTTGTCAGACCTTGTCGTTGACTTTGACACCCGAGGAGAAAACATGCAGAAAATGTCAAA
The DNA here is from genome assembly GCA_013397135.1 of Pachyramphus minor. Lineage (NCBI taxonomy): Eukaryota > Metazoa > Chordata > Aves > Passeriformes > Tyrannidae > Pachyramphus > Pachyramphus minor. The sequence continues at coordinate 48,712 of VYXB01010068.1, read as the reverse complement.
AGAGTTACTTTTGACTTTGTGCACACACACACACACAACCTCTCATTGTTATGCTTGAGAAGAAAACTCAAAACACTTCAGTGGTTCAGACATATTATTTTGTCAAGTCCTTACTCTGTCTTGTTGACAGAATACATTTTCTCAAAAGCTGAAATCATTCTGTCAAGGAAACTTATTTTGTGCAATAATCCTGCTTGTTGACAAATGTTCAAAAGGGAAAAAAATGTTCAATTATTCTGGGAATGTTCTGCCTGGTATCTTCAGGTTTATTTATTTTGCCATGGGAAAGAATGGTTATTAGTTTGTAGGTGAACTATCCAGGCCTTGATGTAATGAAAGAAAAACGTATCTTCCTTATAGGTACGTGAATGTGCTTTAGGGGAAGCTTTTCTCAAAGAATGTTGTTCAATTTTAGGTCACATTCCAAATGACTGATCAGCAGGGGAGGACAGGCAGCATATGCACCAAGGGAGTGCAGGAAGGATGAGCAGAAACCAGACATATCTGTCATTTGTGTCAAGCAACCCTGACAAAGAAATGAGGACACATTTTCAAGTGGACTCATGCTAATGGTTGCATATACAAACAGAAAAGTATAAGAATGAGGAAAAATGTTTGCAATTTTGGCTTGTTTTCCCTCTACAGCCTCCAGATTAAATCAGTTCCAGTTTACAGAGGTGAATTCCTGGGTTTTGGTTTGGTTTGATTTCTTTTTCAACTTGAGATTTACTCTGTTGAGTGACAGGAGTGGTGTGAACACCTCAGTGTTAAAATTGAGGTGTACTGGACCCTATGGAGGGATACTCCATAAGATCTCAGGAAGGATATAAATGCCAGGGCCCACAAAGAACATGTGTCACCTTCTGTGCTTGGTTTTCTTTGTAGGTGACATTGGTGACAAAAACTTTCACTAATTAGAGTGGATTAGAAATAGACTCTTAGGTCTCCAGTGGCCTTTAATGGAATTTAAACTTTTGAGTTGTTTAAGATACTTTAGAAAAAACAAACCTTTTGGTCTTTGAAAGATGTCAGGGAAGAATTTTAAGCTGATTTTTATGGTATTTTGTGAGCTCTAGTTCAAGCCTTTTGTTTAAAATTTAGTCTAATGAGTGTTGCTATGTTTTAACAGTTAATCCTTATAAGCTCTCACTGCTTGTGATGGTGTTCTCTCCACTGTACTTTGACAAGGGACAGTGTGTTTGTGCTCCATATTTTATTGAGTTTCTACCAATAAACCTTAACTCAGTCCTAAAATCTAGTCCTACATGGACATATTTTGTTCATTTTTAGATATGTTCAGGTTTTGTTTGTTCTCTAGACTCCCATAAGTAAAATAAACATAATGATTTAGTTTGGGATAATGATCCTTGTCCATTAATTGATATCCAGAAAAATTTTCACTCTTTAATAGTGTAGACACTTTTTGAATGTGTTTTGGCCTATTCTATTGTTCCCTACTGTATTGTCTGCCACATTAGTTTAAGTAGAATAGTGGGGTTTTTTTTCCTTTTCATACCTTTCATTCATCCAATTGATTTACCAGTCCTTTGTAGTCATACTGTCAATTGTCTTGATCTCTTTAATTCCTAATATACAGCATTTTTGTCATACATTAAAAAAAGTGTCAGTCTATCTGATTTTGCATTCAAAGGAAATTCAGATTTTTGAAATAATAAGCAGGGTGTTAGAATGTCTGCTTCTCTGACACCTCTAGATCAAAGAGAAAAGCAACAGGGTTTTTAGTAGATACTTTAGATGTAAATCATATTGAAAGAGTAAGCAAAAGTAGAACAGTCCTGACTTTTCCTTTCAGACAGGCAGCCTTTCTATTTAATTGTTTCATTTGGAATCACACATTAGTTTCACACCTGAACATGTTCAGCAAAGTATCTGACCAACATCGTGAAGTTTCTACATCTCTGATGTTCTCACCTCCACGCATGAAGTTGAAAAATGTGTTTGTATAGAATTCATCAGGTATGAGACATTTTTGAATTCTTTGAGCTGGGGTGAGATTTTACCAAAACCAGAGTAATGAGGGCTGCTGACTGGCAGTTAAGGATTTTAAGTCTCAGGTAACTTCATTGCAGTCAACCAGCAGATGCAATATATTTCTGTGGTGACTAAACTACATTTCTGGGTAAGAGAAACTTCATCTGGGGTTTTCCAGTATCAACACAATTCTGATACTTTGACCTGTCTTTTCGAATTGTGCCATTCTCAAAGCTAGTAATACCTGAACTGGAATTTGTTACTGTGCCTCTTTTAACTCAACACTTTTAAGTCTCATTCATGTTTCTCTGATGAGATGAGCTGCTGTATCTTTGTCCTCTCAAGGTGCTCATGGTAGAGGAAAAGGCTTTATTGCCAGTAATAATTTGTTTACATTTTGTATCATTTAGAGTGCCCTGGTAAGTTGAAGTCTTATTTCTGGTTGGTTTTCCAAAGTAATGAAAGATTAAAACGAAAGTAATAATTAAAAATAGTTGCTGTTAAGTTTGTTTAGTCAATTGAGTGTCTACAAAGAAAACAAGACAACATTTTAGAGCTCTAACTCGGGAGAAACATGAGCATGCCTAAATGGTCCTAAATTATCATAATAATCCATTCTAATATATCATTCTAAATCACCATAGTGGTTTGCAAATGTTATCAGTTTCCATTATTTTAAACACCCACAGAAATCACCATCCTCTTTCACAAGGTGGTTAAAGCAGAGTTGTGGTTCTGTTGTGGTGCTGGGGAACCTGTAAATGGACATTTCTCAGTTTAATGGTCCTGAAGTTGCTGTAGCCTTAATGCATTGTGCTCTATTTGTTCTATTTCTTTCTGTCACTTCATTCTCCAGGAACTTGCCATTAGTATTTTATTCCATTTCTCTGCTCAGTCTTATAAATTTGATATTGTGTAGAATCTTTTTTTCCTAAGAATGATTAAACTTAAGATCATCAGATTGGATGAAAACTCCAGTCCAATCTCATGCTCAGAGGAGGGTCAGCTAGCAATAACTCACCAGGAATTTTAAATATCAGAACACGGAGTGGGGTTTTTGGTGGTGCTGGGTTTTCTGTTGTGTTTTTTTAACTAAATGAATTCTATGGAATACAATGGGTTCACTAAAATTACCAAACTGTTAATGGTTATTCACCATGTGCATTTTGAAATTTAGTTGCAGTAGTTTTTGCACCATATTTGTACTTTCTGAATGCAGCCTCATAAACCAGCAAAGCAAAATTGGTTTGTAATATTATAAAAACAAATAATTCCTCAACTATAATTGACTATTGCATCATTAAAAAAAGACATAAAGCAATTGTCTATCCAAACTTTTTTTTAACTTTAAGGCATTTTTTCGATACTTTTTTACATTCTATGAGACATTAGAGGCAAGATAACCCTTATGAAATAAGGTATTTGATCAGACAATTTGATGAACCTTCTTTTTCTCTTCAGATGTAAACCACTTCTTTTTCTCTCATCACAAAAATACATGAAACTTGTGTTAAAGGTTTAACTTAAGAGTAGTAGAGCAAGAAAATTGTCATCTTGGGATTGCATTTTTCTGCCAAGCCACAGCAGGTCAGAATTGTATATTAATAAGTTTCCGCTTTTTCTTGACCTTACAATGGGTCCTGATTCTCATCATTGCATGTTTTGTGTAACTGAAATATTTATTTATTTGTGCTATAATTAAGCACAAATGTGTATGAATTGTTTCTGTTGATATTTTGCTGACTAGTTGACCTTGTTATGGGTTGTGTTGGGTTTGAAGAGATGTTACAAAAAGGTCATACTAAGTACCCCAGAAATGCTGATAATGTCGATCAGCAAATGAAGAAACCCTTAAGTGGGAAGTGCAGCACCTCTCAAATCCTGTTTCAAGGGAATGTGGAGTGTACTAAGGATGTGTCTGATCTCTGATTTCTGGACCTCTGCTGGACCTCTGGTTGTCATGACACCTCTGTATTTATTACATGCCACAGCTGTGGGTTGATATATTCATCTAAGCTCTGGAGTTGGCAAATCTTCATTATCCCTTTCATCTCAATAACATCATAAAAGTGGTAGGTTAGCTGGGAGAGGGAAATCTGAAGATGGATGCCATTGCCATAAATGACAGGAAGGTCACAGAGAGCCCAGTACTCACCATACACACATGATGTGTTCACTCCTGTGAATTCCTTTAGACTAGATGTCTTTTGATTCATCAAGAAACTAGGAAGAAAATCTGTGGGTTGATGCTGGTTTTTATCAGCTCTTCAGTTGCTGTATTGCAGTTGGAAAAGTACAGTAAATGTTCACAACAATGAGAAGTTGTTACCTGGAATTATCTGAGCCTGTAGAGGCTAAATGTGTCTTTGCAAAGGGAGCTGTAGCACTTCAGGTCTCTTATTGCTCCATCAGGTATTATTCTTGAATTCTTTTCCTCTGTTCCTTACTGTATCTGAGCTATGCCATCAGGCTGTTTAAGAGGGAATTGAAGCCAAACAGTTCATGTGCACAAGGGAGCTGGAGTTTTATAGATAAACTTACCAAGGGATTTGATATTTTCTTCTTTTAGCCAGACTCAGTTCAATCATGCAGAACACATGACTGCCTCTTTATCTTCTCCATAACTAATTAACGTTCATTGCAATAGCTCTGAGGGAAACCACGTGTTTAAAATAATACACCAAAGTCATAAATTTGAGTTTCAGACAAAACATTTCTGGATTCAGACTAAGAACAAGTTATGTGTACAATATTCCCAGAAAACTGATATAGATAGAATGCAACATCCAGTCAACTAGGATACCTCATCAGGACCTTCTATGCCAGTTCGAAAACTTGTAAACCTCAGCTGAACCATTTCTAGGTTAACTTACAGGTATATTTCACTTTATGCTTCGTTTCTCATGCCTTGGTTGTAAATGCTCACCTCGACTATTTTATAGTATTTCTTCCATTATAAGGAAAATGCACATCATTTACCATCAGTTAAGTTCTGAATTTGTAAAATAGGTAAGTGAAAGATGATATAAACTCATTTGAGAAGAGAGCTGACCTGTGTCCTAAGGAACTGTTTTCCCAGTATTTTGGCCACCACCTTGAAGCACAATAATTCTAAAGCATTTGAGTCAGCAGCTGGAGAGTTTAGAATATCCCCGTACTTAATTTTCAACCATAACTATAGTGAACTGCTATTCAGCTGTAATATATGGAAAATAAGTAAAATAATTCACTTGTGTAATACCTACATTGCATTTTCAAGTTTAACATCTCAGCAGTTTTTATGAGAAGGGAAATATTATATGACAAACCTCATACCCTGTGATAATTAGAAGATGTGCTTAACTAGCATTAGATCAACTTTCTTCTTTAGAAGCTTCCTACTCCAAACTTACGTATTTAGTGATAAGAATGCAGGTCATCTTGTTCCAACCCTCCTGCCTCCTCCCCTCTGGCAAGGGACACCTTCAACTGTCCCAGCCCTATTCAACCTGGCCTTGGACACTTCCAGGGATGGGGCAGCCACAGCTTCTCTGGGCAACTTGTGCCAGGCCTTCACCACAATGAAGAAAAACTGAAAACTGTAAATTACAAAACTTCACTGAAAAAGTTCACCTGAAATACGACAGATTTTGGTAGAAAAAATCTGCTCATCAGTAGATTCTGAGAATCTACAGAACACTGTCAGATTTAATAGAGAATTAGATTTCTGTTGCAGACTTTGTATGATGGTAACAAAAAAGTATTTCACTAGGAAAATTCTGAAGATGCCATTCCCTATATGTTGTAGCTGACCATAAGTGCAGATGCTGAACCTAAATGTTGAAGCAGATTATCCAGCCCTGTGGCTCTTCTAATGACTTCAGTTCCTTCTTAACTCTCAGAGATGAAAATTTAAAGCACATAAAAAAGCAGCCTAAGAAGGTATTATTCAAAAAGCTTCCTCAGCAATTTTCCTTTCTCTACATACACCTATATGTGTTGTATAAAAGTAAATAAATTAGGCATATTTATTCTGTGCACTTTGAAGATTTCCAGAGAAATTTGTACAAAGGAAGACATGCTCAAAATAATTTAATGGTATCTGGATTTCCCTGATGCTGAATTGCTACAGATGTCATTCCAATGTGTGTGGAAAACAGGTTTCTTGACAGGTGTGCTTTTTTTTCTCACATAGCAAGGAAATGCACATTAGCAAATTAGACAATCTTTGTATGAGACATCAGACACAATTTGGTGGCTTCTGAGGATGATAAACTTCTTTTTGGTCTAACATCTGGATCTTGTTATTTCAATAGCTTTTCCTCAGTGGTGGAAACATCGTCTAATGTGCACCTTCTGTCATGTTGATTGGTTTAAACGTTTATTTGGGAGAAGAAAGGATAACCTATTTACCACTATCTTTCTGCAGCTTGAATCTGTAATAGTTTTGCCTAGATAGGAATCAGAAGTGTTTTTAAATTCCAGGGAGCAGATGGTTCTCAAACTTTTAGGCAATATACTTTTCCAACAATTTTAGGCCAAGCGCAAGTATTTCTGCTTCATGGTGTAAAAAAACTAAATTAAAAATAAAGAAATAGCCAAATGAAAAAAATATTTCCCAAATAATGGCATGAAGCTGTGTCAGGGGAGGTTTAGGTTGGGTATTATGAAAAGGTTCTTCCCCCTGAGAGTGGTTGGGCACTGAAAAGGCTCCCCAGGGAAGTGCTCACAGCACCAAGGCTACCAGAGCTCCAGGAGTGTTTGGACAACACCCACAGGGACAGGGTGGGTTTGTTGGAGTGTCCTGTGCAGGGCCAGGAGTTTGATTTTGATGATCCTTGTGGGTCTCTTTCAATCTGGAATATTCTCTGATTCTATGGAATACATATTATATCGTATGACTACTTCAGAAAGGTGATTCCTTTTTTTTTTTAGAAAGTTTTAGGTTTAATTCACAGATTCTCAGAATATGCTAAATTGGAAGGGACAAGGATCATCCAGTCCAACCCTTAGCCCTGCACGGAATCATCCCCAAGAGTCACCATGTGCCTGAGAATATCATCCAAATGCTTCTTGAATTCTTTGAACTCAAAGCTCTATTCTCACAATTACTATGGATTCCCTTTGAATCTTTGTGTTTCATTGAAACTTTGTGTTTCATAAACTTCTTTCCCCTCCCCCCCAAGGGAATTCTTTATCACCTGCTACTGTCTGGTTGGTTAAAGATACAGTGTTCTGTATGATTAGCCATTACTTGTGCTCCAAGTACTGACAAGAGAAAATTGACCTAATTCTTGCCAATATTGTAGCAAATATAAATTATGTTTGGAATTATCAGAAAAAGAGTTGGCTGGATGATTGCTTGGATGCTTTAGAAAGGCCATCAGGTCTAAGTGCCAAGTAACAATGTGTTCATGAGTCACTAAAATTTTTTAAAGCAACTTCTGAGAGGATGGTAATTTCAGATACAGACTTCCTGAAAGAAATAAAACAATGAATGATGTAGTGCTGAAATTATGTTATGGTCCTGTTGGGTTTCATGATTGATTTAACACTTCTGGAAGCTTCCAACCTACTTAACAGAGTCACGAGCTCCATCTCTGGCATCCATTTAACTTCTGTCACCATTGCAGTGTTGGCACTGTAGCACTGGCATACAAAGCCATAACTTCACAGTGGTAGCTGGAGAATGAAACAACTGAAAATGCCTCCAACATTTAAAGCAGAAGGGATGTTTTAGGGTGAGGGTGGTGAGTTCATTAGTATTTATATGGTTTGGATGAATTGGAAAGAGACCACAGTAAATCAGGCTGACAGCAGGATCTCTCTCCCCTCCCAAACAAGCAGTGCAGCCTCTGCAAAAGGGGAGGAGTGTCACTGCTTGTTGCTTAGTCAGAAACATTGAAATGGGTTTATAATAATAATTAAAAAAAATTAAAATAGCATTCTAAATAAATGGAGTAGCTGAGACACATTACAGAGCTGAAAATGAGGCCATGATCCCCCTCACTTCAGATGCTGTAGGTTTGTTGGTTCATTTTATGCCTCTAGAGAGAAGTTAATCCCGTGTTGAATCTTTTTTAAAGGTACTACTGTTTTTATAAAACCTAGAAATGTAATTTTCACAACTGGTCAAAATCTTTTGATATTTAGGATGACAGAAAGTTTAAGTTCAGATTTCAACAGAGTATTCAAGCATATGTTTAATACTGCACTTGAGGAATTATAAGGACTGCTTATATGTAATATTTATATATTATTACAAGGTACTGAATTGAGCTGTTGCACCTAAACTCAAGTGTTAATAGATATTACATTTAGCAAAGATATATGCAGATTTACTATTTAGATAGAAGGGCTTTCCACTTTAGAATATAATTTAGTCTGTAGTAGCTACATGAATGGTTATTTCCTAGTCTCTAATCTTTAAACATCTTCCAGTAAAAGACATTTGATAGTTAAATATTAATAGTGGCATATAAGAAGGAAGATGATAAGGCAGATGATATGGGAAAGTGACATGGAAGAACAGCATGTAATTAAGTCTAAGAATGTTATGAGCAGACTAATGCTGCCTGCAGTATTCTTACGATGCAACTTTTATTTAATTTTTAATAATTTATTTTTCATTTAGATAAAAGTCGGATCACAATAAGAAATTGTGGTTTTCAGTGAGGGCTTGTATTGCTGATATTTTATAAGTCGTGTCAAAACTGATAGGTGATATTTTGATGAAAAATGTAAGCCTGAAAAGATGACTTTAGCAGTAAAAACAAATTTAGAAAGTATTGCATTTGTAATAGCAGCTCACATTTAATTTCGTAAATTGAAACAAAAGAAATAAAAGAAAAAATATTCTGCTAAGTCACAATACAGACAAAAATTCTTCTTTATTAAGGGAAAAAGTTACTCTAAATTAGTTTTTCCAAAACTAACCCTGGTTTTAAAAATATCTTTAAAAGAAATATTTGTTTATGTAAGATGCAAAGACTGATGGCCACGAGCAGCTCGGTGATAGATTATGCAGCCAGAAGGGAGCATTGTTGTCAACCAGTCTGACTTCATGAATTAATTTTTGTTTGTATTGGTACAGATCTCATAGAAAAAAAGAAACCAACACATCTTTAAGATGATTAGTGTTGAAAAATTTTCAGTTTGCCCCTATGCTGGCACTGTCACAATATTGAACCTCCTTTCTGACTGCTTTTAATTTATCTTCCAGCCATTTAATCCCATATTTCTGCCTGGTAGACTGAGCCAATTGCCAAATTTTTCATGTAAGGAGCAAGAGTTGATCTCAAAGGCTTGACCTTAAGCTTTTTGATAAATAAAGCATAGTGATCTACTACACCCTTCTCTGCATATTGGCCTGACATTTAACTGTTCTCATGGAATACATCTGAACCCTCTTTAAGTTTGGGGTTTAATGGTTGGTCAAAACATATGCAGAACAGCTTTTCTTACTTAATCTTTTTCTCTGTTATCTCTGAGTATTAGACCTTTTGGATCCTGCTGAAATCTCACCTCCTGGCTGATTATCCCTGGAATTGGAACAGCTTTTTCAAAGGCTGTGGCTTTGCAGGACAGTTTCAATTGTGGTATAATCATCACTCTTTTGATCCCAAAGGTGTGACTATATTTGGCTTTATCAAAGGAAACATTACATGACTGTGTACCTTCCTGGGCTGTTCTGATTACTTGGGTTTCAGGGACTGTCCACTTTAGAGCTCAAAGCATTTTGATCCTGGTGGCTCTGTGACACTTAAAAAAGAACAGATTAGATGTGTTTTGTTTTGTTTTTTTTTTAATTAACCAAATAAAAGTGAGGCAATGTAAGGCCAACAATGAATCCTTTTGGGCTGTTACTAGAAAGACATATTGATGAGAATTCTACTTCTACAGCTGTGGTTGAAAACCCTTCAATGAGTTATTTTATTCAATTTAGCTTGTGCCTTCTTTATTTTGTATTATTCTTTCTCTTTGTTTAAAGCATGAAGGATTAATTTCCCTAAATTTTATAATCTAGATGTGTTTATATCAGCTGTTCCATAATTCTGTTTGGGATTAGATTTTATTAGATGTGGATCTCCCATGCATGATGTCTCCCTAAAATCCATCTTGTGCCAACAGATCTATTGTGACCCAACAGAATGTGAGTTAGTGTAAACAGTTATCCATAGATGAGGTTTAATATACCTGTAGCTATTTTTAGCATTTTAACAACCTCACTTTATCATCTTTCTCTGTTGAAGTTAATTGGAACTGGCAGACAATCATTACAGGTGAGAGAGTCAGAGAGAAACACCTTTATTCAGGAAAGAGCTAGTTTATATTTTGTCTATGCCACAATGTTTAACGCAATTGCTGGTGGACTGAATGGTAAATATGTCTTCAGTTTCCCGGTTTTTTGTTTGGATTTTCTATAATCAGATATCATCTCTGAACTTTTTGAACTATACCTTCTCATCTTACTTCTGCCACTCAGCAATTTGGGTTTAATAATCTGAATGTACCTTTCACATTGTGCTGCATTTATTGTGCAGGGAGCTGATGGCTTTTCTAATGGGTCCTTAGTTCTGGGATTTAGGCAAAACCTTTCCTCTTCCTTTGGCTTCTTCCCTGTGGAACTTTGTTCCCAGCTGAATTCCCAGGATATGCTGCCAATATTGTTGCTGTTGTTGTTGAACTGATACTCTGATTGTCAAAACATGACCACAGTTCATTATCAGAGGCCAAAGAACCCATTTTGTACAGGAGGATAAGGCAAATAAATTACAGCTCTTACAGGGCACTGTGGCTGCTTGTCAAGAGAGGTTAATGCTAAATTGAATTGTAATGAAGTGCTTTGATTTTTGAATGGTTAAACTTTTCATTTTGATTTAAAAAGTCAAAGTTTTACAGAAGTTATGAGTGGCCCTTTATCTGCTCAGAGCAATGTGCTCTGGCATTTGCTGTTAAATAGCAATGTTGAAAATACCTTGGTTTAACACCTTGATTAACATATTTCACCTGAAAACAGCTTCGGATTTTAAAAATAAATTGAGAAACTCTTTCTACTGACTAGGTTCTTACTCAACTAACTTATATATATAGTATGATATTTAGAATAATACATTTGTATCTATTAGTGAGATATAGAAGGCAGTTCTTAGCTCTGAAGTAGTGTAATTTTAATTACATCAGCCCCTCTGAAGATTTTCCATTCTTTTTTTTTTTTTTGAAGTTGATATCAATCCAGATTGTATGCTGCAAATGTATTCCAAAAGGAAGTCATGCTGCTTGTCTTTGCATTGGAGCTCAGAGAGGGAAGCAAGGCTGTGATGTCTTCTTTGAAATGGTGTTACTACAGCCTTGCAGATGACAAAACCCAAACCCAGCAAAAAGCAAAACCAAAAGAAAAAAAAAATTATGTGCACCACAAAGGAATTATTTTGTTAATAACAGCATAACCCCACAGTTGAAATGCTACTGCACTGTGGTTGTGAATCACTCCAACTATTATGTATTTCTTTTGCACGTGCAAAATAGAAATATCTTAACTGAGGACTAGAAAGAAAATTGCAATACATAGAGACAGGCTGCTTGATTAAAAAAAAATTAAATAAATATTTTTTTTTCTTCTAAAAACCAGTTTATGGATGGTCAAGTTATCCTGTTTAGTAGCTTTCATTTCACTACTGTGATGATGAAACTGAGAATAAACACCACAAAATGAATAAAGGAAAGTAGAAAGAACTTTTAAAAACGTTGAAAAATAATGATAACCAGTCACTGTTCTGTAAAATTTGTTTGTTGAATTACTGTACAGAAAGCAAACAGAATTTTACACTGAATATGGAAATTCATTTTTTAAATGCTGCAACATTGTCTTTAAAAAGTTCTGCAGGGTAAATTGGCCCATTTCTGAAAGTTCAAATGTAGATCCTCTTAGCAGAGAGTCCAGGCCCACCTTTTGTGCCCAGGAAGGGAATATTGGAACAAAGAGCTGCAGAGAGATCCCCATTCTGCTCACCCCATGCTCTGGGTTCATCCAGTCCAGAAACTGGGCAGGTGTGTTAATACACACAGTGCTCATCTGCCTTGATGTAAAACTACCATAATCCTTCCTATGGACAATTGCTGGCTGATTGCAGATGTTGATATTCAAGTATATCATTAACATCACTAATTTTTGTGTTATAGTGCCTTTACTACCTGTATGTTGTGGTTTTTTTGGTTTTTATTGAGTTCCACAGTTATACTGAAGTGCATCCAGAATGCTGCAGGCTGATGTATGGACTGTTAGGAGTCAGTAAACAAACTGAAACATTATTCAAGTAAAATCTTTATGGTCCTGACCCCTTCCCTCCTATTCAGTTCTCACATTAGACTTTTGCTTTACCAGAAAAACCACCAGGATACTTTCTACGGAGTTTATTGGATTTTTTGAACTGACCTGAGTGGTGGCAAAGTAAGTTTTAATATTTAATAGTTTAAGAAGTGCAGAACTGGGGGAAAAAAATAAAATATATATTTTATGATTGAAGCTTCTGTAAAGCTTCTTGTGAAGTATATTTATGGTTGGTTGCTATAATAGAATTTTAAATCTACTAGGAATAAGACCACTGTTGTGGATAGGAGAGAGTTTCCAATGGGAAACAAAAAACTTTGCAGAGCTTTCTCACTTACTGCAGCTGGCTTGCAGCCAGAAGATTTTACTTTTCATTGAAATGGAAATGTATGGCTTCCTTCAGCTTGTGTTTAAGAAACATGCAAAGTGAGAAGTTGATTATCAGACTGGGGCTTAAGTGTTGTAGGATTCCTCAATCACAGTTGGTGTTTCTGTTGGGTTAGGAATCAGAGAAGCACTTATCAAATTGCCATTTAGGGCAAATGTGCCACAGCAATGAGGGGCAGCAGCTTGGGCCTCCCCTGACATCTCTTGTTCCACAGGCAAGCTGCAGCCCTGGGGAGATGGAGCTCTCCCAGCTGGGAGACACAGCATCATAACCACACTCTGGGGTATGGAAAGCTTCCCAGCTCTTTCCCTCTTACACAAAAATGTCTTACTGGAATTAAGGATGTGCTGGTGATTATGCTGCTAATACAAGAGACAGTACATAATTCCTCTCTGAAAACTCCTTGATGACGCCAAGTGGCTGCAAAATGGAAGAGTTTTCTTGTATTCTTACACAAGAACTTCATTTCTGAGCACCACTGCAATTCAGCTCCTTCTAGATACCTTGCATTTATTACATGACATTACAGCACACACAAAACACTGGAAATATTTCATGTTTACTTTCTAATACTGCAGAAGCAATCACTTCTATGTACTAATACAGTATTGTTGGGAAATTAGGGGTTTGTGTGTAAACTGATCAGAATGTTTCCCTTTCACTCTTTTTTAAAGCCTGAGCAAGATCTCTTTTTAAAAAAATTATCTTGCAAAATTATTCCATGACTTTACCCAAATAGAATGTGGATATAATGAAGAATGGTATGACAAAGAGGTAGTGACAACTGATATGTGATATGTCTCATAATTTACAATGAGGTTCCTGCATTAAGACAGGGCATTCATTCAGCCAAGCTCTCCCACATCTGGCTACAAGCCAGTGAGCCTTCCTGGCCATCACCACTCACAGAAACACTCATCTACTGACTCATCAACTCATCATCTGCCCTACCAACCCCACAGCTGTGCACCTTTCACCAGGACAGGCTCTGGAGAATGTGCTGGGCAGGCAGGGACCTCCTGGTGCCTGAGGTTTGAACACTGCCAGTGACAGAGCCAGTCCCAAGAGGCCACTTTCCTCCATTCTGGCTTCAGGTGACAACTCCCAGACTCCTAAATTGGTGTGAAATTACTGGGAGTCAGTTGTGTTTTTATTCCCAGTGATTGCATTGATGCTGATAAAGGTTTTAAAACACTAAAGTTGTTTACTAAGCCAGAGTTATGCGTTAGCTGCTGTATATTAAAGCATTGATTTTGGTTGCCTACTGTATAAACTTCCTCATATGGTGTGGGAAAAAGATCAGCAAAGAGAAATAATGATTTTAGACTTGCACAACTGTTTGAACAAACCTAAGCAGTTCTGATGACACTAGCATTTAACATCAGTACTTTCCAACTGCATTTCACATGTAAATATTTTCCCATTGGAAGGACCATATGATTCTCCAGGAAAAATACCAGTCTCCTGAGGTTTTGCTCATTTAAATTCAGAATCAGATGGCATCAGGCAGAAAATAAGTCATTCCCCTTATCCTGTTCTTATTCTGACATTTCAGAAAAAGAACTTTCTTCTAGGGTGTAGCCCTATATGAACTTAAACAAGAAGCACAGCCTAAGGTAACATCCACTTTTCACATTACATAAAACAGAAATTTGCTTGTGGAAAATGCTATTGCTGTTGAAGGCTCATATTTAAAATGCTAGTGTTTTGAAGGTTTCATAACCTTAAAAAGCAAGATGTAAATAAGCTTTCCAGCCCCCATCCCTACAAAACTCTAGGTCAGGATTTAACCAAGTTGGGATGTGACTTTTAACATGAAAATTGGATGAAATTAGAACATCTTAAAATCAAACCCTTGTAATTAATGGTAACAATTATTTCTCAAACTTTGTGACATTAATCAGTTAACTGGCTACAAAATAGCAAAGGAGCTCCTCAGAGAGATGTCTAGATATGCTAAAATGCCCTGTGGAGGTCTTTGTCACCTGTTGCAGGTAGGTAGTTAGGGAGAAAGGTGGGACAAAGGGCCCCAGAATTGTCCATATTGTTCTGTTCCAGATGTCCAGGCAGACCTTTCTTGAAGGGTTTTAATTGGTGTAGCTTTCTCCATGTTACCTGATTTCTTTGCAGTGCCAAAAGTATGGTCATGGGCAAATAGTTGTCAGAGATAAGGCTGAAAAAAAGAAGGCTCAAAAATGTGTTGAGGAGAGTTAGAAGGAAGAAAAATTGACAAAATATTTTCTTTTTTCAATAAGGAAACAAAGGGGAAACATACATTATTGTCTCCTAGAAAGGAAAATAATCAGTGGTTTGTTTGTTTGTTTTCTTACATATGCACTGCAATAAGTTTTCTACTATGTCATCTATTATCATGATGGATCTCCCACAAGTGATGGATATATGGGAATGAGGTTGGTGGTGTTTGGTCTCTGAGTGACCTCAATGAGAGGAATTATTTCGTCACAGAGCTCTAGCAAGCAGCCTCCTGTCTGAAGGATATTCTCTGCATATTCATAACAGTTTCCTGATTTAAACCCTTCTTGAAGTAAGCAATTTCAATACAATTTCTAAAATACTATAAGCACGACATCAATTTAGCAATTAAGATGGCAGAAAGCAAATACTTAAAATATTGAGCAACAGCTTTCTAGGGATGCTAAAAATGTTTTTATTCAAACTAGCAAGCAATGATATCAACTGGATATAAACCCTATTGGAGACTGTCTAAGTGAAATGGGGAAGGCAGATGTTGAGGGGTCTTTGAAATAAGTGGAAAAACACATCAATGAACAACCTGTTTTCAGCTGAAGTCTCCTGTGTGAGAGGAGACTTCATCCATCCTTACATACATCCTTGTCTCTCATACCCAGGGATTCCCAATGTGTGAAATGAGGATGATAGTAGTTCTATTTTAAATTGTACTCAGCAGTATTCCCAGTGAATATTGCTCATGTCAGTAATTTCCATTATAATCACAGGGGATGTAAAGGATATCTTTTTATTTCATCTAGAAAACAAAATCTTGAAGTGAAGGCCTGCAGATGAAGCTGTGTGATCCTTGCACCAGGGCCATATTTAAGGCTAGAGAACTACATATCTTGAGAGCTTTGAGGGATATATGTGAGATTTTGCTTAATTCAGTAAGGTATTGGGAGAGTTGTCATACAGAATTTTGTCATAAATTGCTTCATTTGATTATGACAATTCAAAATGAATGTATAATTACAATGTAACATTTTAACTTTATCAATTTTAACAATAGTCAGGTTTGACGTTCCATTTCAAACATATAATATATGCTGTAATTAGTTTATCATGGTAGTTTTAGGGAATGGAAATGGCACAAACTATCAGCCTTCTGTTCCCCAATGCCTGCATTTTGGTTCTGTGTCTGAAACACACCTTTATGAGAACAAATACATATATGTCAGAAGTGTCACATTTTCCTTTCCATACTCTAATTCTAAATATTAGTGATTCCTGCCTAGTAATGATCTCCAAATTAATTTTCTCTGCAGGACTGTATAATTTCCATGGGCATCCTAGAAGTATCAGGAATGTTTATTTCTTGTTTGAGGTCATAGATTTTATTCTTGTCTACTGAGAGCTGCTGAGTGCTGTTACAAATCAGATATATGATGTTTCTTTAAATAAACAAATGTAAATCATGTACTAAAATCACATTAAGTGCAAAAGAAACATGCAATGGGTGTTATTTCTCCAGATGCTGCATTCTGTAGATATGTATTATGCAGAGAACTTTGACACTAGACTTTGATCTACATTAAGCAGGATCCTGAATGGCTGCAAATGTTGCTCTGAGACATTCTCATACAGAATATATCCCGTGTTTGGCTGTAAGACAAAATGAATACACAGGCTGAACTGCTTACTTCAGCTCTTGTTGCCTATTCTGCATCCAGAGGTTCTCATTTGCCTTCCATGGTCTGTTGTTTGCTCACTGAAAGCAGCAGTGATAGAGAAATGCTATTTAAGAAAAAGTACACTGTGCAGGAGGTGACCCTCTGTAGGTTGTCCTAGCTTAACTCAGATTTTTGTTGGAATATGTGTGTCCCAATTTTTGTGCTGTGCAGTTTGAAGGACACATTCAAGGTCTACAACGTCACCCAGACAGAACACACAATTCCACGGGCCAAGTTTAGAAATCAATAATCTTCAGCTGTTGCAAGCACTCTATGAGACACAGCAGTTTACTGTTATGTGCTTGTTTGTAATGTTGGCACATTAACAAGCCCTCTCTCATGGTGTTCTGTAGTCTAGATGCTCATCTATGTTTTTGCTTGATCTGATGCCCATTCCTGAGGCAAATGAAGCAGAATAAACTTGAGATAAAAGATGACTCTCAGTCCCATTATGAAATAACTGAGAGTTTAGAATGATGTGAGAGGCTGCACTGGTTTAGTTCTTTGCTTGAGAGAGAGAGGAGCATCCTCTCTGTGGCTGATCCAGCCACAAAGCTGGAGGGTGTCTTGGTGATCTGTATTGATCTACTTGTGTGGAACTGCTGCATAGCTCATAGGATAAGGAAAAAAAAAGTGGGAATGGTCATGCTGTGGTTTGAGGATAGCAGGTAGAGGATGTATTTAGCTTTCAGCTCTGAGCATTCTGATATTCTGTGTTCTCAGAGGGCATTTCAATGTTTCCCAGCACTTTTATCTCAGTTTGGTAAATGGACAGACATGGCTTCTCAATTTTTATTACAGGAAAGGTTTCTGTGGATTGTCAGCCTCAAATCTCAGGGCTCTCTCAGTGCTTGTCATGCTGGTGAAAGGAGGATGTCTCTCAGGAAGCCAAGGAAGGTTGCTAATAATCAACCACATACTCCTCAGATTTCAGAACTGTTATTCAGTATCAGTACTTTTTCATTTCACTGCATCACCCTCTGCCTTTGATATCTGCAATTCTTTAAGTAATTTTAAGTTTTTCGCTCTCCTTCTACAGTACTCTGTCCCATAACTAAAGCAGAAGCCCAGCCTTCAGTTCAGCAATATTAATTGCAAAGCAAACCTCACTTTTTCAATGTTTTGTTACAAGAAAAAGATAACACTGATAGTTTAACAGTTTAATCACACTCCCTTTCAGTGTCTTTCTTCACATGAGGGTAGAAGGCAAAAATTAATCCACTAAAAATAATAAGCTACTGTTAAAAAAATAAAAAAAAATAAAAAAATAAAAAATGAAATGATCAAATGTTAAAAATATTTCTCATCTGTTATCTTTTGAAATTATAGATAACTAAATTAAACAGTCTTTAAATATAAATTATTTAAGTCCAGTCATTCAGTGGACATCCTACTTTTCTGGCAAGGCCACCAACATTCAAGGTTCCAGACAATATCATATTTCTTCTTACACCTGTTTTTTAAATAATAATGTTAATGTTAATAATGACATATTCATTTTCAGAGTAAGGGAACCTGTCCATCTTTTGGATGGTATTTATAGGAGTCACATGCAAGCACCTCAGAAGATGCTTGTGCTGTCCAAGGACCTAAACTTGCTGCCACTGCCCCTAAATAATTCCCCATATATCTGGGAATGTTTGGCCATCAGCTCCTGAAGGGAAAACTTTTTATCACCAATTGGCCAAATATGACCTTGGCTGTATCAACACTGAATCCTGATGCATTAGGGTTAGGGTTATGTTTTGGTCAGCTGTGATCTCTGACCTTCCTGTGACTGATAGAATGCATTCATTAACTCCATTCTTCTGTTCAGTAGTTCCTTAAAACCTGCAATTTATGCTTTAAGTAAGAGATGTAATTAGTCCTCATACCGAGTTACAGTCAAAACCAAAGAATGCATCAAACCCTCCCCAATTAGTATTCACACAAAGTGAATTGCTCCTTTCAGTTCTCGTTCATTATTATTTAACTGTTAATCCAAAAGTTTATGGGCTCATGTTACGATGTTGATTATTTTTTTGGTTGGTGTCCAAGGGGTCATTTTGAAAAAGGCTTGTTGCAGAAGGGTTGCAGAGGATGTAGTTTTGCAGGAGCATTTAATGTGTTTTGCTTCCAGTCTTTCCCTGGCTGGGCAACAGGCCAGGAACTGTCTGAGGTTTGCTTTGTAAGTACTGAATCACTAATGCAAAGGCAGTGGAAGTACAGAGCCA
Source organism: Pachyramphus minor (assembly GCA_013397135.1). Lineage (NCBI taxonomy): Eukaryota > Metazoa > Chordata > Aves > Passeriformes > Tyrannidae > Pachyramphus > Pachyramphus minor. The sequence goes on along the minus strand of VYXB01010068.1, from coordinate 29,887 downwards.
TCATCCCCATCTGTCCAATATTACTGCACATGGAACTGACCCCATTGAACATATTGAATTAATTCCACTGCAGCGTTGCCCATCAAATTACTTGACTCTTTACATCACCCTTCTTTTGCTCCCTAATGCAAAACATCCATTTTATTTGACAAGCCCTTCTTTGGCTTTGGCCTAAACAGAGAATGGGGATGATCTTGGCTCACTTCACTCTAAATAATCGTTCTTTAATTACACTAGAGGTGGTATCATCTGCAGTAATTACTGAAAAGATGTCAGCTCTCAGATAATGGAGTAAAACATTAATGGAACTGAGCTGGCCCAGACACTGGCTCACAGAAACCAACCACTTGTTAGGCAGTGGCTTGGCATCATTCTTAGCCCCACATCAGTCCTAGTTAAGGTTTCAGCTGAATACCTGACTTAGGTCCTTTTAGAAGTTCAATATGTCATATTACATATAATGTAATACACATAATGCTTATGTGTATTTTTTTTAATGAATCTTGTTTATTTTCTTCAGAAAACAAAGTAATTTATGTCTTAAGATGGATTTTTACACCTACCTACCTGAGTCAAATCTCTCAAACTGCCTCATAAGCACCCAAATCTTTTTATAGTGGCCCGTTATATCCTGAGATAGACAGACCATCCTAATACATACAGAATTTTTTTCAAGTTGATTAGCAGCAGCAGCAGTAAAATCTCAACCTGAAAAGAGTATTCTTCTCTACCAGATATTACTGGATTATGCACTTGCAGGTCTGGAGGCTGGAGGGCTTTGCTGGTAGATTTATTAGCAGTAGACTTTCAGTCAATTCAGAGCATTCACGTAAAGTATCTAAAAGCTACTGTGCTTGGAGCTGTATAGTTGTGACTTTCTAAATAGGTATCTTTGACTATACATCTTTTGGCCTTGCTGAAGCTTTGAACCTAAAGGCCCAGTGAAATTATAACGTAAATATATAATATTCCACAGCTTATATGTGTTTAATACTGTATAGTCTTCAGTCCCCTTTTCTTGCAGTTATTTTAGCTGCTCATGAGTCCAACTTTCATATTCAAGAAAATAGACTCCAAATCTGTCAATCTGTAGCTGACAGTAATACTTAGTGAAGCAACAACTGTCATTTGCTATTAACTGAGATAGAAAATCTAATACTATTCCAATTAAAAATAAGCCAGATGAGATCTTCAGAAAGGACTTCTTCTGCATCTCCTCACATATGGTACTTTTCAAATGAAAAAAAGTAACATATGTGGAGAGCACTTTGATCCATATGGTATGCTCCCCTTGATATTTTTTCTATTAAAAATCCCTATACTGATAAGTCAGCCTTTTGATTTATATAGTGGCTTTTTCCTCAGTATAGAATGTTGAAGGCTGTTTTTCTTCCCTTTCATGCCTCTTGTTTTTCCTGGATTTATCACTATATTCAGTGTCAGGAGGAAGTTTCAAACTATAAGTTTCAGGTAAGGAGCAGGTATCATAAATGCTGGTTTGCCCTTTCTTGTCCACAATTTGCAGTGAAACCCCTTGTTGCAGTGGTCCCAGATGAGGCCTGAAATGAGTTTGCTTCCCTGTGAAACACAGAAACAGTCTGTAATGCACAGAATTCAGCACAGATTTAAATGCTACAGTGTGCAGGTTTTCCTTGTTCAAAACCTAATTTAATTCCAGTTAAGTCTTGATTGTGGGGTGTTTGTTTGTTTGTTTGTGGGTTTTTTAGTGTTTTTTTAATAAAACATTTTATTAAGCTTAAAAATTTTGTATTTATTAATTGATTGGCTTAGAAGTTCATACATAATGTAAATGTTGGCTGACAGGAAAATTCATTTATTAAACAGTGTTGGAGTGAGGTATCTGATTTTGCAGAAATGAATGAATGAGTTATTTCTTCCTATGTGGCTCTTTAGTGCAATCAACAGGATTTCACCTGCATTTTTTCACCTGGAATTCACACAGCAGGATTTCACACTTTGTTTGTAGCTCCGTCCCTTTGTTTTTGGCTCTTACTTTTCCCCCTCTGTGTGTAAGATCCAGTAGCACACAGAGCTGTGCCTTTTCTCTGCTAAGTTTGATGCTCCCTGTGTTCCCATCACCCGAATGTGACGAGTTTTGCGACTGGAAGCAAAAAGGAACAGGAATGTCTGGTGTGGCTGTGTTTCCCCAGCCCTTTGGCTGGAAGGGCAGTTCATCCGTGTGCAGCTTTCTGTCACACTGATAACAGGAAGAGTTAATCAAAACACTCCAAAAAATCTGTTTTACTGGAGGTATCAGAAGTGTGAGAAAAAGGTTTCAAGAACTCTTCAGTGTCCTTTAGTGTCCTGGGTACATTTTCTGCTGTAGAAGTGAATCCTGTCTGGATAAGATTGTCCAATGTTTTTAGAAAATTCACAAGTTTTTCCTAAATTTTTGACAATAGCACAACATACATTTATAAACAAAGTTCCTCTTTGCTTTCACTGGAGAGTTCTGCTTATAAATCAATGTCAGGGTGTAGCCTGTGGGTTTTGTAAGGAAAGTTCATGAGACAACCCTTAGAAAATAAAAAGGCATATGCATTAATGAAAGAACTTAAATGAATGATGTAGACATTTTCCCCCCTCTTCTCTATCCCTGAAGGTGGCTACTGGCATAGTACTTGTAATTATTTTTATTTTTGTATCTGGTCTGCAGACATAGCACAATTCTGCTTCTCTTGTCTAGGAATATTTCCACAATGAACGCAGTGATCCTGTCACATATTGGATGGGATTTTATATATAAGCATTTTTATTATAAAGATGCATTTTTATTATACCACATTGATTATCATCATTGCTATAGTCTACTTAAATCTGTGTAGGATGCAGCAGCTCAGCCACTGAACCATGTGAAGGACACAAGAGGCACACTTTAATGATAAGTGTTCCAGGCACTCCAGTGTAAAAGTACTTCTTTTAGTATAAAACATTTTGTGGCTCTGAGAATCCTCTTTTCATCCGTTTATGTGGAGTGAAGGACATGATAAATATTTAACTATATAAAAAATGTATAAAAACATATCTGAACTTGGCTGAAGTGAAAAAGAATTCAAATTATCAGAGTAATGTCTATGTGACTTTTTTTTTAATATATCATTTTAAGTTAGCTCCTAATAAGACATGATATAGGCAGTATGTTAATGATTGTGCTTTATTTTGTAAAGGATTTACTTTATATAAAGAATCTACTTAGTTGCTGGTAATTTTTTGCTAAACACTTTAATTGTGTCTAAGCTTTCTGGACATTATACTTGTAATTTTAGAATGTTCATTTAAACCTTTAATGAACACTATCATAAAAAAGTTAATATAAACTGATTTTAAATTCTGTTGTGATGGGGAAGAAGTTATGTGCTATGAAAAACTGTATAGAAATAGTAATTATAGTAAATATGATTTGCACGATTGGAGTGAAAGGTACATAATCCCAGCAGACAACCTAGAATGAAGATTCACTTAAATTTAAAAGGAGCAGTGTTTTAAAAAATATTTCCTAAAAATTTTCAATACTTCTCTACGAACAATTTTAGCTGAACATGAGAAGAGTAACATTCATCTGGTATTTAGGAAATTAAACCTTCATAGGATGTTTTCCAGTTTAAAATTAATCCAAAACCTTAACTTAGTGTGGCAAAAATAATGGTGCTATTTGGATTTTGATATTCTATGATATGATGTCGAGGTTAAAGCTCATAAACTGTCAAAACCCACAAGCTATATGTAGCACATTTTAAGATTAGTGAAAGAAAATGCTAAAAATTCTTTTGTATTTGCAGCTGGAACCATCTACTGCTGTTCAGTGGGGTATAACCTTTAACATGGTGTCAGTGTTACCTTCCTGCAATGTCAAAGATATGGCAAATGCCAAAAGAAACACTTTTTTCTATAGTAATTTGCAAGTTTTGCACATTATCATTTGAATTTAAGGACAGTCTTTTGAGATGAAACACTGCAACGTGACATTGCATTAATTCATGAAAAGATATGAAAAAAAGAGTATGAAAAAGACCTTGGATGAAGAACTATTGAAAGGATTGTGATTTTGACATTGACGTCTGTGCCATTTGGATTTTTTTTTTTTTTCTTTTAAGTATTTAGACTTAGAAAATAAACTTACTGAGTGTATGCTTCTGCCTGGAAATCCCTAGCTGGTGCAGGAGGAAGATCAAAAAGGAAAAATATGATGGAAGACAAAAGAAAATAGTCTCTGTGTCCGTGTAGTTGTCCAACTCATATGGCTGTACTGGAAAGAAAAAGCAAGTGATAGGTTGCAGGTTAAGGTCTTTTAGTGTAATTTTTTCTTTTTAGATAGGACTAAGACATAGTTTGTGGCTCTCTGCTGGAATGGTTAGTGGATACAGTTTTGCTCTACAGTAAGGCAATAATTAAGACTCACCAATGAGTGAATAACATCAAGAATAGCCCATCAGATCTCCTGTAAAGACAAGTTCTGATTTCAGAACATTAAGGTGTAACAGAGCTTTTCATGCTATTCACTGTGCTGGTTTGGTTTTTTGTTTGTTTGGTTGGTAGTTTTTTATTATTATTTTACTCTGTTTTGTTTCTGCACAGGCTATAAAATGGTGGGTTGTGTTCTGGTTTTTTTGTTCTGAAAAGCTATTGTCAAATTCTTGTTCAAAACAGAGACAGAACTGCAAATTAGTTTAGTCCCATTGTAGTTTGGTTTAATTTGCAGAATTGCTGCATTGTTTTACATGGATTATTTTGAGCAGGAGTTTGCTGGGAAGGGATGCTGCTCTGGAACTGCAGGTGTGAGAAGTCAGGAGCTTGTGGAGGAACCTGTGTAGAACCCCACTTTGTGCCTGGCTCCATTTTTGCCTTGTTCTGCCCAGTTATATTATAACCTAAATTCATAAATAGTAAATGAATCCATGGAGATGATAAATATTTTTCTGTGTCCTCACTGTTAGTCAGATTATCCAGGCCAGTCATCTAGTCCACTTGCAGGTGACAAGAGTTTAGTGCTCTTTGTGTTTTCTGTAGTTCATAAATAATACATCAGACCTTTTGCTTTCCGTGGTTTAACTGATCTTCCTAAAGGCTGTGTTGGCTGCACAGATCTGAAGTGTTTCCTGAAGCTTAAGGCTCTTACTGGAGACTTTTTTTTGAAAGAATAAAACCTTGTATATCCAGCAGCTTGGTAGCTCCACCTGACAGGAAAACAGTTTTCATTCTGCATTATGAAGAATCCTTCTGTTCCAGCTAGAATCTCAAACTGATGACAAACCCAAAACCTTTAATGGAGTGAAGGAAAGTAAAACAATTTATTTTATTAGCAGGAAAGAAAAAAGTAGTCTTTTTTGGATACAACTTAAACAGTGAAGGGTGTAAAGATTTGTACTGTTTCTTGATTCTGAGGAGAACAAGATTAAATATATCTTGCTATGCTTGTGTGAAAGGTGAACTGCAGCCTGCTGGAGAGTGCAGAACTAGATACAGTAGGGATTTGCCTATAAAGACAATACAGATAATCCTCCAGAAAAGAAGTATTTGATGTCCTCCTGCAATTTTGGTAATGCAGACTTAGCCATATATTGATAGGGGAATATTGTTCCTTTTTGTGATCTTGAAAGGAAAAATAAATATCCTCTTTAATGCTCTTTGCCCTGTTGCTTCTGGCTAACTCTGTGAACTCAGAGTGTATGAATAGGTGGAAATACATGAAAAAATCTGTATAAGACATCTACCTCTTGTTAACTCCAGATACCTCTTTCTTTTAGAATGCAAAAGCAGTATCAAGTCTATCTGGATGCTGTGGAGGTTTGCAGCACTATTGTGGAAAATGTTATTGATTCATCACTCTTTTTTTCTTAATAACTGGAAATCAAGATGGAGATACATATGATTAACTAAGAGAGATTATGTATGAAAGAAAATAATCTCCTGAAGAAGAATGTGATATTCACTTCAAAATGTCTGTATTGAGTGTGATTCCAGCACAAGGAACAGAAAAGCCTTCTGGCTTGGCATGTGACCAGTGCTGTAGTTGAAAGCAGAGAATTTTGCCTGTCAGGTGTTTCTGTTTCCCTCCCACATTTGGTCACCCTTACATGGGAACTATGGGCCAACCACTGATCTTTGATTAAAGGTCAATTAAAGAAATTATATGTTCTTGTTAAATAGTTTGTCTGTAGAGAGGTAGCTGAGTGGGATTCCAGGTTTTCACAGTCCTCTTGAGAAGTTCAGCCCCACAGGCAGGGCCATCACTAGAGGTTAACTTTCCAGGATATTTGGGAACTTAAATTGTAATGAACTTTCTCCTGAGGATTAATTATTGTCTCAAAAAAAGGGTACAAATTGTGCAATTTCATTTCAGGCAAATGCCATTAACAAAAGCAGTGTTTCTCACTCTGATTTAATGGGAAATTTTTCATGTTTCTATACTGGTTTTGGGATAATGTTTTGGACTCCTGTCATCTCTGTCTTTCCCACTGCAGGACTTCTGCCCCAGGCTGCTTTTTCGACAGCTGCCCTTGTTCTTGGTGCTTTCTTATCCTCACACTCTACAGAAACCTGGTGTGCTTTGTGCCTTAGTGTAGGAGTCTCAGGAGTCCCAGGACATTCAGGTAAACACAGCTTCTTCCTCTATAAACCCTTAAAGTGTTCAACTCAGAGCTGAGTGAGAAGAATTCATTGGTACCATGTTGCTATTCATAACAGCAGGAAATATGCTCATGGATCACTCAGAGTTGCTCTGCCATGACATGACAGCCTGGCCCAGCTGAACAAAAACAAGGAGATTTAATTCCAGCTGCCCTTCTTTCAGCCAGTCACTGAGGATGTTAGAAGAAAAAGTGACTGTGACACGGCTTCAACAATATTATGTAGCTCACAGGCCCCCCTCAAAGAAAAGCATAAGTCTTGAGTTTTCTTTGTCTTTTCTGTTTGCAACTAAACTTCTCAAACTAATGACAATTTTTTACGTTGTTAGGTCTGATGGCATGATTTGCCAATATCTGCAGGCATGATGAACACATCATTAAAAGGATAAAAATCCAGGTTTTAAACACACTGTGTTAGATTCCGTGTTCTGCTGTTCCCATTGTTTTGTTTATGACAATATTAGACTCACATATTACTATCACATATTACTATGTGGATTTTGTCTTTTTGTTAATGTTTTCCATTGAAAAGTATATTTACCCATATATTTAGAAAACCTCAACATGTACAGAAGGAAATTGTGTAGTGTGCTTTGGTTCTGAACAAACAACAACAACAGGAACTTCAGTTGATCTATTAAGGGAGGAAGGAGGAAATTCAGGAGAAATCAAGGTAACTTTATAAATAAATCCTACTTCATAATTTCTTCTCAAAATTCACTTAATGGGTTTCTTTTTAATGTTGCTTTATGATTACATCTTAGTGAACAGCATCAGACGTATCACAGAACTATTGGAAAATCAGTCTATGAAGGATTTTAGAAACTGCATTTGTATTAATAAGTAAGATAAGCCAGGCTCTGTTGTCTGCCCCTGAGATGAAATGGTACTTCATGGCTTACCTCCAGATGGCCAAACTCTATTCCTCTAGAAACAGGATTGCCTGACCAATATTACCAACTGTGAATTATTTTTAGCCCTAAACCATGCTCAGACAGTTTATGGCAGTGTCTTAGTTGGCCTTGGCCAAACTGTGTTGGGGTTTGCTGACAATTAAAAGCCTGGATGATTGCCTGTCAGTTCTTCAGCCTGAGATGGAGATCTCAGGGATTCCAGAGCCCATCTGTTCCCATGCTTAACTGTCCTTACCACCAAAGCATAGTCTCTAATAAGACTATCTTTTTTTTTGTCTTTCAGTTTAGAGACATGAACTGGTTATATCTAATTTAAGATGACCTGAGCTACCTTTTCTTTGCCAGTTGCAAAGACTTTCATTGGTATTTCTCCTATTATTTATTTAATCTATGTTTTATTTTATATACTCAACATTTTATTTTATTTATATTATTAGTACTATTATCACCATAATAGTTATTATTGCTACTGGTGTTATTGTACTAGTGTCAAAGTTTGTCAGAAATGAACCATCTCTTTGCAGCAGAGTGTAGTGTGCTGATGTTCTTTGCCTTTTTTTGTGCTGGACTTCATTCTTGTCCAGCAGCCACATGACATGACATGACCTGTTAGCTACAAAACCCAAAAAGAATTGACACAAATTGCCCTGATTCCTAAATCTTGTAAGTCCTCTTACCACAAAACTATAAATGTTTGGGTTTTTTTTTTTCCTGTCTCAGGGTTGTTCCTTAACCATGATTGGTCTCCATATCCATGGAGCAGTGGGGGACAGTGGGGTCAGCAGATTCCCAGATGATTGTCTAGGCTGTTCAGTGATGTCTCTGATTTGGGTTCCTTGGGAGGATCATAAAACCCTCAAATGGTTCGGGTTGAAGGGCACTCAGTGCATCTCCTGTATTATTTATCATGGGGAGTACACTTCTTTAATCTTTTTCTCTGAAAAAGTATTTGCAGACACACCATATCTGCCAGGAATTTATGGGACTGGAGTGGAGTCCTTCAGAGAAAGGAGCTGTTGGCCACTGTTCCTGTTAGGAATAGGGCTTGTGAGTCTCGTGAACTTTGGTTTTATTAACCTGCATCTTGAACATGTAGAACTGGAGCCTGCTTGTGTTCTTCCTCTCAAAAGGTACCAGCTTGGAAGTGCAGCACTTCCAGGGGAATGTAGCAGTCTTTCCTCCTTTACTTTTGCTCCTGTAAAACTCTTCTGGGGGCAGAGGTAATGTGAGACAATATTTTAAATAATTACATTTGCCTTGCAATAAGTTCTACATCCTAAGATGTGGAGAGTTTTGAGGTTTTCCCAGATGGTAACTAGAGCTGTGTAATGAACCCAATTTAGGGGCAAAAGAAGAATGCCTGCATGTTTCTATCAGCCTTTGCAAATTACTTCTTTGTTGCAGTAAGTTTAATTGCAAAAGCCATTTTATAATAATGTTCAATCAAATTGTGTTGGGGGGAAGTTCTGAAAAATAGAGTAATTCAGTAATTATTTTACATTATGAAAAATATGGCATGTTTCTAACTTTAAGATGTTTAATGACCACTTTGGTAAGCTCAGCAAGAGAGTGGTTGAGTTTGTTTTGTTTTTTTTAAGTGAGGCTTTGGAAAGGAATATAAAGCTTTTATATATCCTATTAAACTGGCACACACCACGTTATTGATTATATATGCACAGTTAGCTTTTCTTATCCAGTTATGTATTATGGCTGGATTAAATTTCTCTGAAATATTTTATGGTGTATCCTGGTGTTTAAAACATTATTGCACCTCTGAATACCCCTTGTAATAGTGTCTGGTACAGAATTTTATTCTATGAAATGGATTCGCCATAACAGATGCATTTAGGTATTATTCTTTTGTGTTCTTTAAAAATCCATGCACAACTCAGAGTAGACACCTCTACTTTTTTATTGTGTTAAGCTTTTTATTTTATCATTAGTGCACTGTGAGCTGCAGACAGATGAAAATATTGTGCAGCAGAGAGCAAAAATGGGGAAAGTGCTCTTTTTTAAATGTAGTTCTCAGATTTTTCCTTAATGCTGGCTCTCACCCTTTACTATGAGGAATCTATATATAAACATACCTGTATATGAGGGGTTTTTAATGAAAAGTATCATGTGTATTGATTAGGATTAGGTTTTAACATAAAATCTATGTATAGATTTCTTCTTGTGGACAGGTGAAAAAGGAAACTGTGCCATTATTAGTGATAGCATATTTACTGTTTCTGAGGGTTTTATGTTACCTCTGGAAGGCAAAGCTGGATGAGACCTTTAATGAGGGGGTAAATCATTAACTGGGATTTCTGTGACAAATAGAAATTACTTATTTTCATGACCTCTTCCTGTATCTACTCAAATATTACTCAAGGCAAAGGCTGATGGAATTTCTGATAGCATGTACTGAACCTCTATCAATAGATGTCAGTGTGACTAATATGTGCAGCTGATCTGTTGCAATCCATGGATCTGTTCTGTTACCAAGACATGAGTAAAATAATCACCTCCATTTTATATCTTGCAAAGGAATGATGGCAACAGTGCCTTCAAATGTGTGTCAGAGAGTTATTTAAAGTGTTTGCTGAGATGGGGCAATGTCATATGTTTTATCTGGTGACTTAAAAGGTGAACTGGAACCAGAAAATCCAGCATTCCTGGGCACAGATGTTCTTTAAATTGATATTAAGTCATAAGAAATATAAATAGTAGAGAAGGAAGAAAACTTCATGTACTGAAGAAAGGTGGTAAAGAAGGGTTTTAGTCTTATCAGTGTTTCAGGGGAAAAAACCACAAAAAACCCCCCAAAAACAGATGAGCTGGATGGCCAAGCTTTAAAGTCAAAGTAGTTTTTGAGTGATCAGAGAAAATGCCAAAACCTTTTTTTTACATCATCTGCATAACAATGAAAACTGAAGTGAGGTTGTTGGAAAATAACACCCCTGGGATGCATGTAAATACACAAAAGCTTAGAACTCAAAACAGAGCCTTAGGGAATTAAAAAATGCACAAGGAAGATAATAAAAATGGAATTATTTATGGTCTCTAATTGAGAGCATTGACAGGAGGGCTAGAAAAATCCTAACACATTCCATAAAGATTGTATTTTGTTGAAAGTTTTCCAAGAGTTTCAGCCTTGAAAAAAATTTCTTGCCTGAGAGAACATAAAAAACAAGTATCAAAGGTGACCGTGTTGATGTAACCTGCAAGCAGAGTGGAAATTCCTTGGAATTACTTAACTATCATTTTCAGTAATAACAAGAGATAACAGAAAACTATGAGAAAAATTCTGATTAAGTTTGTCTTTTAGCATAATGTATTTACTGTTTAGAAAAAGGCAGGTTTTCAGGCCATGACTGGACTAACATTGTCTTGTTTTTGCTGCTCTCCAAGTGGCCCTTTAGCTGCTCTGCCAGCTTGTCTCTTCACATTCTGTGCAAGAATTACTTTATTCTGTCTGAAAACCATAAGGGTCTCCTAATTTTTTGAAGATTCTAAAAATGCAGCAAACAGGCATTTCCTTTTTTTTTTTTTTTCTTTTCTTTTAGTATATGTGAGGGTTTATATTTTTAGGTTTTTATTCAATTTGAAATAACTCATGAAAAAAAGTTAAGTCAGGTTGGGTAACAATCTTGATCCTAAAATGTACTGATCCCTTTTACCCTGATTCCATGAATATACAATGACTGAGTTCTAAGAAAGATCAATTTTACTGTCTTTTATCCCCTAGCCATGTTCAGAGCTGATCAGTCCTTCCCCATTCTGACATGGCCTTGATATATCCAACAAGCTTAATGCTCTGGGCTGGTTTTTCTTCTGAATTACACCATAATTCCAACAGGAAGTCCTTGATAATAAAGGATTTCCAGCTGGAAGGCCCAATAACTAATTTAATTTAGATTAATATAAGTACTAACCTGCCATGGTGCTGCTCCAAGATCCTGCCATGTGAAATAATTACAATACGATATAAAAAGGAGGCTTTTAGGAGTGTTTTTTACCAGAGAAGAGAACCTCACTGCTCATACCAAGAAGGGCCAGTGTAAAAAGCAGGGTCTAAAAAATGGCAGGTCTCATTCATATATACTTTTTTTGTTCAGTTTCTGAAAATACACCAACAAGTCTTTAAAACAAGGGAATAATAGAGCTGTATCAGAAGGCAGTATTTGCTCTCCCTGGACAAGGATTAATTTTTTATCCTGATCCACCTCACTTCAATTGTTACTTGATTGACCCAGAAAGTAAAAGCATTTGTTATAACTCTGGAAGTTCAAACACACAGAGAAAATTACCATCCCTAGAACTTTCTTTGCCAGTCTTAATTGACAGACCTAATAACTGTTCCTAATAACTTTACAGCCTCTTGGCATGTGTGGTTTATAACAGGGTAATCATAATAAAATGAAATTGGAAAATATCTGACAACTAGGCTTTTAGACTTCTCTCAAATTGAGCTTTCCTAAGGAGTCTGAGGGCATGAAATAAGCAGGCACTGTGTGACTGAGGGTATTTCAAACAAAAAAGTAGATAAACCCCAGGCTGTTGAGTGGGAGCAGATCCCACAGGAGTGAACAGAGCCTGTGTCTGAACAAAGGAAAAGAAGAGATAAAACATGGTGAGGGTGCATGAAATGTATCCAACTGTAGTCCTGGATATTCCAAAGTGTAAATAAAAAGCAGTGAGGGCACCAAGAGACCACAAGACAAGAGTAGCTTTCTTTTACAGAACAACATGCAGGATTTTATAAACCTTAAAAAATTGAGAGATTAATGTCAATCATGTGATCCGTTCGTTTGAAAGCCCCATTGGAATAGTTCTGCAGCTCTTTCAAACTTTTAATCACAGAACAGTGAAACCTATGTCTAATTTTTGTTTTTAAAAAGTGTAAAAGGAGAAGTTTTTTAGACAAGTGTCAGTTCCCAAATTTAAAAGTCTCCATACTGGGGGAGCAATCCATACATACTGAGTTTTAAAAAAAATATTAATGAGTAGAAGAATGCCAAGAAATTGCTCCTTAAAATAAAATAGCAGAGTCTACAGAAGAATTTGCTATTATTTCTACTTGTCTTTTTCAGTTCCTAAACAGCAGAATAGGATAATTAAAGCAAAGCTCAGGTATGCAATAGTGTGTCAGGACTCCAAATATTAACTGTGGGAAGGAGTATAAGGCCTCACAATGCAGAGAAAATTTAATACAATTTATACATTTTTAATCTTTAATTGAAATTAAGAGCTATAGGAGGAAAGTGGAAGAGAAACATTAAAAAAAAAGAGAGACTTTTATGTTGAATTTGTAAAGGGACAGTATAATTTGGAGAAACAGCAGTATTGGCTTGATTTTTTTGTTTGCTTGTTTCTTGATGATTTGCTACTCTTTTAATACTTTTAATATTTTGCAGTATCCGACCTTCAGCTTATAAGAAAGGGAAAAGTTGTGGAAATCAGCCTTGTTCTATGTGAACATTTTATAATCTCATATCTGTCTCTCGCTTATGCTGCTGAAGAGATCAATAGATGTTCCCTGCTGAGGATGTTATCTTTGGTACCAACTTTTTAATTAACTCTTGTCCTGAGCTCAAAGAGCAATGTTTCACAGTATAAACTCTTGATGTACAAAGCAGATCTGACATTTATCAATTACGCTCCGTGGTATCCAGTGCAGTGATCAAACAACCAGGAGCTGTAGTACTGCAAGTTCTCCAGTGATGGCAAAATAACACAGATCCCCACATCAAATGCATTTGCATCACTCTGGACTCTTTTTGAACATGTTGGCCAATCCTTTTTTGAAGAATACTCTGCTGACACTAAAGAGAAATTGTCAATACTGAGATCACGTTGTGTATATTGGATGTGATAGAAAAGGTAATAAGATTAGTATAGTTTTACTGAAGTTGCTGTCTTGATCAAAAGTCAAAGCAAAAAACCAAGTCACTTTTAATTCTTGCTACTATGACTGTTCATTGAGAGTTTGTTTTGCTCTCCTTTGGGCATCAGGGAGGCATTTTCCAGATGAAGCTTTCTTTGGGCATCCGTGTCCCAGCCCACAGGTCTATGCATTTGGCTTCCTCCTTCGCTTTTATCAGAAGTGAATCAGGTGCAGTACATGAATCTATATGACATTTTTTCCTTAGGGAGAGCACTCATCCAGATTGGCGATCTTGTGAAAGTGTTTTCTCTATTCTGCCCTCTCTGAACAATGGAGCTGTTCTCTGCTGCAAGAGGGAGGCCCAACACAATCCACCACTCACCCCAGAATTCTCCAGTATTTATCTGAACATCTCTTATCTGCTTGGTAATTCTTATCTTATGTTTATTAGTAATTCTTGGATGTTTTCCAGAGATGACACAGAATTTATCTATTCTGTAAAAACAAAAGAAGGCTTTCTAAAATTTCAAATTAAAATGCATTACTTCTTATTCTTTCTGTATCTGTGTTATGTTATTCTTTGATTACAGTGGTGGCCACTGAATATTTCATTTGACTGATTCACTTGAGCATTGTTGATGCATAATGACAACAGTCAAATGAATGTTTTTTAAAAGAAAACCACCAAGGACAGCTTCTTTTTAATACTGGGTATAAGTGTTCTTGTTTGTCTGAGGGGTTTTTGCAGTATATCTAGAAAGAATTTCTCTGCCTCTATTTTGAGATCTCCCGTACTGAAAAACTGTTGAGCTTTCAAGAGCCACTATGTTTTAGGAAGACCTCCTAAAGACATCTTAATTCCCAAATCCCCTTGAGATCCTGTGCACTTTTCAGCAACAAAGCTGCTGCCTCTGTTATTACTGTTTATTTTTGTTGAAGGAGACACTAACACCAAGAAACAACGGCGATTTCTCCCAGCAGTCTGGTTCTATTAAGGACAGCTGGCACTGTGTCTGCAGCTCTCTACAAAGCAGAGGATATAATTTTTTGCTTGTGGTGCTCTGATGGCTTTGTTCATCTCTGCTGGTGACAGATTAGCTTTGCAGCATATCCATAGGTCACTGACCATCCTTTTTGTATTTGTGCTGGTCAGTGCTGTGAAGAAGTATTTTAAATTGAAAATAACACTTTCTTTTGTTGCCTTGTATTTTGGAGACCCAGAACTCTGTAGCAGAGGTGCCACAGGTCATACTAAAGATGGAACAGCAATGCAGCATGCAAGAGCTTCTATAGTAGCACCCATCTCTCATTATTCCTGCTGTCAGCTGGTCCCAGCTGTCCATGACATTTATAAAATCCTTTTCATAAAAAATTTAAGGTTAAAAAGTGTTAAGGAAAAGTGTACTGCCATGGTTTACTAATGAAAGAAGGAAAGGTTATTTTATTATCAAATGTACAAAGGAAAGCACTTTTCCTCATCTGAGCTGGAAGTTTTCTCCATAAAATGAAAAAAGCCCTTATCTTTTATATTTCATTTTCATCAGGTTTTCCTGAAATAATTAAATACTCTGAAAACACCATTGAAGCATCAAAGTTATATTTTAAAACATGAACAAGAATTTAGATTCTTTACAGACTCTCTAAGATGCTCTTTGCAAAAACACCATAAAAACAAGTCTGTATTTCCAGGGAACTTGATGGGATATGTTGACAGAAATTACAAAAAATGAAATAGGGTGCTGACTGTACTTCCAACAAATGGACAGATTCATCCCCCCTTTCTCCAAAAGGACAGTGTTACAGAAGTGGTGAAGGACAGTGAGGTCCTTTGTTGTGATTCATGGAATGTGTGTTGTTCCAGGAGTCAGACCAACCCGAAAGCAACACCAGTGAGGCAGAATTGCTGCATCTCTGGACTTATACAGAAATTTGAATTTTATTTCCTCATGTCACTTTGAAATGGAGTTATTTGTTTTTATGATAGTAATCAGGAGAGAAACACCCACCTTCACTTTCATTGCTGAGATGAATTTTTAAGTGTAGACTTCTGATAATTGGACTGTGAATTATAAGCATTTTATAAGAAATATATTTTCATTGAGGCAAATTTTTCTACACAAGAAGACTCATTCCAAGAAGGAATTAAAAATTACTAAATTATAGTAAATAAATTATTGGAGTGCACAGGGCACAAAGTCAGAAGCAAGGAACAAGCAAGGTTCTGCTTCTTTTTCCAAGTATGTTAATTTGGTTTCTTCCCCTTTCTTTGTTTCCCCCTCCAGCTTAACCAACAGTGCCTGTTGGAGAGGACCCCATCCCTTCTTATGTGTATGAAAGGTATGGTTACACTTTGACTTAGACAAAAATATAGCAGCATTGCAACAAAATGGTTTCAAATTAGTTAAAAACACATGCTAAAACTAAAATGTCATCCTTTAGACTCAACCAGCTGGTTTCAGTTGAAATGATGTCCTTTGTTTCTGCACAAGATCCATTTAAAAGGCCATACCCAATGTTCTCCCCAGTTGTTAGGGCTTTGGAATGATCTTTTTTCATTTCTATAAGAATGGGAAGGTTAAGCTTTTGCTATTGAGGATTTTTTGTGTGTATGTGTTTAATATCCAGCTCATGAGTTGTAGCACAGAAATCTCCAGGGTGAACTTCATTTTTCTTTTGGAGTCCTGACTGGGGCAAGCGAGAAATTCCTGTCTCTTGTCTTCATCCTGCCTGTCTCAATAACAGAGTCAGAACCAGGAAAAGAATTACAGTTGATAAAAATCCCTTCATAAATGAAGTGCTTAAAATTGAGAAAAAAATGCCATGTCTGAGCTAATTTATTCCTCGTCTCAAATATATTCTAGCCCTCATTACCTTTGAAGTAAACTGAGAACTTTTGCCAAACATGTTTTGAAAGTAATGAATAAAGACCTCTTTGGGAGATGGATACTGCTTATCTCCAGGTATGTTCAGACTGAATAAGCATTCAAGTGTGTCTTGTATCCTTGCCAAAATACCTTTCCATTACAGCTTGCCAAAAAAGTCCCAGAGAACAGCCCTTTATCTTTTTGAGGACCAAAAAATGAGTCCATTATGGGCTAGACTTACTTATCAGCAGTACAATTCAGGCTTTCTTGGCCCATACTTCATTCAGGATAGAATCTACTCTTGCCAAAAATTACTAACAGCTTTCTTGGGGTGTTGAGAGCTGCTCATGCACCTCATGAATTCTGTCTTGCTCTCTGAAAGAAGAATCATCTTATAGAAATATGAAGATTCCTTTGCTGGGGGTGATGTGGAAAAGGATTTTAAAAGCAGTATATGCTTTATTTCTGTTACACAACAAAGAGAATAGGGATTATCAATACACCCAAAACATCACACACTGAAAGTTAAATTAGCAGCACAGCAAAAATGGCTTTTGTAAAACCTGTAAGCTTTGATATAAATGGGAGAGGCAGTTCATGGAGCTCACACTGACTGACCACACTTTGGAAGACATCCTTTCTTCGTGGTAGATTTTCCAGTTTTGGGAGGCATGCAATGAAATGTTGATTTTAAAGTGAGGAATGGAACCATAATATTTATGACTATAAGAAAAAAGGACATTCTCTGTCTTTGAAAATTTCAGAGCTTGTTGAAAACTTTTATCTTCAGTGTGAGCCTAATTTGCCAGGCTTATATTTTTCCAGTTCTGGTTTTTTGTTATCCAGAAAAAAATTCCTAAGTGGAAATTGTCTTCCAGATACATTTTTTTTCTTCTGAGCACACTGTAAGTTCCTGTATGACCTTTATTTTGGTTTTAAAATTAAAAATTTGTATGGTTTTCTGCCCCTAAAATTTCTTACCATTATGGAAGTGATAAATGAAGTAGGACAACTTACTGGAAAAAAAAGCAATTTTTGTTAATGTTCAGAATCTACTATAGCTTCTTTATAGCTGGATTCCTTCTGAGAAGCGAGTAGTTTGGATCCTGAAGGCCATTTGTGTCCTGGTACTATGATCTCAAGTGATCCATAACTGTGTAAGTAAAAGAGTTAAACATCTGGAAATTATATTGTGGGTCCCTTCTAATTTCTTCAACAGTTCTTTAACCATTCCTAATGAGTATCTGCAATTTTAATCTCTTCCAAAAGTTGCTTTATTCAAAGTCACTGGCATAACTAAAACCATTCTGTGATGTTTTGATCACCCTGTACAAGCTTTACAGTATCCTGAAGAAATCCCTGTGGGATAACACTGAAGATGAGCTGTGCAAATCTGCTTTTCTTGCCTGGATTTTCCACTGGCCTTCTGAGTACTCCGGATTGCCTGGATAGGAAAGCAATTAAAATTCAACAGCAATTGCAAGTTATCTGCAAACTGTTTTAATATTCACTTCAAAGCAGACACCAGTGAGTTCCAGAGAAGATTTTAGTAGTGCAGTGTTTGTTCAGATGAAATGACAGAGAACTTTGTTTGAATAAGGATACACTTGAAACCCTTTTGTGACCAGATTTTCAGCATTTTTCAGAAAGGAATCCAAATCTGTCCCTGCATTGCTTTGGATTGTAGGGATGTTGCAACCAACAACTAGTTTTTTTCAAACCCATTTTTTTATTCTAGTCAAGGCGTTTTCTTTCTAAGAGTCATCCAGCCGTTATTAAAGTTTAGACTGACTCATTACTTCTATTTCCAAGCCATTGTTTCCACTCCATTTTTATTTTTCAGCAATCTTCTGATTCTGTTGAGTAATTATTTCTGTGGTTCCACCAGGAACTTCAGTGATACTCAGCAGTTTCTTCTAGAGAGTTTTGAAAGTGTTCTGTTCAGAAACAACTGTGAGATACAAAAGATTCTTTGGGCCATAGCAAACACATTTTAAATAATGTATTTGTGCCTGAATAAGAAAATATCTTCTCAGCAAGCTTTTTTCTATAGGTTTTCTTTTCTCACCTGCAGACCAAGTACTCTGGCTTTGATACAGCTTGTGGTAAGTATTCTAGTGTTCCTTCTTGCATATTTAAATCATTCTGTGTCTTTAAAGATTTTTATTTTAGTGAAATAATCATCCAAACTTTGGGACAAAAAAAGTGGTTGGTGTGATTTGTGCTTGTAAATGCTTACCACCTGTCTCATCCCTCAGGTAACAGAAAGGTTACACTCCCGAAGAATTCAGAAATTTCCTTACCAGTAGTCCTCAAATACTGGGAATACTTTAGAAAATGTTTGCTGAAATGACATTTCTTTTTCCTAGACCACATGGGAATGCTTTTTATGCTAAATTAACCCAGCAATCTCAAGAAATTTGTCACCATTTTTTCTGGAAATTCTGCCTTGGGCAGTCCAGTGGGGCTAAAGCTCAGGTAAATGTTTTAAAATCTCTTTTAAATAACTCAAATTCTGTTTAGTTATGAACCTGTTTCAAATTATTTGTTTCAGTACCAATTTAAGTCAGGGGCAAAATATTCATTAACTTTAGGATGATGACCTGACCCTAAAAGTGGAAGTAGATTGTACCACGTGACTAATGTCCCTTGCTACTAAGCACTAGCTTTTATATTCTCATTTATGAGGATTACAACAGATCAGTCATCAAATTGAATGCAAGTACAAATGTAAACACAGCATAATCACTGAATATTTCGCTGCCAGGAAAAATAGAGATAGTTGCAGCAACTTAATTCTTCAGTCTTCAACTTACATACTTTTGTAATTATTTGGGTCACTGCTGAAATGCACCCATGCAGCACAGTAGTTTTAGGCAGGAAGCGAAGAAGAAAACTTTTTCCAATTGAAGCTGCAGGGCCAATTTTGATAGTAATTATCTGAGCCTGGGTCAGCTCACTGGATGTTATTATCTCCTGCCAAACTAAAAAATGAAACTTATGAAAAATGAAACCTGTAATGATCCTAAGTGGTCAGACCCTACTAATGGAAGTCATCCAGAAATACAGATATTCCTGCTGCAGAAGATATCATTGGGTGGCATTTCTTTTGATCTGCTCTGAAGGGAAGAATTTCGGTTAAAAATTCATTAATATTGTGTGAATATGATTTTCTAGCACTGTTGACTCTCATTCTATTAGGAATGCTGGATTTATCCCATAATCATGTGGGCTGCTGCTGTCAGATGGGACAGGGGAAAGAAATGTCATGGGCCATTGGTCTCTGAGTGATGCTACTGCACACATAGGTACTGTACTTCTTTGAAAGCTCCTTTGTTTGTGGAAGCAGTCCTACAATTGAGTGTATTCCCTCTATTAAATATCCTTTTAAATTACTTACAAGCTTAATGGATTGGACTTTAAAGTGTTTTTCACTGTCATACCTGTTGAAAAGTCATGTTCACACTCTTCATTCTTGCATTGGTCTCTTCAGGAATCCCATTATTTTTCTTGACACGTGGTGTTCTTCCTGAGATTTATCAACTCGTAGAAAAAAAAGGATTTTACTCCACAGTATTTATAGGCATGTTGTTTATGCCCAAGTCTGGCTTGTTACCTTTTTGAAACCAACTACACATAATATAAAATCCAGCTGTGGTTCTGGGGAACTGTGTTTGCTCCTGTAGGTGATAATTTTTTAACTCGGTTTTCCTGCATACATGTAAAACTCTGCATTTGTCCTCTTTGGGCTCAGGTATATTTTAGATACTTGGACTTTAGTTGAATCTCTTTTAAACTTTCTTTGTTGAGTCAAACAGTCTGAGCTTTCAAATCTTTCATCCAGGCTGGTTTCCCAGTTCTTCAGTCATTGTTATGGCTCTCTGCTAATCTCTTGCTGGTCCCAGCAGTCCTGAGATGAAAGCCATTGCGAGTTCTCAGTTCAGAAACGTGTGATCGGTAAAAAGAGATTGTATCTCAACATTCCTGCAATCCTGATCTCACAGAATAGCCCTGAGCCAGGAGTAGGCAGGTTGTAAATAGAGAAGTCTCTGGACCACTTTTATTTGTGATGGAAATGGGCTCATATTCCAACAGGTGTGGATTTGGTCTTTTGAGCCTCAAATTATTCTAAAACAAAGATCTCATAAACTTGACTCAGAAAAGCTCCAGGATTTTACTCTGTGTGATGTAACTATCAAGTTATATAGGACGTGTCTCAACATAAAGCAGAAATGTCTGCAAACATTTCAAACATACCTAAGAATAAGAGGAAGTCTTTGTTCATTGAATCCTCAGAGGTCCTGCCACACCTTGACTTATATCTCATATCGAGCTGTCTTTCATGTGTCTGATTTAGACACTGCAGTAGATCAGAGCTGGGGAAGGTACATCCAGCTTTCATCACCAGCTTGTCAATATAAGGAGAAGTGACATGACAATAACACGTCCCAGCATGTTTGTTAGGGATCCCTCACCCATGAAATTTATAATCCTTTCAAACACAGAAACTATGAGATTTTAAAGGCGCTTGGAGGGGCTCATGGAAACTAAATGCAGAAAATATGGAGTGAGTGGAAGATAAGTTCCATATCACTTAGTGATTTCCTTTAATTGCAGGCAAATGCTTTAGAGGAAGAAGTAAACTCTTTTCTGTTCTTATGAAATAAAATAATACATTATTTTGCTGTGTTTTCAGCCATTTTGTCCAACTGTGTGAACACTTTAGCTTTAAACTTTTTTTTGTTTGAGTGAGTGTCCCTCTATATTACTTAGGGCAGATTGACACTAGTACTAACTTAAAAACCTATACTTTTGGTTGAATTGGTGATTTACATTAAAAACAGTTTTTAAAACAGATTACTGGTTTTCATACTACAGTTCGCCAAGACAGACAATTCAATTCATTTAAAACCAGTGTCAATTTCTACAATCAGCACTATAAAAGATCACATGATGTCTTAGTAGATATTTCTATATAGTTGTAATAATATCATTATGTGTTTAATATATAGATTAACATTTCCCAAGAATATTAAATATTTACACTTTCAAAATATTCATGAAAGCAGTGAATTTGTCACATCCATGTCAAAATCCAACTACATTTATTTAATTTCAATATACGTTTCATTTGGCACAGAGAACTTTGGTGAGGGAAAATGGTGAGCAGAGCTTTTAGATGAATTCTCCCTGTCACAGTTACAGTGCTCACACTGGTCTTTGGATCCCATTTCGCAATGCAACCCTGGGAAGCTGCTCCAGCAGATCCCTCCAAGACCTTGTGCTGCAATAATGAATACAGTGACCCTTTCAAGTGGCCACTTGAAGGGGCAGAGTTAAGGTTGCTTTGTTTTTGTTTTCCCTGACAATACATCTTCCGCCTTTTCAGACCTGAAAAATTCAGATCTGAAGTGCTGTAATTCTTCAGTTCTTGTTTTTGAGATGCTTGAGTGACAGTGAACTTTGCTTCCTAGAAGCTCAGAACACTGTCAATAACCTTAACTACGTGTGTGATGGGTTTTATCATTGAATGATAAGAAAACCTTTCCCTGCACTAGTTCTCATATCTCTCTGTCACTGTTACAATAACTTGTTTTCAATGATTGCCTCTAAGGTGCTGGTTTTGACTTTGCTGGTCATTGCCACAAGAGCGTGGCCAATAAATATCCAGGAATGGCAGTGGATTAAGGCAGAGCTTCCAAGAACAACAGTGAATTAATCAGGTAATTTATCCTCTGCCACCAACCACCTTTTCCTATAGTGTTCTGTGGTATTCAGGTGAGCCTTCAGCCCAGTCAGGAAATATTCTCAAGACAGGTTTATTTATTTAAAGTGTATGTGTGCAAGTGTCTTAAATAATGTGATGGGCTGGAGCTGCACCAACATAATCTTATCAGCATTCAGTATCACTGGCTTTAAAGAAAAAAACAAAAAGCAAATGCATGAAAATGAGATGAGATAAAAATTCAATCAGAAAAATAAAATATTTTTGCAATTGTTTTATTCATTTTCTTTCTCACACAATTCTGTTACCTAAAATACCCTGTCTTAAGCATCCACTTTTTGGCATATGTTCCGAAATATATAAACCTGGCACACATGAGTGGAGGATTTTTAAATTACCAGTGAGGAACTGATATACTTTCACTTTAATCTGAATTGGAAATAGCTCAAAAAAAGAATAACAATGTTGTCTGCAGAGACACTGATGTAAATAGATATTTCAGAGCACAATCTTTTATTTTTATTCTTTGTTCATAACTGGTAAGGAACTGTAAATAACTTCATAGTGGATGTTGATGATTAGAATCAAAAGGGAAAAAATTGGAAGTTACAGAAAATTGGAAAAGTTCTTACAAAGTTTTGTATTTACCCATTCCTTTCCCCTTTTCTTCTTTACAAGAAAAGAATTAGAGTTAAAATTTTAGTTAAAATGTTTTTGCTTTCCTAAATTGGCACTTTTTCGCTTGTTTTTTAACTCTCATTTTATCACTCCTCTTTTTATGGAAATAAAAGATGGAGACATCCAGCAAGCTTTGTTCTAAGTGTCTAGCTCAACCCCTTTGGTAAGTAATTTTCTGTAGGTCCTTTTTTGCCTTTTCCACATGTTTGATACATGTTTTCCTACATGTTTTCTCTCCAGATTTGTTGGGAGGAGACCTAACAACAGATGTCAGAATGAATAAGCCCAGTATGCTATACAAATAGCCAGACATGGCTCATGTAACTTTAGCCTTGTAAATCTGGAGACATGCAGCTTTTGGGGGGGGACATTTTTAGGGAAGAACATCTTAATTATACTGTATCTGTTATGCTTTTGTTAAACTAGAGCCCACTACTATGAGTTATGGATATCAGATATCTGTCAACTATATAATAGTTTTGGAATCCTTTATTCTTCCTGTTACAACCTGTTTTCTATTAGCAGACTATGAAAAACTTACATGTGCTATTTAAGCTTCACAAGGTTCCTCTGAGGCTGATAAAACATGGAACTCTCTCTTTCCTAAATACAGATAAATTAGAAGGCACATAGCAGGTACTTTCTGAATAACAGCTTTTACTTTTTCTTTACTGAGAGCTCAGAGTTACTCAGTCAGAGTTAGCATTCCTGCTGGGGAGCAGCATGTGTCCATATATTAGCTGCTTAAACTCTTTCAAAACTTACTGTGCTTATGTCATTTACATACCTTGATGTTATTTTTATGAGTGTACACGTATTATTTTGGTCTCATCACACTGCTTGTTTTGGCACATTTGGACATCTAGCAAAAGTACAGGACAGAGATCTAACTGTTAATTATAAGTTTAAACTCTCATTGCAATAAGCAGAGGGGATATGTGCACAGAAAATAATTCAGGCTACAATTAAACTCCAAAGTAATGGAATTGCTTTAAACATTCCACTATATGAACTTGGTGCAAGTACAGAGCTACTTCTTTTGTAGTTTGATCCATTACCATCAGATTCTGTGTGCAATTATAAAGTTTAGGGATGCACACTGCTATGTTCACTCAGAATTCCTGTAGTTGCTGTATCCCAAACTTGAACACTCATGGGTTTGGGGATATTGTCAGCTGTGAACTGTATCTGTTATGACTTATGTACCTTTCTTTAAAATAATCAGAAGCCTTAGAGCCTTCTCAGAACTCACACTTACCTTAAAATTCGTGCTGATATTTTTACAGTATTTATATCTTGCATGTCTGTTGTGGAAATAGGAAACATAACAGTGATGACCTACAAAGATCCAAAATTTGTCCAAAGGGATCAAATTTTGTCCAAATTTGCAAAATTAATCTTTTGGATATGAGTGAAATTGTTCTCAAAGTACTTATAAGTGTGGAGTTTGCTATTAATTTCAAAGTGATGCTTGGCTTGGATATCTTGCTGTGACTAGAAGAAAATAAAAAGCTTAAACTTTAAAACTCTCAATATGAAGAATGCCAAAAGGAGACAAATTCATATTCTGCATGCAGAGAATGATCATGTTCGTCCTCAGGAAGATCTGCATTTTGTATCCTCAGCTCTTTTCAACTGTAATATGCATAACTCTTCTCTCTAGTTCAGTTCAGCTCAATGTACAGTACAAAAGAATCCAGAGGAAAAAATAGCTTTATGCCAGCTTTTCAGATCTCCAGTTGGAATTCATTTCAATGAATGTTGTGGGATAAAGAAAAAAATAAATATAATCTACATACTGCATAGGCTGTTCTGATATTAGAGTTTAAAAATATCCAGAACATACTATTTTTTTCCCCCCTGTACAATTTCTCTGTTACTTTCCACTTGTTTAAATTTAGCAGAGACAAAAAGTGATGGTTTGCTGAATTTAAAGTACAACGACATTTCTAGAAGGCCAAAGTAATGGAGAACTGATCTTAAGACCTTTAGTGTTTAATACATTGATTTTATGTGTACTCAACAAAGAGGAATGATCCAAAAACCTGTAATAAGTCTTTTATTTGTTATCACAACTGTAATAGTATTTATGGTTAAATATGTAATGGCCATGTCTCATTTTGCACCAATACACTGATTTTCATCTAAGAGAAAATCCCAAATGTGCTGGGCAAAGGATCCCCCCTGCCAGTAAAGTGAGTCATGCTTCAAGCTCTCAGTGTGTGCATCACCCTGAGTATTATAAAAGCCTATAAAACCATCAACAAGTTATGCTTTAACATCATTCCTCAAATTTCAGCCTTATTTCTGGAACTGGGTTCTCAGGGATTCCAGTCATTACCCCAGTGATGTGACATCCCTGGAAATATCATGTACTGATCCTGGACTGAGGGATGACAACTGCAGGCACCAGAGAATATATTACAGGTCCAAAATACTGCTGTTTTACATGTGCAATGCAAAGTTACTTAAGCTGAAAGTTTCTTTTTTAATTCGTGATTCATAAAAATTTTAAACTAAAGTATAAATCAGCCTTAAATAATATGGAAAATATATTGTAGACTAGAAAGTAGTAGCAATTATTTGCTCTCTCAATAATTAAAACCAAAGCCTGACCCAATGTTATTAACATAATGTTAATTCTCCAGTAATCTGACAATTTAAGAGAAATAATTTCTTTCTATATTCAAAGGAAACTCCTGCAAGTTGACAATAATTTCACTTTCTGTTTGTAGATGATCTTTATTGAATTCATGCTCATAAAATGTCCATTTCATATGTGGGGCTTTCAGGCCCTTTCCCAATTCTATGGTGTAGACTGCTCCTGATTTTCAAAAATCTGTGCTAGAATAATCTTTTAAAATCAATTGTAAGTGCCATTAGACTGAATAAGGTCTCTTAATAGCAGCTGCCTCCCATGAGTGCTGTAAGTTTTAAAGGGGAAATGAATCTCTTTTCAGCTGTATACAAATAATTTAGACAAAATAATGAAATTGCAAATAGACTTTCGGAGAAAACCACTGACATTTGTGGGTCTCAATACCTGGACACTCAGTGTCTCCCAGGTCAGAAATCCTGGTAATAGTTTAATCTGTGGAAGTCAGAAGAGGAAGTGAGGTATTTCTGAAGAACTAGGCTGACTTGCAGGAATATCTATACTTTTATAAATCTTATAAAACATGTAAATAAAATTCCTTTTATTACAGTCAAGGACATATGAGAATATAATTGGTGATTTGTCTTTATTAGTATTTTTCAGGCTAGAAAGGCTGAGGTGCTCATCACTGCCATTGCAGCAGGACTGCAGTTGGTCTGGAGTGTCTTATAGTTGAACCATCAATTATCTGACTTAAGAGGGGGAAAACAAACATTACAGATAAAAACAGCTTTTAAACTTCACTTTTTCTGAGGCTGCCACCTTGTCTAACAAGATCACAGAATTATAGAATATCCCACCAACTCCTGGCCCTGCACAGATGTGCAGAAAAACTATGTAGGTACACAAGCCAGTAAAGGGGAGAGGTGGTCATACTCAATAAACATGCCTGCTGCATGCTTATATACATATATATGTGAAAATTAAACAGGCTTCTTGACACTTTTTAATATAGTATTTTAATTTACGGAACTGGATTTGTGATGCTTTGTAATACATCATCTGTGATACTTTCATCTGAAGCTAATTAATTTCTAAACTTTTATTCACAAGCAAATCTAGCTAATAAAAACCCTGTCAAAATAGCCTTACAGTAATCTGTTTTTAGACATTCTACCAGACAGACAAACCTAAAATGTGCACTATTAAATTAAATGCATTCAACCTTCAGTCTGTGCAGAGGATTACAATCATAGAGAGAGTTAGAACACTTAATTCAGTGGTTTGTCCCAGAAATTAATATAAGATAGAGGAGTGTAATTCATGTCAATCAAAATTATTGGAAGATTCCACACCTTTTTTATGATTTCAAATTACTCAGTGCTTATCTCAGTGTTGTTAGAAGGTAAGGCTTTTTTGGATCACTAAAGTCCCTCTGTATTTCTACTGTTTATAATGGTGTCTTTTTTCCTCACTGCCTTCATGAATATCTAGGTTTGTAATTTTCTACTATAACACTTTTAGGGAATTATTAATTAATTAAATAAAATTGATTATTAAAAGTATCCAGGACTCCACAGGTTTGGGATCTGCTTCTTTATATACTGATGTACCTTCAAAAATAGCATTACATTTACACCATTCCAGAGCAGAAAATTAGGCTACTACCTCTAGTCTGCTACGTTATTTTTTATTCCTTTCTAGTATTCCTTGCCCTGGCTGCTGTAGAGTGTAGCTTTGGGGGATGTAGAGTTTCTATATATCTTTTGAAGAAATGAGAACGAATTTCAGATGCAACGTGTTACTACCTGTTCAACATGATTTCTGAGAGGCAAAAGCCTGACTGTGCTTTACAACTTTGATTTGTGAATCAATTATTTTTATCTAGCTTGAAGTAGTTTCATCAGCTTCAACTTCACATAGTATGGTACTATGTAAAACTAAAAACCTTGGTTGTTGGCACCTAGTAAGTGTTGACTAAATTCCATATTTCTGTGTTATTTGAAGTATTCCACTTTTTATATTTTTAACATATTATAAAAGGGCAAGAAAGTACGTGATGGAAATTTTGGAGCTCATTAGTTCATCTATGACATAATTCAGAAGACTTAAAGCTCAATTTAGTCAGACTTTGAGGTACAAAAGGGTATAAGTCGTGAAATACAAAGAAGTGCATTAATTTGCCTGTAGCAGTAATGGAGTTGGTATGCTCCCAGCTCTCTGTCCATTCATCAATACAGAACCTCCACAAACCAGCATCTCCTCTCATTTTTCTTCCCCAGAAGTGCTACAGCTCCATTTTGAACAAAATATAATTGATTGCATTTGGACAAGACTTCTTGTAAGATTAGTTACATTTTTAATCAAAATGTCAAGGGGGCACAGAGGTAACATGTGCAAGGGAGTTCTTTGTGTGCGAGGGATTCATTGCTTGAGACCAGCTGCAGATGCACAGCCTTGTGCTGTACCTTCTTGCCCTACAATTAGTGACAAACTTGGGTATAAACAGAAGTTCTCTGAATGAAAA
Organism: Pachyramphus minor; assembly: GCA_013397135.1. NCBI lineage: Eukaryota > Metazoa > Chordata > Aves > Passeriformes > Tyrannidae > Pachyramphus > Pachyramphus minor. Next base: position 2,067 of record VYXB01010068.1, on the reverse strand, counting down.
TGATGACTGGATCTGTCAAAGATTTAGAAACCTGAAAATGTAGTTTGGTGCCCAACCTCTAATTGCTTGACCCTAAGGAGAAAGCCTAATACACTGTATATTAAGGCCTGAGAGATCTGTAGTGCATGGGGAAGGTCAGCACATGTCTAAGCAAATTAAGTCCAATACCTTTGATTCCAGTCACTGGACACTTTATCCCTGAAAGGAGAGATTAGAATTCAGCAGATTTTATATTCTATTCCTCTGGGGAGGAATTGGAGTCTGAATCAAGAATGTACACAAAGCTTTGCAAACTTCAAAGGAATGTGATGAAAATGTGGATAATGTTACATCTTAAGTATGTAACCTCCTATCCATAAGGTTAATTCCACTGTGAAGAGGATAGTGTATGTTCAGGAGGTGTCAGTGGATTGGATTCCACTGGGTTGGAAATGGTACCAAATGTAAGGTAGAATGTGTTATTAAATTCCCTGTGCCAATATGTCTCTGGTGCAAAAAAAAAAGCTCAGATGAGCAGAGTTTGTTTGATCCACAACCATTAAATAGATAAAAGATTTGCAGCCACAAAGTATGGCACAAATACATTATTGTTACATATTTAGGGATCTAGAATTTTGAGACTTTTCATGCTTGCATGTGAATTTATCTTTGTCACAGAGTGGGAATTCCAAGATCTCCTCTGTGTTGGGATGTGCACTGTGCTTCCACTGATTAGTTAATTATTCACTTGGGCCCTCTCCAGCTGAGTACCCTGATAGGAAGGAATATAAACAAAATAGTTTCCACCAGGTGTCAGCCCCTTGCAATAATGAATAGGAAAATAAATTAAGGTGTTGTTAGTGGTGTGGTTTTTTTTCAAAAGAAGACAGAGAGAAATATCTCTAACAATTACATTGTTAAAATGGGTATTTAAATAGGCTGCATGTGTGGAGGACTTTGCAATTTAAAATGATTATCTAAAAATAATGAAACTTGGGTTTTTTTCAGTCTTCTGTGAAATGGAATAATCAGCACTCTCCTGAAAAAAAGTATTATTTTCTCATGTATTTTCATTACTGCATTTGAAGTTATGATTCATAGCTCAACCTTATGAGGCAGAGGCTTATTTTTATAGTGTTACCTTAAATTAGGATGACTAATAAGTGATTTTGAGGTACAGTGATCTCAGTGGTTCTGCGGCTACTTGTTAGAATGTAATGTGTTTATATATGACTTACTCTGACACTTTGCAGTAGACTTTCCAGGGAGTAGGTGACTGCTGGGTGTTAACCATGATATATTAGAATCTTTATGCTCATGAATTATTAGGACTCAACTGAAATGTGCTTTACTGCTCAGTTGAGAAACATCTTTGCATCTGACATCTGTTATGCAGCAACAGGGGTTTCTTTCATACCTCCACTGTGTGCTATATCATCTCGGAGGCCTTGGGCAATGCTTTGGCATGTGCAGAGCTCCTCACTTGCTGTTGGGACATCAGATGGCACCAGAGCAGTTTGTCACGTAATTTCCAGGAGGGAGGAAGCTCTGTGGAGCTATATCTGCAATGTGAATGCAAATAGGATTAACTCTTAAAGACTGGAAGATTGAATTAAACTGGAATTCAGGATGAGTGATATGAAAACGTGTATTTTCTCCTTTTTCTTGCTGAGTTTTTGAGAATTTAATGTTCAGTATCTGTAGTCAAAAGAAAATTCAAATGGACCTGGATATTCTCCTCCTTTCTGCCTTTGGGATAATCATGATGGAACAAGGGTATATGTGTATTCTCTAAGTTTTTGCCAAGAAGAGGTTTTTTCCAGACCAGACTGATAGGTCATATCATGCATTCATATGAAGAACTCTAATTAGTGGTAAGAAAATGTTTTCTTTCTTTCTTTCTCTCCTGTATTATGCTACAGAAATATTTAGTACTCCTCCAAAAGGAAAAAAAACAACCCCACAATAAAAAAAACCCTCCCAAAAACAACAGGTAGGAACCTAAGGCATCTCTAAAATTTACCTTAATGCTTAAGATCTTACTGAAGACTCCTTAACTTCAGAGTATTTATATTAGAGAGTAGTTGA
>VYXB01010066.1:274-116328 GCA_013397135.1 Pachyramphus minor | reverse complement strand
TCTGCCCCTGCCCAGGGAGTTGGAACTGCACTGAGCTCTGCCCTCAGTCTCCTCTGCTCCAGCTGAACACACCAAGTGCCCTCAGTGTCCTCACACACCTTCAAATCAAGGCCCTTCCCCATCTCTGCTCCCTCCTTTGGACACTCTCCAAGGGCTCAATCTCTCCCTTCCATTGTGTCCCCCCAAAGTGCCCCAATGTTGAGGTGAGGCCGCCCCAGGGCAGAGCAGAGTGGGACAATCCCCTCCCTGAGCCCCCAGGACAGGGATGTCCCTCCTGGCTGCCAGGGCACTGCTGGCTCAGGGACAACTGGCACCCCCAGGACCCCCAGGGCCCTTTCCCAGCTCTGCTCTCCAGCCTCTCATTCCCAGTGTGTCCATCTGGGGTTGTCCCATCCCAGGGCAGAATCCAACCCTTCCCCTTGTTGAACTTCCCATGGTTGGGGATTCCCAGCCCTCAGACCTGCCCAGGTCTCTCTGCAGGCCCTCCCTGCCTTCCAGGGATTCCCCAGCTCCTCCCAGTTCTGGGTCATCTGCAGATTTGCTCCGTGTCCCCTCCAGTGCTGTGTCCAGGTCATTGATGGAGATGTTGGAGAGCACAGGGCCTAAAATGGAGCCCCATGGAACCCCAGCAGTGACAGGTCACAGTCTGATGTCACCACAGGCACTGTCAGCTTCTGTGCCCGAGCCCTGAGCCAGTTGCTCTCCCAGCACAGGATGTGTTTATCCAGCTGTGGGATGGACACTTTGTCCAGGAGGATCCTGGGACAGACAGGATGCAGGTGCCAAGCTGAGAGATTCTCTGCTGAACATTAAGAAAATGTCCAGAAAGCCAAGAAAGACCAATTAAATATTGGATAGTTCTCTTGCATGCATGGGAAGAGCTCTCAAACTCTCCAGGAGCCTGGAGCCTGTCTGACACCAGCAAACTTTTCTTAGGCAGCAGCAGAAGTGACGTTTGAGGCTGTGAAGCACCAGGCAGGCTGAGCACACATCAATTATTTGAAGCTGAATGGGTAGTCCTGGGAACATCAGAGGCAGGATTCAATATGTTTAAGGTGGGTGGCAGCTTATATGCCTGGCTGAGACAGGGTTTTATAGAGGAAGTATAAAAATAATAATTAAAAAAATAGTCAGCGGCATTTAATGTGCAGGGGCTGAGTCGTATTTTCAACTTGTCTCCACCTCCCTGGAGCCATCAATGCCTTCCCAGGTTCTAGAAACGTACCTCTACTGAGCTCTGCAGGTCCAAAGCCCAGGTCCTGCAGGACATTCAGCTCCAACTTTTACTGAAGGGTCAATTTGAGTGATGTGGCTTTGCAGGAGATGCTGCTCATGGGGTTCTGCCAAGGCTGGGAAGGTGATTCTGTGAGTCAGGACTTGAGAGATACTTGGTAAAAACCTTCAACTTAGACCAGCAACCTGGACACCTACTGGAAGGTGTCCCTGCCCATGGCAGGGGGTGGAACGAGATGGGCTTTAAAGTCTCTTCAAACCCCAAACATTCTGGGATTCCATGATTCTCTTGGTCCCTAACAAGTGTCTGGACCTTCTCTGCAGGGCTGGGTGCTCAAACTTGATGTTTTTCTGAGCTTGCCCAGACAGTCAAGCTCTGGAGATGGCAGAGGTTTCCCTGTGCCCTCAGCAGTGGATCCAGTGCTCCAGAAAGGCCCTGGAGCCCTGGAGCATCTGCAGAGCAGTAGATCCTCCTTTATGACAAGACAACTTCCAGTACAGGGACCTAATGGTGGGGTCTCATCCAGGGTCCCAGCAGATGGAACAAGTAGTGATTCAGCACCTGCAGGCCAACTTTGAATGCATCAGTTGGAGGGCACAGAAGTCCATACCCAATACACATCCCTAATTTCTCTGGGATCACCACAGCTGGGAATTTACCCTTCTCTTCACATGTTAAGCATTCTGCAGATCCTACACTCCATGGATGTGCTGGAGATTCATGAAGCCAAGAGGGAAGCAGGCAAGAAGAGTTGAGTTCTGCAGGTTACTGTGCAGGAGCTCAGCCCAGAGGGATGTGCCTGTAGCTCAGTGTCTTGCATTTATTTCTGGGGTTTTTGGTCATACCTCAAGATCATTTAATACAAATCGTGTGTGATAAGAGTGTGTTTGAACCATGCAGGTCACTCCAGGTTCACAGCAGCTCCTGGAAACATTCACACTGCTGGTGGAGGACCTTATCTAAGAGCTGATGTTGGTGTGACATAATTAATGAACGTATGTACTAAACCCCCAGTGCTGACTGTGAGCTCTCAGGGTCCCTTCCTGCCATTAGGAAATGGCTGGGGCTGTCTCAGGGAGACATCTACCAGTAAGAAAAGGGGGAGCTTTTCATCCCAATGATCGATACAAAGAGTTATTACCCAGCTGACTGTCAGTGTGTCTGGAAGGGGAATGACACTTTGTCCACACCAGTCCAAAATCAAGAACAGAGGAAGAATTCAAAGCACTGCAATGAAGTCTGGGCTCTGAAGGAATGTGGGAGCTGATGGGTCCCATCGAGGGGAGACAGAGCACGAGGAGTGTGGAGGAGGTGGTGGAGTCACCATCCCTGGAGGTGTCCAAGGAACAACTGGAGGTGACACTGGGGTGCTCTGGGATGGGTGACAAGGTGGGGATTGGGCACAGCTTGGACTGGATGATCCTGAAGGTCTTTTCCAACCTAAATGATTCTGTGATTCTGAGAGTCACAGGGGTCCTGCCTCTGGCCTGGGGAAGAGGAATAGCCCAGAACCTTCTGCACAAAACCTTCACAGAACCTTCTTCACAGAACCAGACTGCACAGAACCAGACTGCACAGAACCAGACTGCACAGGCCAGGCCTGTGCCAAAGGTAATAATGTTTCCTGGTCCTTGCAGAGTTTCTTTGCCCAAATCAAGTGGGCTGGGGGAGAAGTCATTAATTTTCAATTGAAGTCCTGATGAGCAATTTATTAGATGGTGCTCAAAATTGCAAAGCACCACTCCATAAAATGCCAAAAAAGAGCTTTTATAAAAAGAGGAGATTTGGGATGGGTTCAATGAGGGATCTCAGCACTTCCAGCATTAGGAATTGCACTGAGATAAGAGTTTAAAAATTAAAATAATTTAATTTTCTGATTGAAATGTTTTCTCTGGATCAATACTTTCTTCTAGAATTCTTTTTTTTTTTATCTCAATAAAGCCATATTTCTCATAATTAAAAAAAAAAAGTAGCTCTGTGTTGGAAGATTTTCAGCCAGCTCCACCTACTGCTGCTCACAGTGCTGATCCCTCCTCCCCAACACTCCCTGACTCACTGCTGCTTCCTTCCCTTCCTCCTGACTGGAATGTGGAGCTGCTTCACAGCAGAGGTGGGAGCAGCCTCCCCCAAACCAGGTCTGAGTGATCAGGAGAAAGCTCAGCTTGTCTTTACCTTTGGAGAGGATAAGAGGACTGGACTGACTGCTGGGAGATGTCCAGAGCTGTCCTGTTTGGGAATGGCAGGATTGCTCCAGTGTCTTTCCCAGCAGGGAGGGTCCTCAGGTCCAGTGTGCTCTGGGTTGAGCTCTTGCTGTGTCGTCCTTCTTCAGGGGCTTTGACCTTATCTCATGTTTCTGGCTGAGGTTGTGTTGGGTCTCTGCAGGTGTCCTGTGTCTCCTGCAGGCAACAAGTCTGGGCTTTATCTTCCTTTTCACCTCCATTTCACTTTCCATCTCCAGGCTCTGGGCTGGCAGCCCAGCACAGACCACAGTGGCCCTTCTCCATTCTGCTCTGTCTCCACATAACTCTCCATAACTGGTATTACCACATCCTGCAGAGCAGTCTATTCCAAGCTTTCTCTGATCCAACAGAGCACTTTGGGACCTGGAAGCTCTTTATCCAAGGCCCAGATTCATGCAGCAGACTTGAGGAGGGTACTCTTGGGAGGCTTACCCTGCACAGCCCCCCTGTCTGAGGGACACTCAGTCCCCCAGAGGTCACTCCTGACAGACATCCCCGGTGTCAGACACCCCTGGGTGACACTGGATGTCCTCCATCCCGCTCACCCACCACAGGAGATGGATCCCCTCTTGCCAAGTGCTCCAGAGGGGGAGGACCCCTGTTCATTCTGGCCTGTTCCTGGTAGGTGCAGGGAGAGGAGCCCTTACTCCACTCAGTATTAATTCATTCTCCTCCAGCACCTCCAGTGGCTCAGTCTATTTGTCCTGCCACCCACAGAAACCCCTTTGAGGCAGCCTTTGCTCCACAGCCATGAGCAGGACATCAGAACACAGTAAGCCCAGGAGAATTGGTCATTCTCATATGAAGTTGTTCATTCTCCACACTTCTTAAGCCAATTCCGGGTTTTCTATTCCTCACCATAATAATTCTTCTTTCTTAGCCAACCTATTTAATCTCCTGTCATACAGATACCTCTCCCTGCCATCAGTGTCCAGGCATCCCTGTTAGTTTTTTGTAGAGATCCTCCTGTTTAGGAACTGGCACTCACAGTGCGAGGCTGTGATGGCCATAACTGGGATTTAGATTAAATGTTAGGGAGAAATTCTCCCCTGTGAGGGTGGGGAGGCCCTGGCACAGGTTACCCAGAGAAGATGTGGCTGCCCCTGGATCCCTGGAAGTGTCCAAGGCCAGGTTGGACAGGGCTTGGAGCAACCTGGGCTGGTGGAAGGTGTCCCTGCCCATGGCAGGGGGTGGCACTGGATGGGTTTTGTGGTCCCTTCCAGCCCAGCCCATTCTGTGATTCCAGTTACTCAAAGATGAGATGTTGTTTCAGAACAGCCTGGGAGAGGTTTCACACCATCCTCACATGGTCAGCATTGCTCTTGTCCATCTTCTCTGGCTCAGTCTCTCCAGTCTTCTCCTTATAACCTATTTCCAGCCTCTCATCGCTCCCTTTTCATTTCAGCTCTTTTTTTCTCTACCTTTCCCACAGTGCATTCCCCACATGGGGATCCCTTGAAGATCCACAGCTCTTGCTGCTAAGTGAGGGTCTGGGGCAAAGTTTGTCCATCCCATTTGTAGGACCCACTGTCATGCCCAGATCAGTCTCTGCAATGCTGCTGCCACTTGCCTCACCACACTTCAGTTTGGGCATTTGATTTCTCCTTGTGCTGACTTCTCCCTTGCCTTTGCTGCGTTTCATCTTGTTGGGTTTGATTTTTTCATCAGCCCTCATCCAAGTTTGGCCACAAAGCTGCTTTTTTTGTTGCCTCCACGCAGTTGGGTGGTGCTACTTCAGTGCTGTGGGTTCTGAAGAGGAGCTGGTGCCTCTGACAGTCACGATGTGGGGCTCACAGGAGAGCAGCCCCCTGCCAACCCGGCAGCTGGAGGCCAGATGGGATACCCTGGGCAATCTAAAATGGAACAGATGTCCACATTTAGGCATTTAGCTGTGTCTGATCAGTTCCATCATCTAAGCTGTTGATAAAAAGATTGAAACAAATAGCTGGCTCTTCAATCCCCATGAAATTGTGGCACTATAAACTGTGCTAAATTGTCCAGCTGGAACCATTTGCTGTGAGGTCAGAGAGCTAGAAAAGAACTGAAAGATTGAGTAGCACCAGGAAATCTGTTCTTTACCTATGACAACAGGCAATAAATTTGTATCCCCATTCTTGCAATGTCAATGAGTAATTTTATTATAAATTCCAACTAAAATGGTGTGATGTCTATAGATACGTTTCTATGAGTCAAAGAATGTGTGATTGTTGATACAGGTTTTGCATAGTTTACATTTGTAAAACATGAATTCCACAAAGTTCCTGTGCATTGTCTGTGTGGGTGTCGCTCTGACTTTGCTGAATTATAAGTTCAAAAATTTTTCAATGAACTGGGCCCAGAACAGACACCTGAGAGACTTAAATCTCTTTCTTGAGCAGATTTCTGCCACTAAATTCAAAATCTAATGTTTTTTAAATGGTGCCATGCTGTATGATTTGCTTTCAATCCTATTTCCCTACTTGGAGGACACTCTCATGTCAGATTGTGTCAAAAGCCTTATGAAAGTTGAGATATATCATATCTATCACTTTCTGCTGTCCACAGGCCACCGACCCCATTAAAGAAAGAGATTAGATTACTTTGACATGATTTGTTCTTGACAAGTCCATATTGGCTGTTTCCCACTGCCTTTTATCCTCTGAGTGCTTATAAAGTGATTGTTTAATAATTTGCTCCAGTATTTTTGAGAGTCTCAAAGTCAAACTGATGGTCTGTAATTTCCCAGCTCTTCCTGTTGCCACATCTCTCCAATGTGACCTCTGGGTTATGGGAAACTCCCCTGTTCTTTGGGAAGAATACTGGCAATGTCTCTTAGGATGTATGAAAGCCACACATGTGGAACACCCTTTTGTAGCATGAGCCCATTTCATGTTTCCTGCCCGACTCCATTTGGGATGGGGAGAACTGGGGCTCAGGGATATTTCCACATGACTGGACCCACAGGAATTCTGTGCTAGTCTGGGAGCACCTGGGAGGCTGAGTAACAGCTGAAAGAGCTGTAAAGCCTCCCAGTCAATTGGCCTTTCCCGTTCCCATTGTGGGTTGGAAGCACGTCGGCGATGCCGAGATCTGCGGCATTTTGGAAGCGGGCGGGTGGTGTGAAGCAAACAGCATCTGCTGCAGCACCCAGGGCTCGCTGACGTCGGGCCAAAGGAATTGTTGCTTCCCATCTTTGATTCCATCCCCCGCCCCAACCATTTCATAACGGGAATGCCACCCCAGCTGAACCTCCTGCCCGGGGCAGGGTCTCCACTGAGGAGCAGCGAGGAACTGGGATAAACATGTGCTGTCCTGGCACTGGTTGGGTGAGGGAGGGGATTGTCCCACTCTGCTCTGCCCTGGGGCGGCCTCACCTCAACATTGGGGCACTTTGGGGGGACACAATGGAAGGGAGAGATTGAGCCCTTGGAGAGTGTCCAAAGGAGGGAGCAGAGATGGGGAAGGGCCTTGATTTGAAGGTGTGTGAGGACACTGAGGGCACTTGGTGTGTTCAGCTGGAGCAGAGGAGACTGAGAGCAGAGCTCAGTGCAGTTCCAACTCCCTGGGCAGGGGCAGAGCAGGGGCAGGACTGAGCTCTGCTCTGGGGGGACCAGGGACAGCAGCCAGGGAAGGGCTGGAGCTGTGTCAGGGCAGGGGCAGGTTGGATCTCAGGGAAAGGTTCTTCCCCCAGAGGGTGGTTGGCACTGCCCAGGCTCCCCAGGGCAGTGGGCACAGCCCCAAGGCTGCCAGAGCTGCAGGAGGGTTTGGCTGATCCTGTGGGGCACAGGGGGTGACTCTTGGGGCTGAGCCTGTGCAGGGCCAGGGGTTGGACTGGATGGTCCTTGGGGGTCCCTCCCAGCTCAGCATAGTCTGTGTTTCTGTGATTCTGTGACTTTGTCAAGACACTTGCTCTGGCACAGGACAATACTCTGCACTCCTAAACGTGAGATATTCTTGAGAAATCCTCCAGACAGAGATGCTGTCAGTCAGGGCAGGGACAGGCTCTGCTCCAGGGCTCACCACCCGCTGCAGGGCAGCAAATCCGTAACCAGTGAGTCTCTCATTCAAGGGAATTATCCAGGGAAGGAAAGTTTTCTCTATTCCTCTGTGTTTTTCAAGTTACAGGAAGAAATATGGCAGTTGGCACAGACCCCAAGAAGGACTCAGGCTTGGGTGACTCACAGGATCTCACCCCACCAGTCCCCAACCCCGCACTGGTTCCCAGTGCCAGCCAGAGCCCTGCCAGCACCCAGAGTTACAGGAAGACACACGGACCTCCAGCAACCACAGGGTGATCCAAATGTGGGTTTGATTGTGTTTGGGGGGGTCTTGGTCCTTCTGCAGTTGTGTGAGTAAGTTAAAGTGGGGCACAGCAATCCCAGGAATGGCTGCTGGGGCTCTGCTGACATCCAGGCCACATCCCAGTCTCGGGGGCCAAATGGGGCCCTGCACAGGTACAGGTTTGGTGTGGGGTCACAGGGAGTGGGATTTCTGTCCAAAAGCATCCAGGAACCCACAGGGATGGTGAGACCCTGCAAGAACCATTGTGTCCTTCACCTGAGGGGACAGTGAGTGGCATGGGAGGTGTTCAATGTGTCGTCACTCCAGTGTTCTCCCCTACACCAACACATTCACACACACAGATTCAGGAAGGTTTTATGGCCAGATTTTCACTCAGCTCTTCTTAATAAAAAAAAATAGCAGGTAGAGAACTTCTGCAGTGCCTGGCAGAGATGGCAACTGATGGAGAGATAATGAAGGCTTTATTCTCCATTTGTTTAGCTGTTTAGGAGGGAAAAAAAAAAGAGCAAGAGCTTGTGGAGAACCAGTGACGTGCTTTTGGATGTCTGATAAAATAGATGCTATCGAATTCCTCCTCAGAAGTTAATTTGCTGCAGCAGCCAATTGAAACAACAAAGCTGGGAGCACCCTTTGGTGAGTTATTTGGTCTCCAGGAAGCACCTTGTGAGCCATAAACAAACCAAACCCTTTTAATTGGAGCTCAGGGTAAGCCTATGAGCTACAAAGATATTTGACTGGTTCCTGCTGTAATCAACTTTAGTCATCATTATGCAAAACTAATTAGCAAGTCAGAATCCTTTTTTGTCATCACTAAACCATTGCTGCATTTAGAAATGAGATCCCCAAGATCTTTCCTTTCCCTGCCCTTTCCTGCTGCTATTCTGGAATTAAAGCTTCTCTTTCCATCACGACAAAGGATGTGGTGGATATAAAAAAATGTCATCTTCAACTCTTTCCTAAAATGTCAAAAGCTGAAAAACACTTGGGTTTCTTTCCCAATTATTCTGTTCTTGGAAATTCATTATTGCAGCAAAAATCTGAGAAGTTTTGAGCAGTTTATATGACTTCTGAAAATGCATTTTTGCCCCTGTAGTCTTTGGCAAGCAGGGTTTCCAATTTGTCAGAACTGTTTGCTTAATATTTCTGTTTCCAAAGTGGACTTTGGACAAATGTTGTTTGTTTGTTTGTTTGTTTTCCAATTCCCTGCAGTCAGAAGCATTGTGAAAACATTTTACAAAGATTAAAAAAAATCTGTTCCAAAATAAGAAACACCCTCAGTCCCTGCTCAGTGTGTTTCTCCTGCTGAGCACAGCAGTGGCTCCCCACGTCTGTGGTGGCTCCAGCACCAGGAATCCCAGGAGCCCATCCCAGCCTGCAGGTTTCTGGATCCTGCCTCAGTGGCACTGATCCCACTGCTGTCCTGGTGGAGCTGAGGACTTCCCATGGCTGGGTTGGGACACTGTTTGCTCCAGTGTGTCATTCCACAGGAGGAGGGACATTGGTCTTACCCAACCTCCTCACCTCTTACCTGCCAAACTCCAGCATCTGCAAATTTTCCTCCTGGTGGCAGAGACCTTGTTCCTGTGTCACTTGAGAGTAACTCTGAGGAGGAGCTGAGGGAGCTGGGGGGGCTCAGCCTGGAGAAAAGGAGGCTCAGGGGGGACCTTCTGGCTCTGCAACTCCCTGACAGGAGGGGGGAGCTGGGGGGGGTCGGGCTCTGCTCCCAGGGAACAAGGGACAGGAGGAGAGGGAACGGCCTCCAGCTGGGCCAGGGGAGGGGCAGGTGGGACATGAGGAGGAATTTCTCCCTGGAAAGGGTGGTCAGGCCTTGGCAGGGGCTGCCCAGGGAGGTCTGGAGTCCCCAGCCCTGGAGGTGCCCAAGGAAGGCCTGGATGTGGCACTCAGTGCTCTGGGCTGGGGACAAGGTGGGGATGGGGCACAGGGGGGATCCATGGGCTGGGAGGGTTTTTCCAGCCTCAATGATTCTGTGGTTCTATGTGATCCCAGGCACTGGAATCAATCCCAGTGCCTGTGGCAGAGTGACCCAGGACAGTGGGGGATTTCTCCACTGACCAGTTCTTGTCTCGTGGTCTCACTGCAGGTGTGTAGCACGAGCATCTTTCTAACCAAAATTTTCTTTTTTGAGGGGGATGGAGTGGAATAAAGGGATGATAAAGGCTCAGAGAATAATTCAAGGGAATTATTGGAAGGGAATAACTAGAAGTGAATCACTGGAAGTCACCTACACCAAACTGAAAGTTTCTCCTTGGCTGCCTCCAGGTGTGCTGGGATACAACCAGAGACTGCCACGGACTGTGGGGGTTCCAGCTCTGCTCTTGCCTCATGTGAGGAAGGACATGAGGACATGACAGGGCTGGAATTGTGGAGGATCTTGGGAAAGCCAAAATGATCATCACAGAATTCAACCAAGGCAAATGGAGTTCAAGGATGAATGAAAAAGCTGAGCAGGGAGAATGAGAATGATTGGAGGTAACCTGCAAAGAAAGGCTGGAATAATTGGAGGCATTTAGTCAAGAGAAGACTTAGGGGAAACATAACAGTCTGCAGTTACATAAAAGGTTTCTGTGAAGAGGAAGAGAATAATTTGTTCTGCATGTTCATTCTGCTTAGGAGATGGGGTAATTAAATCACAGTTAGGGAAATTCAGATTAGTTATTAAGAAATGCCTTTCTAATGTAAGGATAGTTAAACACTGCCATAAATTTTTCCAGGGTTTGCTGTGGAGTTTCTTGCTGGAAGGTTGTAGGAGCAGGATCATTTCTACAGACACCTTTGCTGGAGGGCACAGGGCTTTCCTCAGGCCAGGGTGTGGAACAGGTGATGTCCTCAGGTCTGTTCAGCCCTGTTTTCTATGGGTCTGTCGTGCATGGGGGTTGGGTTGGGTTTTTTCCTGAAGTGTTTATGCACCAACTGCAGCTCTAGAGATCTCAGGACCTTTAACAACTGGGTATTAACTCCCTTCTGAAAACAAGCTGGATGGCCCTAAAGTATCTGGGCACTTTAGAGCTCTGCCTTGTTTTCACCAGTCTCCTCTCTGAGCACCTAAACCTCTGATGCCATTTTAGGGGAGATTAAGGCAGTAATCAAACTTTAGGCAAGTAGGGACTCAGAGATTAAGAAATCCTGCCCCTCTTTAGGGGCTGCACTGTCCCTGCACCTTTGCTGCTCTCCACTCCAGTCCCCCCTGCCTTCCCTGGGGTGCAGTCAGGATGTGGATGAGCTGACCAGCTCCCTGAATGGGGTCAAACCCTGCTGTGTTGACTTCCACATAATTCCAACCAGCACAATCCAACAGTCTGACAAGGAACTATATTCTCCACAAAAGAAATCTTTCGGGAAATGTTGTGTCCACTGTAAAAATATATTTAATCTTCTTTTATTTGCTGACCTCCTTCACACTCATTTCTGCATTTATCTTGGCACTGGTTGAGTATCTGACCACCGTTTTCCTACCATGGAAGGGTTATTGCAGCACCACCCTGAGAGCCAAGGACAGATGGAATATATCTATAATTGTGGAGGAGATGGAAAGCAACCATTGATACAGCTCTGCAAAGCAAAGAGGACTTTCAGTCCCCATTGGCTGTGGGTGGCAGTGGCAATAACCCTGTCCTGGATCTGCTTTGGAGTCAGACAAGATTTGATTCAACTAATTCCTCATTTTCAAAGAGCACCTCTCAAGAAACAGATGTAGACTGCACCAAACCCCCCACTCCCAGGCTGGATCCAGACCCAAACCTTTTACATCTTTAATTGTCTAAAAACAGGCCTGAAAATGGAGCAGTAAATATGTTTCATGTATTTTCCTTTGACTGTGAAATAATTTCCCCCAGCCAGGGCTGTACAGTTCTGCCCAGGGAACACAACTTTATTCCCAGGATGACTCATGGGGTGGCCAGGCCAGGATTCCACTGGAGGTGCGGGAAATTTGATGTGTTTGGAGAGAGACATGGAGTCTAACACATGAAAAAAAGAGAGGATGAGTGGCCAGGTGTGTCAGCAAAGGTCCTTTACAGTAAATGTTGGCTGGGTTGAAGACAAGAAGCCAAGTTCTGAGGGAGGTGCACAGTCAGTGTCTGCTGTCTTGGTTATAAAAAGGAATCTCATGATTCAGTGTGAAAAGACTCTGAATACAGATTTATCTCCAAATCTGCCCTTATTGCAGCAGGATCCACCAACCCACAAACCCCATGAGAGCTGCAGCTTGGTCACTTATTTTAAACCCTGGCTTTCACAGGTTGCCTGCTCCCAGCATGTCAAACTTTTGATGGGAAATATCTTGGGGGGAGGAGAATGGCATGTGTGAGGTTTGCTTATGGTGCATTTTTCAGACTGCCATTAAACTGATCTATTGCTGGAACAAACAATAAAAAACTGATTAAAACTCAGCCCTTCATAAATTAAACATTGTTGTCTCTGGCTGGCAAGCCTGCACTTGGCAGAGAGCTGGAACAATAGAACTTGGGGCACTGTGTATCTACAGAGTGACAGGCTGGGGGGATTTATTCCTCTTCCTCTCCACATTACCAAATAAAATGTACATTGGCAAAATCAGAAAACTCCTGAACCCTGCTGGGCCAATGGCTTTTGCAAAATACCTGTCCCAGGTGAGCTGCTTGTCAAGCAGAAAGGCCATGAAACCACCTGCTCCAAGGTTTGGAGTTTTTATGAATATAGATATTTGAGTTCAGGTGATTTGTATGAACTGCAAACGTTCTGCTGGGGGGGAGCACAATGACAAATCCCTGTGCCTGGTGTGTGGTGTCCTCAGAGTCATCCCAGCAGGAGGCTCTGGCTCAGCCAGGATTGAATCAGAGCTCCTTCTCAGCATCATTTCATTGGAAGCAAAGGAAGAGAAGAGGTAGGAAAGAGCTGGGAGGAGGTCTAGTGATTTCCTTCCTGTCCTGATGGGAATAGTGAACTCTCCGGAGCACGGATCATCCACACCTGCCTTTCATGCATTTGAAGGAGGACAGTGAACCTGCTGTGCACCAGCTCAGTCCAGGGAGCTTCAGGTTGAATATTGGGTAAAATGCCTTCACTGAAAGGTTGGTCAGGCACTGGCACAGCTGCCCAGGGCAGAGTGGAGTCACCATCCCTGGAGGTGCCCAAGAAATGAGCAGATGGGGCACTTTGTGATATAGTTGAGTGGGTGTTGTTGCAGTACTCAGGCAAAGATCTTGGAGGTCCTTTCCAACTTTAATGATTCTATGATTCTATCACTGTCTTTATGTCTTTGTTGGGTGGACTGGACTGATTCCCAGTGTCACAGCTCCACATTCACAAACATGGGTTCAATGTGGGCTTCTCTCCTTTTTCGGGATACAGAACCCTCTGCTTGCACTGGGAGTGTGATGAGAAGAACAGAGGTTGTTCCTGGTTCTGTGATCTGCAGATCTGGTGGTGGCATCCAAGGAGATTCCAAAATCCTCTGCTTCTGAACTGCTGTGATGCTTCCTGACCAACAGACTCACCTGTCTGGAGGCTTCTGAAGGGCAGAGCCACAGCCCAGACATGTGACAGAGAAACAGGTACCCAAAGGTGTCTGGAGCCAAGTGTCTCTGGGACATTGAAGAACAGATGTGTAACCCAGTGGGAATAACCCTGGCATCACTGGGGAATGGATCTGGTTTGTTGTGCTTGCTGTCTCTCTGGTAAACAGGCTTTAAACCAAGAAATGTCCATTATCAGCATCTCCACCTGTTTATCCAAGTCAAAGCTCATCAAGCAGCAATTCCTGGGCATTTCTCAGCCTCCAGTGTGGCACCTTCAGGCACAGAGGCTGCATTCAGCCAATAACTTGCAGCCCAGGGCCACCCTGTCCCCAGGTCATTTCTTCAAAAGATCCAATAGCTGGAAACTGGAGCCATTTATCAGCTGTATGTGCTTTTAGTGGAAACTATGGTAGCTCCCAGAGCCACCTTTTCAAACCAAATGGCACTTTCCAAGACAGTGGAAATATTGCATTTAAATTTTAAACTTTGTGGTTTTAGTTTGTTTTGTGTCATTTTCCAGGCACAGAATCTGATGGGGCCTTTTGCTGCTAAAGAGACTCTTCAGCACGGGGATAAAGACTCTTCTTTCCCCTACCTGTGGTCAGTTTATGGGTAAATGACCAACTTCTAACCTGCCAGGCAGTCAGGACAAAGTGTTTGGTGTCTAATCCACCTGTCTCTGTGCTCATCAACGTTGCACAAGGGAGGACTCTCAGAGAAACACCTTCCTTGAGCACCATCCTGCACAACACAAACCCTGGACTCAGCTCTGGGGCACCACCAGACCTTCCCTGTCCTAAGCTGTGACCTCCTGCCTGCTGCTTCTCCAAGCACAACAGCTCTGGAGTAGGGAGCAAGATGACCCTGACAGAAATACATTTTCTACTGCATCCAGAAAACATGGGAAAGCACAGAATGCCAGACACAGCTCCATGGAACAGTGGGAGAAGCCAGAGAGAAAGGTACTCTCAGGGCAGTATCTGCTCTCCAGCCAATATTCAAGGGGAAAAATTGTGCCTGGTTTAAAATATTTACTCCTGTCACAACAGCCACTGCAGGGAACACTGAGGGCTGGAGGAGATCCTGGCACTGCTGGATCTGTCCCTGGGCTCCTCTGCTCCACTGAGACTGGACTGTAAACCTGTCACAGAATCCCAGAATATGCTAAGTTGGAAGGGACCCAAAAGGATCATCCAGTCCAACCCCTGGCCCTGCACAGGCCCAGCCCCTTATGTGTTTCATTAGAGTTTTTAAAACAAATCAAAATGTTCCCTTAGAATGACTGTTTTCCTGAAGCTTGGGAAGGCTCTTCCTTCATAGGAAAGGCATCCAAAGAGGTGGGAGAGGTAAGAAGAGAACTGATGTACAGAGGGAAAGATGCATCTGGAGCAAAGAAGATTACACTGCAGATAAAGTCCTGTCCAAACTCCAAAAAAATCATTCCAAACTCTAAACATTCAATTTGCTGCCCTTAGTCAAGGCCCTGTGCTATGGGGAAGGCCATCCTGTGGGGCTGGTGCCTGAGCTTCTTGGAACCAAGGAATCACAGATTATATGGAGTTGGGAGGGACCCACAAGGATCATCCAGTCCAACCCCTGGCCCTGCACAGGCCCAGCCCCAAGAGTCACCCCCTGTGCCCCACAGGATCAGCCAAACCCTCCTGCAGCTCTGGCAGCTTTGGGGCTGTGCCCACTGCCCTGGGGAGCCTGGGCAGTGCCAACCACCCTCTGGGGGAAGAACCTTTCCCTGAGATCCACCCTGACCCTGCCCTGACACAGCTCCAGCCCTTCCCTGGCTGCTGTCCCTGGTCCCCCCAGAGCAGAGCTCAGTCCTGCCCCTGCTCTGCCCCTGCCCAGGGAGTTGGAACTGCACTGAGCTCTGCCCTCAGTCTCCTCTGCTCCAGCTGAACACACCAAGTGCCCTCAGTGTCCTCACACACCTCCAAATCAAGGCCCTTCTCCACCAGGTTGGAATTAAAGCAGATGATTTCCAGGCTGGGCTCGGTGAAGGACTCAGTGAGATGATCCTGCCTGGTGGGACTGAGGGGCCCGAGCATGAAGTGTGGGATGTGCTGTGGGTTGTGGTGATTCTTCCAATCCATGGACATCACTGACTCTGCCCACATGCACACACTGACTGTGTCCTCTCAGTGGCACCCACAGGCTGTTGTGTAACTCTGCCAGATGGGGAGTGTCTGGTACCCTGTGCAGAGCTGCTCGGGACACATGGATGGGAAAGGGGAGCCCTCTCTTGGCTTCCTGCTGGCACAGGAACAAGGTGCATGCACAGGGTCAGGCTCCACATGTGGGGCTGCTGGCAGGGCCCTTTCCTCCTCTCGGCTGCAGTGCCCTCCCTGAGGCAGAAACAGCCCCAGGACATTGCTCATGCAGTGCACAGGCAGAGCTGGGGGTCATTCCATCAGCCACTGTCCAGCCAGGGAATAAAGTTACAGCTGAGCCAATAAAGACACCTTAAAATTAATGTCCCTGTGTATTTTCCTTGCTTCAGTGCAGTTTCTTTTGCAACCTTGATGTTATCTGGCTGCAGTTAAACAGCTCCAGTGCAAGGGACACCTCCACATATTGATTCCGACTGCTTAAACTTTGTTATTTCATTCAATCCTTTGCTCAGTGCTGTACCTCACATGGACACCCCAGGCTGGGTGTTTAATCCTCAGCTATTATTGGTTTGGTATTAAATGGTCTGTTTCAACACAAAAACCACACAATATTCATCTTAATTTTCAGAAGCTAAACAAGTGTATAAGTAGATGACATTTCGATCAATTAGGCTAGCTCCTCTTTCTTCCCCAAATTAGCTCCCTGCAAAGGGCTTCTGCAGCAAAGCAATGATGTGTTTTGGAAGAGAGGGGAGGAACTTGGAATAGAATCCATGTCACTGAAGGGCAGGAAGCACCTGGCTGGGCTGGGATATCAATAAGTGGTTCCCAGAGCAGGACAGACCTCAGCTTGGTCCCAGACACACAGACTCTCCCACACAGGAGCATCCTGTCTCTGAGGCTCCAGGGAGGCAAACTTGGCCTGGATTTTGATATAGAGAATTGGGAAGGATTTCTAGAGCTTTGTTTGCTGAGTCACCAGTGCTTTTTTAGGAGCAGCTGGTGATAAAGCAATGCTGAAAGTGGCAGCAGTGATGCAGAGCTGAGACTGTCACCACTTTGGTCCTTTCTCTGAGTCCTGCAGCAGAGAAACTCTGCTGAAAGGACACATCTCCTAATGCCCAGGCCTCAGGGTGCTTGGGAGGGCTGTGCTGTGGTGCCAGGCTTCTCCTGGGGTTTTACCCAAATTGGGTGGGAGTGGCACCACCCCACACGTTCCAGCAGCTGCTGTGCCTCCTCCAAGGGTGACCCTGGCCCCAAACACCAGCCCAGTGGCACCACAGCCACTCATGTACAGCAGCCCAGAGCAGCTGAATGGGCTGGGAGAGGGATCCTGGAGCCAAGGACGTACTGCATAGGAACATCTCATTGTGACTGGAAGCACTGGGGCCTTGCCCAAGGAAAAACATGGAAGCCAGAAAAACAACAAAACCTAAAAATCTTCTTCCTTCCATTAGAAAATCAAAACTCTTACCAAAGGCACATTTTGAAATGACTGGTTTTATCAGGTTCTGCTTTTCCTTGCCTCTGCTCCTGTCGAAGCACAGGACAGAACTTGAGCAAGGCTTGAACTGCTCCATCCAAGGTGAGGCTGTGCCCCCTCTCTTGTATCTCTGCTCTTCATTAACAGCCCTGCCCGGGTCTGAGACAGGAACACATGTTAATCATCCCCTTCATGAGCTGGTACCTTCCCATGGGGTAAGGATAAAGTGCAAGGCTGTATCTCAGCCTCCTTGTGCTGACAGCTCCCTCCCCCCCAGCCAGGCAGCTGCTGCAGGTTTGAAATGTCATAACTCTGCTCTGAATCACAACTGTGACCCCCACAGCCCCTCCAGCCCCTGGTCAAGCAGGAAGAAAAGGAAAGGCTCAGTTAAACCACTCACCCTGAAAAGCCTTTCTGCCTTCTGCCTGCCCTGGGAACTCTCTGCTCCTGTCTCAGCTCGTGCAGGGGATGGACACACTCCAACCTCAGCCACACTGAGACCCCTGTGTAGGAAGGGTGTGAGAGCTGCACCATGGGCAGGGGCTGCAGGAACCTTCTGCTTCTAAAGATGCTCCAAAAGTCACACCCAATGACTGGGACACACCCTTCCCAGAGGGTCCTTCACCCCATCCCAGGGCTGATGGGATCTCCTCTCACCAACTGAACACCTTGACTGTGCTCTGCATCCCAGAATCCCAGGATGTGCTGAGCTGGGAGGGACCCCCAAGGATCATCCAGTCCAACCCCTGGCCCTGCACAGGCCCAGCCCCAAGAGTCACCCCCTGTGCCCCACAGGATCAGCCAAACCCTCCTGCAGCTCTGGCAGCCTTGGGGCTGTGCCCACTGCCCTGGGGAGCCTGGGCAGTGCCAACCACCCTCTGGGGGAAGAACCTTTCCCTGAGATCCACCCTGACCCTGCCCTGACACAGCTCCAG
The DNA here is from genome assembly GCA_013397135.1 of Pachyramphus minor. Classification (NCBI taxonomy): domain Eukaryota; kingdom Metazoa; phylum Chordata; class Aves; order Passeriformes; family Tyrannidae; genus Pachyramphus; species Pachyramphus minor. The sequence goes on along the minus strand of VYXB01010066.1, from coordinate 98,519 downwards.
CCCTTCCCTGGCTGCTGTCCCTGGTCCCCCCAGAGCAGAGCTCAGTCCTGCCCCTCCTCTGCCCCTGCCCAGGGAGTTGGAACTGCACTGAGCTCTGCCCTCAGTCTCCTCTGCTCCAGCTGAACACACCAAGTGCCCTCAGTGTCCTCACACACCTTCAAACCAAGGCCCTTCCCCACCTCCTTTGGACACCCCATGATTCCTGCATGGCTGCTTGCAGAGGAGCTTATAAAAATGCTTTGTTCATTGAAAAACACAATCCAGGACCTTGTTAGTCTTAATAAGGAAACTCTTATTTAATCAATTTAGATTTTTGCCTCGAGTGTTTGGGTAAAGAGATTTCAGGCTCAGAATAACTTGCTTATGGGTCAGTTTGAAAGCACATTCCTTGTCAGTTGAGTAACACAAGTGTTTGGGAAGGGAAAAGGGGTTCATGTATCTGTAGCAGAGAAAAGATTGCAGAGAAGACTGCACTGAACTGCATGTGATGAGATATTTGATGAACTTTTGTGCCAACAGAGAATTGTACTAAACTGTGAAATTTTGGATGTAACAAATATCTTCATTCAAACTCAATAAACCAGACTCACTAGTTATCCAGGAAATCTCTTGTTGATTCAAGTTATTGAAATAATTTTTGGGAAATTCTGTAGGGGTTGAGCTCTGAAGGCAGCTTGAATGCAAGAGCAGGGGTAGGACTTGATAGTTATGGGGAAGAAGAGCTGAGAATTTGTCCTGATATCTGAAAACCTCATCATCAGCTGGAGAAAGTCAGGGAACCTGGATGGAGAGGGGCTGCTTCAGCCTCATCCCAAGCACTGAACTTCCCAAGGAATGTGGAGGGAGGCAAGGAGCAGCTGGAAATGTGGGTGATGGCAGGAACATGAGGTCAAACTCCTGGTGGAACACATCATGGATTCTCTGAATCCAAAAGTCTGCATGGGAAAGAGGAACAGGAATTTTTACTTTAATAATAAAGGAAACAACCAGACACAAAGCTTGGAAAAGCTGTCACCTACTGCCATGGGCACTCAGGCACTGCTGTGACAAGAGGGCACTGAATCCTAAAGTTTTGATATCAAATTTATATGCAAAGAAAAAAGAAGGATTTCTGAACTAGGGTTTCAGGCCAAGCTATTGATAGTGACAAGTAAAATTTCAAGTTAAATCCTAAATATGCAGAGTTGGCAATTTCAGAGCTGAAATTTTAATCATGTCTTAATTCTGTAATTTCTGTGTAGAGTCTTTTGTAACATAAGCTCAAAATGTCAGGCATCAGGACAGACCATGTGCAAACCTACATTTCATGGATCTAAGCTTTAACCAAACTGACTGAAGCAATATGTCATCTGCACAGGTCCTGTGTCTCAGCATGAGGCCACAGAGCACCAGTGCTGAAGCCTCCACTGGTCCAGAAGAGATCCAGAAAACTCTTGAAAGAAAAGGAATAATAGGATGGAATTCCCCACTACACAAAGGCTTTTTCCTTGGGGAATTATTGTAATATGCCTGTCCTGCTCCTGTAAACTGCTGGTAGCACTGGCTGGTGAAAATGAGCCTGTGCCTGCCCAGGTACAGCCCTGGTTTGAGCTGAACTTCTCAGAAATGATTATGTGAGAGACACTGCACTGCTGAGTGTGCTGTGATCTCACAGAATAATCCCAGAACTCCACGATGTGCTGAGCTGGAAGGGACTCACAATGACCATCCAGTCCAACCCCTGGCCCTGCACAGGCCCAGCCCCAAGAGTCACCCCCTGTGCCCCACAGCATCAGCCAAACCCTCCTGCAGCTCTGGCAGCCTTGGGGCTGTGCCCACTGCCCTGGGGAGCCTGGGCAGTGCCAACCACCCTCTGGGGGAAGAACCTTTCCCTGAGATCCCCCCTGACCCTGCCCTGACACAGCTCCAGCCCTTCCCTGGCTGCTGTCCCTGGTCCCCCCAGAGCAGAGCTCAGTCCTGCCCCTCCTCTGCCCCTGCCCAGGGAGTTGGAACTGCACTGAGCTCTGCCCTCAGTCTCCTCTGCTCCAGCTGAACACACCAAGTGCCCTCAGTGTCCTCACACACCTTCAAATCAAGGCCCTTCCCCATCTCTGCTCCCTCCTTTGGACACTCTCCAAGGGCTCAATCTCTCCCTTCCATTGTGTCCCCCCAAAGTGCCCCAATGTTGAGGTGAGGCCGCCCCAGGGCAGAGCAGAGTGGGACAATCCCCTCCCTGAGCCCCCAGGACAGGGATGTCCCTCCTGGCTGCCAGGGCACTGCTGGCTCAGGGACAACTGGCACCCCCAGGACCCCCAGGGCCCTTTCCCAGCTCTGCTCTCCAGCCTCTCATTCCCAGTGTGTGTGAACATCCCGGGTAAGGAGCAATTTCAGTGCTGTGTCTGGAGCTGTGCCTGCTGCTGGAATAAAAGCCCTGATATAAATCAGAGTTAACTCCCCTGGCTACAGGAGCTCCCCTGGATTTACACTGAAATCAGGTGTTAAGGTAAGAGACTGGTCTCACCTACTTAAGCCAGGCTCAGTTGTTGCAGTGGGTATGAGCAGAGAGTAAGGGCTGTTTAAGAGCTGTGAGACACCCTGACTGCTTATCCTGCATATTTATTTTGCCTGCATGAATTCATTACTCTGAAATTAAACATCTTTTCTAAATTATTAATAATCCTAAATGTTTATGAAAATACAGAACAAATAAACATGACAAACACTGTGATTCAGATGAAAGAAAAGATAATTATAATCCTTACGTATTTGCATATGGAAAATGAAGAATTTTGAGTTAATGAGATTTATCCTTCTTTCTGGCCATTTTAGTGGAGTACTTTTTTTAAAATCTATTAAACTCAAGATTTTCACATAAAACAATACAAAATACTACAAGAAAAAGACATTAGAGTCAATCTATTCTTCATGCTAGTCACAAAATCAATTGCATTTATTGTTCAGAAAAATTAAAAACCTTTCTACATTTTATTAAAGTGCACATCTCAACCATATAGTGAGATAAATAATTGATACATCACAAATACATCAGCTACAAAATACTTATTGGAAAGAAATAACTGGTTTATTAGCCATTTCTTTCAATAGCAGTGCTGTGCTGTTTGATGTTTACAACTTTAATGTTTGGGGTTTTTTTGACAAGAAAACATGCCAGCTGCTTATTATTTCATTGTGCTTAACATTATTTTATAACAAACCATCAAATTTGCTGGAGATAAAAGCCATTATGTGAGGAAAGCTGTTGTGCTCCAGGTACAGCAATTTGGCTCTGGTAGTGTGAGAATACTTCAGCATCTTCACACCCAGAAATGGGTTTGTGCAGAGCTCAGGAGTCTGTTGGTCCTTAAATCAGGCCTGGATTTGCTTAAATCCTGCCTAAGGGAGGTGTGGGGCTTGGTGAGTTCCTTGGAAGGCAGAGGTGGTGGAGCTGTTCCTTCTGGGAAGCTGGTGCAGGATGCCCTGGGAGCTCACGTGGCTCAGCAGCTGAGAGCAGCAAAGCTCCTCAGCACTCGACTGTGAGGCCCTGGCACAGGGTCTGTGGCTGCCCCTGGATCCCTGGAAGTGTCAAGGCCACTTGGACACTTGGTTGGATGGGGCTTGGAGCAACCTGGGCTGGTGGAAGGTGTCCCTGCCCATGGCAGGGGTGGCACTGGATGAGCTTTGAGGTCCCTTCCCACCCAGACCGTTCCCTGGTTCCATGATCTCTGCTGCCAGGGGAGGCACTTACACCTCTGCCTTCTCTCCCCCATTCTGACCCAACAATTCAGAGGTATTTTGGCACAAGGAGCAGGATGGGGTTTTCAAGCAGGAGCAGAGCAAGATGGGTCAGTAGATGGACATCCCTCTGATGCTCCAGAGGCACCACGAGCTCCAAAGCTGCTGGAGCTGAGCCATGCTCTGAGCTGAACACAACTGCACAGGCCCAGCCCCAAGAGTCACCCCCTGTGCCCCACAGCATCAGCCAAACCCTCCTGCAGCTCTGGCAGCCTTGGGGCTGTGCCCACTGCCCTGGGGAGCCTGGGCAGTGCCAACCCCTCTCTGGCCAAGGGAATCACAGCAGTTACTGAGAGGAGCCCAAGCAGCTGATCTCAGGACATCCTGAGGTGCTGTCTCAGAGCTCTGTGTCTGCAGTCCTACATCACTCACATCCTCCCACAGCCAGCCTAATCTTTATTTCCCTTTATCTTTCTCCACTAACTACCCTTCAACTCCTCTGCTCTCCTGGAACCAGGACAAAGCTGCCTGGATTTTCCATCTCTCCCTGCACAGTGGGGTTTGTTGGTACACGATCGTCACGCCGGCTCCTTCCTCCTCCTGCTCCTTCTCTGTGCTTGTGAGGGGAAGCTGATGTGACAGACTTAACAGCTTTTGGAGTTCACATGCTTTTCTTAGCACATCTATAGCACCACACTGCACTATCTTAATGCCATTTATCCTTCCATCTCTTATCCCAGGGTGCTGCTGTTGCCCACGGCTGAACATGGGAAAGCAAACCACAGAGAAACCTTGATCTGAATGGTTTGGCCAGGCCACCCCTTGGTCTGAGGTCTTCCCAGTTCCCTGTGAATGTGAGAATATTTCCTTGGTGAAGTTCTTCATATCATCCTGCTAAGATTAAGTTTCTTAAAAGATCAGAGAGGTTGGAAGGGAATCCCAATCCCTCAGCCCAGTCCCTGGCTTTTGGAAAGCTGCCATTACTCTTCCAGTTAGGAACTTTTTGTTTATTAAATTACCCATATTCATGACCAATTTGTTCACAATTGCTTTTATGTGTGTTTTTCCCCTCTGTTTAAAATTTCCAGCATTAAGAATATGTTTGAGAAAGAAAGCTTGAAGTTATAATTTGCTCTCTCTCCACAGGGTTTAATAACAGCAGAGTTTAAACTCCTGGATGTGCTTATTAAAGAGCTAAATCTTAGATCGTGAGACACTCTGGCATGTTTATTGTTTGCAACATCCAATTAATAAGTAATTAATAGTTCAGCAATCGTTTAGTACATTGAAGTGGGTTTTTAGGAACAAGGAACCATTTCCTGCTGTCAGGAAAGTCAGGAATACAATGAAAATCATCGGGTGTCCGGGTTGGACTTTACAAAGGGTACTGAGGGCAAAGAGGTAGAGTTTCTCCTGCCATTCAGATAAAATGAGAGCAGGGAAAGATCTGTGGCTGTGATAATGGAGAGGTAGAGATGAGACTAAGGGAGGCTCAGGCAGCATGAGAAACAAAACAAGGCCTTGGTGCTCACATGGTGCAGTAATTGCTCACCGTGGGTTGGCCAAAGTGAACAAAGTCACGGGTGTGAGGAGAGATCACAATTAAAGTGAGAGCAGATCTCAGAGTAGCTGAGGTGAGAAACTCAGGAGGAGAGGACTCTGTAACCTCCACCCAGGATTTGGAATGATTTAGTATTCCAAGCCACACTTGTAGCAAACACATTCAGGAGATTTATCAGGTTTGGGGTGACTGGGTATGACTGCAGAGGAACAAGTGTAGAACCTGGATTGAAACCGAAAAAATAGTGCCTCTGGCTTGTTCTTGTGACCTGAGTGCTAACAAAAGCTGTACAATAGAGGTTGAATGAGAAATATCAGGACCAGTTAAGTAAATGGCAAATGAAATTACACATATCATGGGCTACCACCGGTAAATTGTGCCAGAATAATTTGATGTAGTTCTGTGATAAGAAAACTGCTTCCATAGGTGAAAGAATTAAGGAAGCCTCTCCAGAGATATTTCTGGGAGTGGGAGTGAACTGTCTTCTGCAGCAGCAAGATGGAGCACATCCAACTTTGTAATTCAAAGCAGAGAGATTCTATGTCCCGTGCTCACAGGTCCAAATAAAGGCGGAGTGAGGGCCTGTTTGGAGCTTTGTACATTAAACACTTTTGGGTTCAGAGGAGTCAAGTTGGTTCATTGCCATTACAGCAAGAATGTGTGCTTGGCACTCCCAGAAAAATAAGCAAATAATTAAAAGGGGTCTTTCTATTCAGATAATTGCTTGGTACACAGAAGGCTCTTGACTTCCTAAATCGTATAAACCTTTACCAGCAGTGGGCACCTCCCTCTGGGTTCTGCTGGGATTCTGAATCCATTTGCCAAGAACATAGGGGAAAAAAGACTACTTATTCTGTCTTTAGTCATACTGATTTATTATTTGGCTGGTCCAAAACAAGCTGCTCCACACATCCAGCTCTCCATGTCCCAGGGCAATGGGGAATCAGGACATTTCGGAAAACTAAATACAAGGATGACACCATCACACTTAGGATTTGGTGCAGCACTGCTCAGACACATAGGACCTCCCTGCAGAGTCAGACCAGTGAATTTGCGTGTTCCCCACAACCTGTGGCTCCCAGAGCACTGATTGCCTTAAACCAGAGGTTTATGGTGCACCACAGTTGGCCCTGTCACCCCTCCCAGAGTCAGGGAACATGCTTCAGAAATACCTTGGTCCTGGGGAAGCTCCTCTCTGGTTTCCCCTGGGCTCTTCTTCTTTAATGTTTCCTCAGCGATTTAGATGCAGGGACCAAGTGCAGCCTCAGCAAACTTGCAGATGACACTGAGTTGGGTGGGAGTGTGGATCTGCTGGAGGCCAGGAATGCTCTACACAGGACTCTGGACAGGCTGGATCCATGGGCTGAGACCCGTTGTCTGAGAGACAACAAGGGCAACTGTTGGATCTTGCCCTTGGGTCACAATAACCCCATGGAACACTCCAGGCTGGGGCAGAGGGGCTGCAAAGCAGGAAAAGGCCCTGGGGGTGCTGGTGACAGCAGCTGGACACGAGCTCAGCTGTGCCCAGGGGGGCAGGAGGCCAATGGCCCCTGGGCTGTGCCAGCCCTGGTGTGTCCCAGCCCCAGGGCAGTGCCCTCCCTGTGCTGGCACTGCTGGGGCACCTCCAGCCCTGGGGGCACTTCTGGCACCTCAGACAAGAGACACTGAGGGGCTGGAGCGTGTGCAGGGAAGGGAAGGGAGCTGGGAAGGGGCTGGAGCAGCAGCAGCAGCTGAGGGAGCTGGGGGGGCTCAGCCTGGAGAAAAGGAGGCTCAGGGGGGACCTTCTGGCTCTGCAACTCCCTGACAGGAGGGGGGAGCTGGGGGGGGTCGGGCTCTGCTCCCAGGGAACAAGGGACAGGAGGAGAGGGAACGGCCTCAGGCTGTGCCAGGGGAGGGGCAGGTTGGATATTGGGGAAAATTTCTTCCCTGGAAGGGTGGGCAAACACTGGAACTCCTGCCCAGGGCAGTGGTGGAGTCCCCATCCCTGAAAGTGTTCAAAAAACACGTGTATGTGGCCCTTGAGAACATGGTGATGGCTGATGGTTGGACTTGATGATCTTAAAGGTCTTTTCCAACTTGAACAATTCTGTGCTTTTATGATCCTTCCTGGGCTCCCCTGGCTCTGCCTGAGCTGCAGTGCTGGGACAGACAGAGAGCTCTGTGCAGAGGAGCAGGAGGGAGGTGCCTGGAAGCACCGTGGCCAAACTAATGCTGAGAGCACAGGTAATATATTACACAGATAATCTGCTTATGGGTAAGAGAGTTGACAGATGTAAAGCAAGTTTTAAAAATGCAGCCAAACCAAAATATTTAAGAAGTGTCAAAATTAAATATTTAGGGGATTTTTCTAACCTCTTTGTAATTCAATATAAGGTAAAATATAATTTTGGAATCTTGAAATTTCCTGAAAGATGGCAATTTCAGTTTTATATGAGCTCTTAGTGCAGTTTGCACCCCGTGTTTTGTATCTCAACGTGGGGCTGATTTAAAGCAGATCTTTAGAAAGGAGACACACAATTGAAGTTTAGAGGCTCCCATTGATCCACCACATGGTTCACTGAGTTCCTGTTGAAAATGTGTATCTCATCTCTAATCATTCCCCCCATTCTGGATTAAAGGGCAATCCATGTTCAGGCAGACTGAGAAGGTCTGGGTATGTCAATGGAAATGATTTTGCTATGAAATAATATGATTTGGGGAAACAATTCCTGCTTCAAATGATTTTTGGTACACTTTTAACTTCAAAAATTCCTTTTGGCTGAATCATCATTGACAGTGCCATTAATCCTGATTATTGTTAGTTATTGAATGTTATTTCTAATGAAAATTTTCATTGCCTTTGAAACTGAGGTTTGCTCCTTCCTAGCACAAAATAATCACATGAGGGCTGAGAGTTCAGAGCAATGGTCTGTCATATTATATAGCTCTTGGATATCATTAACCAGTTATTTGATAATTACTTCCTAATACATTTTGAGCCCTTTGTTAAAATCATTCATTTAAAGTTCATAAAACTGTCATACAAACCGTGTTCTTTAATGTCTTGAAGTTCCATTTTCATGAATAAAACATATACACATTAAGAGTTCTCAAGCCTATACTTTAAACTCTTAGAAACTCAACAAGTTCATTAAAAGTACAATCTGGGGAACTGTTCAACTGAAGTGACTTTGCTGCTACTGATTCTCCTGGATTTTGTCTTGATGTTTTCACAGGTTGCAACTCTCAGCTCCCACGAGCAGGAAGCTCAAGAGGTCCCACAATTCTGCAAGGTGATAGATGAACATCAGAATAGGTGGGCTCTGAGCAAAGCCCCTGTTGAGATACCAGGAAGCCAAAGCTGCATGAGTTCAAACACGGTACAGAGTTTACTGGGTGTGGCTGACCTGAAGAACTTAATCACTGAGATGTTCTTCTGAATGTGCAGTGAAGGCACCTCGGGGTTTGTGCACAGAGTGACATGGAAATGACCCAAGTATTTACACACCTAAGGAGTTAGGACATCTATTCCAGAGCTCCTTGCTCCTGAGCCTCCTCCCAGCTTGGGAGAGTTTATACATCTGTGACAGAAAAAGAGCAGGGGCCTTATCCCTTCCTGTGCACTGTCCCCTTGGACATGGGGGCATTGTCTCCAGTGTCCTTCCTGCTGCTCTCAGCAACCCAGAGGACATCAGTCTGTCTCATGGAAAGGAGGATATCAGGGCTTTTTGCTAAGGTTTGGAGACTGAGGCTGTAAGATGTTTGTAGTCCATCAGGTGGGGTTGGCTCAGTGGGTGCACTGGGGGTGTGTGGCACCATGGTCGGATGTGAGGTTTGTGGTGACTCTGTTCAGTTGTTCTTCTCTCTGAGTGGTCTGGCTGCTGAATTCACTGCTCAGCCTCAAAAACAGGGAATGTAGACTGCATATGAAAAATAAGCAGTGCCCTGGTAGAAAGGTTTCCCTAATCATTATCATGATCCATATAAAGAGCCAATCCAGTTGGGAGCTGGTTGTAACCATGGGGAAAAGCCACATTATCCTCAGAGTCACAGAGTCACAGAATCACAGGGTCACAGAACATGCTGAGTTGGAAGGGACCCCCAAGGACCATCCAGTCCAACCCCTGGCCCTGCACAGGCCCAGCCCCAAGAGTCACCCCCTGTGCCCCACAGGATCAGCCAAACCCTCCTGCAGCTCTGGCAGCCTTGGGGCTGTGCCCACTGCCCTGGGGAGCCTGGGCAGTGCCAACCACCCTCTGGGGGAAGAACCTTTCCCTGAGATCCAACCTGACCCTGCCCTGACACAGCTCCAGCCCTTCCCTGGCTGCTGTCCCTGGTCCCCCCAGAGCAGAGCTCAGTCCTGCCCCTCCTCTGCCCCTGCCCAGGGAGTTGGAACTGCACTGAGCTCTGCCCTCAGTCTCCTCTGCTCCAGCTGAACCACCAAGTGCCCTCAGTGTCCTCACACACCTTCAAATCAAGGCCCTTCCCCACCTCTGGTCCCTCCTTTGGACACTCTCCAAGGGCTCAATCTCTCCCTTCCATTGTGGAGACCAAAGTCCTTTATAACCTGGGATGATCTCTTTGGCCTTTCCTGGGAAATAGATCTCCCTGGTTTATGTGGATTGGTCTCCTCTCCACCCCAGCACAGCTTGATCAGTCCCACAGCCTGCAGGACCTGCCTTGGAGAACTCCCCACACGGGACTGCTGAGAATTGTCACAGGCAACTGTGAGGGAGATGGAGGCATTTGGAGAGCTCAAGTGGCATCAGATAAACACCTTTGTGCCTGGAAGGTGTGTTTGTCTGAGGGCTCCTCTGGATGGAGGCTGGTGATGTTTTACTTGGCTGCCAGCTCGAGCAGCTCTCCGTGCTCAATGCATCCCACGCTTTCTGTTATTACACTTCAAACCCACTTTGTTTGCAAAGTAGGAAAAGCTGTCAGAGGCCATTAATCCAAACAGAATTTAATCTCTCAAACAGCATTTACTCAAGCAGAGCTGCTAAATCTATATATTAAAAAACTGTTGACAATTAATTAAAATGCTTCTCTGCTAAAGTGTGAATGGGGCTGCTCTGCAGGGCACTGCCAGGTGTGTCAACACCCCCTCCCTGGGACACACAGCTGTGCAGGATCAGAGGCAGAGCCACTGCTCTGCAGGCACTGCTGTGCTGGCAGCACTGCTGCTCCCTGGCAACAGCAGCACTGCAGGGACAGTCATGGGAACACAAAACTGGGGATCATGCACTGATGAAGAGCATCACAAGATGTTTATTGCAAGGGTGTTGCTTGGTAAAGGTGAGACAGGAGCCAGAAGCTCCTGAACAAGGCTTAGAGGTATCACTCAGTGGGGGATGAGGAGACACAGTCCTAGTGTTGGATCCCAGGGAAAGGTTCTTCCCCCAGAGGGTGGTTGGCACTGCCCAGGCTCCCCAGGGCAGTGGGCACAGCCCCAAGGCTGCCAGAGCTGCAGGAGGGTTTGGACAACGCTCTGAGGGACAGGGTGGGATTGTTGGGGTGTCTGTGCAGGGCCAGGGGTTGGACTGATGATCCTTGTGGGTGCCTTCTAGCTCAGGATATTCTGTGATTCTGGTGCAGTTCTTAATAAAGCAAGATAATTAATTGGAAAATGGGTTTGGGGAAGTCATCAAGACAGGGAGACACAGTCTGCACAGCACGTGCCAGACAGCCCTGAGTGTCTGTGAGAACAGGAAGGAGAGGGGAGATGACCTTTCCAACTGGCAAAAGTACATCTCCATGACTCTTCAATTGTCAGCACAAGGATCAATTTTCCCCCATTGGCCTGAGGTATGTGACATTTCTTTTAAGTCCAGGTCAGAATTATTTCAGTTTTCTCTAAGACAGAAGCAGCTATGGAATGATTATTGCCTTCACTGCTGATGACAAAATGCTGCTGTCTAAAAGACCAAAGTTACAGAGATCAGAAACCTCCAAAAATTTGGGCTGCAATGGCCAAAGCAGTAAATGAGTCAGAATGGAGGCAGAGAGGGCACAAAATCATAGAATTACACAATACTTTGGGTTGGAAGGAAGATTTAAAGGCCCTTTAGTCCCAACCCTCTGCAATGAAGGGGTACCTGAGGTTGCTCAGAGCCCTGAATGATTCTCTTCTATACTCTGAACAAAAGCACCATCATTTCCTGCCCACAGTTGTTCTGGTGGCATCAGGTACCAGAGAGGATGGGGCTGGAAGACACCAGTGTGCCCTCTGTCAGACAGACCCAGAAAGGAATGGTTACCAAGACACCTGTCTCTGCTGGTCCCTCCTGGTTGCATGGCTGGGCACAGATTCCTGCCAGCACAAGTCCTGCCTTTCCTGGTGTAATCTCCTCTCTGAGGAGACCAAAGGCTCAGGGGCAAGACCTGCTCCTGTTGCTGATTTTTCTGTTCTGGTGCAAGTTACTCAGATGGTTCAAATCACACCAGACATGATGGGACAACAACTGTGGAGAGCTGGCTGCAGATCTTCTCTATTCCCAGTGTCAGGAAGAGAAACAGCTGGTCAGGAGGCTCTCCCTGGACTTAAAATACTGTCCAAACTTGCTCTGGGCCACTGAGGTTTCTGCTCCAGCCATGGACCACGTTCTTCTCTTTGAATTGTGTTGGTTGTTGTGGGTTTCTTCCAAATTACTGCTCGCTGCACTTGCTGTTGGAAATATGTCCAGTGCTGTTCCATTACCTAATCCTTTGCTCTCCTTTTTCTGGTACAAATGTATCAGTGTGTAAAATGTGAGCTTAACAGGAAGCTCCTGCCTTGCTACCAACCCATAGGACAGAGCAGCATTATCAGAGGTCTGAGTCAGGCATCTCCACACCTTGTCAGGGGACACAACCCTGAGCCCCCTGTGGTCTGGCACTGGTAGCTTTGTTGGACATAGTTTGTGCACTGACCCACCACAGTCCACCATGAATCACCTCCAGGTAGCTCCAAACCATCACCTTGTGCTCCACCCAGCACAAAGAACCACCAAACCTCAACTCAGACAACATGTTCTACTGATCTGCACTGTGGAATTGAAACCCTTTAACTTCCTGCAAAGCTTTGAAATATCCATCTCCCCCTGCTTCACTGCACTCGGCGTTGGAAGGGCAGGAAGCCCCAGGGGAGAAAAGCTGGGAGGAGACAGCAGCACAACACAGAGCTGAGAAACACAAACTGCTGAAGGCTGAGGGATGAAGTGTTTTTCCTGGAGGTTGGTTACCCCCTGGCTGGTGCTGTGGAGTGCAGCCCACCAGGGCTGAGACCCAGCAGGGGAGCCAGCTGCTCTCTCCATCTCTCCAGGAGTTCTCTTCAGGTCAGGGAATTAAAAGCTGCTCCTTTTCCAGGTGGTAGCACCACCAGCACTGCTTCAAACACTGCTCCTTGACTCTGTCTTTGATAGCAGAGAGACCTGGAATGGGAGGGGAAGAGAAAGGACAAGCACTGATCCCTTCCCCCCCTCATAGGACCTGGCAATGAGTTTGTCTTCCTTTCTGGAAGTTTGCCCTTCAGCTGGCAAACAGGGATTGATTTTTTCCTGAGGGCTGTAGAAAGTTGAAATGAAAACAGATAATTTTAATATTAGCAACAATTTCACTTCATTACCACCTTTTTCTGCTGAAACATCTGTGCTGCTCTTTGCCAGATCAGCTCCATGGTTTGCAAGAGCAGCCAGAGGAAATAACATTTGGACTTTTATCACAGAGTAGATGAGAATCTTTCCTGTTGGATCTGTGCAAATACCAGCAGCACAGAATTGTGATTTTTGGAAACAGAATAACTGCCCCTAAAATTTCCCCAAAGTTGATCTTTAGAGGCTTAAATATTTTCCTCATCACATTATGCTTCTTCCAACTGTCTTTTTATAGCCTAAGACAAATAACTTAAACATCATAGTGATATAAAAAAGATTTTTTTCAGGCTGGGAATCTGTTTGATTCCTGTGCACACACCCAGGGCTGTACCCAGCATGTCAGGCAGGAGTGTTTCATTTGGAGGGATTTGGTTTTAAATGGGTGAGCACTTGATTGTTATTGAATAACATGACACAGCAAGTGATGTGTGGCTGGGCACTGCTCTATCCTGCTGTCATTCCATCTAAACCATGCACGGGGAAAAAAAGAAAGGAGAAATCAGAGAAAACCTCAAAACCTCATTATTAAACCCAGCTCAAGCTTTTTATGAGGTTGGGTGACTCTCTGGAGTCTTCCTGCAGAAATGCTAAATCCAAGGTCTCTTTCCCTTCCTTCCCCCTTCCCCTTCCCTTTGCCCTTCCCTTTCTCCTTCCTTTTCCTCCTCCCTTCCCAAATCTTCCCAAGCCTTCCCTCCCCTCTCTAAGTGAGATAATCGCTCTGTTGGTTCAGGGCACCAATTAAGCCCATTAATGTATTTTTTCTTAGAAAGACAAAGAAGTTCCTTCTGCTTTCAGGACACGCTCAGAGCCAAGTCCTTGTACCTTTAACTGGCCAAACCCAAGCAACACGAGCCCTGCCCTGTGCAGCTTGTTCCTTGGCCAGGGCTCTCACCAGATGTGCCACTGACAGCTGGCATCAGCACAGCCCAGTGCTGCCAAACACCAACTCCATCAGCACCGAGGCCCCTGTCCCCACCCCAAGGCTTGGGCACCCTTTGCCATCACAAGTGACCTGTGGTGCTCCCCTGTGTACCTGCTCCTGGTCAGGGTCTCCTGAGAGCTTCCCAAGCGACACTTGTGACTCTGTGTCCTCACTGCCAGACCCTGGGTGCTGATAACCTCTCGTGCATGAGCAGGAGGGGCTTTGGGGAGCTTGTGGAACATCTCTGGTACTTTCCTTGCTCTGCCCTATCCCACTTGGAGCAGTGGGTTCCCCCAGTACTACAGATCATTTAGTAGTTTTCAATCTGCCTTGTCAATCCCTCCAGGCATCTCCAGGTCCTCCCTGGTGGAGCTGATACCAGACTGCAATCCCAAACCATGCTGACCCCTCATGAGGCACCAGTTCACACTCCTGGAAGGGTGTGGGAAAGCACCAGTACTGTGACAGAGTTCTTCAGGGGATTCCTGTGAGAACTGACCGTATTTCCCATTTATTTCCCTTTTCCCACTGAAGGGAAGTACTGGAAATCCCAAGGTAAGATTTGCTGTCTGTTCCCTTTATCAGGGAATTGTACTAAAACACCTTCATGGAGAGAAAATTCTTGCATGTGTAAGGACTGAGGGTGATCTTGGTACCTGGCTGTGAGTGCAAACAGCAGCTCCTCACAGGATTTTGGGCACTGATAGCAGGAAACCTGGGAAGGGATTCATCTGTAGAACAAGGCAAACAGGGTGGAGGAGCTGGTCCCTTATTTTTATCTTCTGCTTTGTAAAGAAGCTACAAACTGCCCTGGACAGCACAGCTGCAGCTTGGAGCACTCATGTAACCAACTGAAATGAGTCTTCTGGGAAACCAATTCCTCTGCTGGATGCCACACGTTCAAAGATCATTGCATAAGATGCAGGGAGACAGGAACACAACTCAGGAGCTCCCACTTCCCAGAGGCTTCCCATCATCCAGACCTGTCTCTTTATTGTTTCCCCAGCACAATGACTCCTATTATACTTTTCAGACTTTGGTCTGGTGGGACTGAAGTGTAGCCCCGTCTCCATCTCCATTAGATCAGACTAAACCCAATGTGCACTTGAGTAGCCCAAGGTTCTTTGGCAGAGTTGGTCCTTTCCCTGCCTTCCTTCCCTCATCAATCAGCAAATGCAGCTCTCAAAGTAGTTTCAGAGAACATCTGCCAAGGGAGCCACCACAAAGTTACCTAATTTGCAAGTCCTAAGTGGTTGGGAGGGGAAGACAGATGCTGAGCACTCCTTGAAGCTGCTGTGGTGCTTCTCTTTACCATCAGACTTCAGGTGCCTGTGTGGTGTGTCCATTCCAACAGCACTGGGAAAACCTGTTGAATAGTTTTCCTTGGATTGACCTCACTTGTGTTAGTTGAACACAGAATTATCTCTCTGACTGCAAAGCTGCTGCTGCAAAATCCTTCCCAGGGCTTTTCCAAAGCTTCAGTAACAGCAAAGGTGTCTTTTCAAGGACCAGTAACTCGTGGAAGCACTGGCACAACCTCATTTCCCAGCTGTGTGAAAGCAATGAACGTCCTAAACTTTAACTGCTGCTCTGGAGTGCCTGGAAAGGTCTCATTAATTAGGACCTGTGCTGATTATACCTTGTTCTTTCAAGGCCACAAGCAGAGCTGAGCAAAGAATTGAAAACTAGTCATTCAATGAATTAATTAATTTCAACAGAATTTGTGCTGTCCAGTGAAGTGAAATGATCAGACTGATCCCATATCCAAAATTGTGCAGTTATGCCTTTAAGTGGGCTTGTCCTACTGTAACTTCATTATGACAGAGAGAATTCCAGCCCTTGTGCTCTGCTGGAACTGGTTACATGGCTCTGACCTCATCCCAGAATCACTGAGGTTGGAAAAGACTTTCAAGATCATCAAGTCAGCGAGAACGGGGAAGGGCCTTGATTTGAAGGTGTGTGANACTGAGCTCTGCTCTGGGGGGACCAGGGACAGCAGCCAGGGAAGGGCTGGAGCTGTGTCAGGGCAGGGTCAGGTTGGATCTCAGGGAAAGGTTCTTCCCCCAGAGGGTGGTTGGCACTGCCCAGGCTCCCCAGGGCAGTGGGCACAGCCCCAAGGCTGCCAGAGCTGCAGGAGGGTTTGGCTGATCCTGTGGGGCACAGGGGGTGACTCTTGGGGCTGGGCCTGTGCAGGGCCAGGGGTTGGACTGGATGGTCCTTGGGGGTCCCTTCCAGCTCAGCACATCCTGGGATTCTGGGATTCTGTGAAATCCAACCTTTAGCCAATAACCCACTGACCACTAAACCACATCATGAAGTGCCACATTCACATGTTTTTTGAACCCCTCCAGGGATGGGGACTCTACCACTGCCCTGGGCAGCTGTGCCAGTGCCTGAGCACCATTTCCATGAATAAATGTTCCCCAATGTCCAATGTTCCTCCTGTCCCTTGTTCCCTGGGAGCAGAGCCCACCCCCCCGCCAAATTCCCCCTCCTGTCTCAAGGAAAACCCAGAGCAGTTTATTCCATAAAATTCAGCCCTTAGTGTTTCCACAAGGAAACAGGTTTCAGTCTGCTTAAAACCCCAGGCCACAGCCTGTGTGTTGCTTCAAGTAAACAGATTAAAGATGAAAATAGCAGGAATCCAGGAGAATTTCAGATGGAAGAGGTATAATGATGTGGGTCACAAAGCTGAAGGTAAGCAGATGATAAAATATTCCAAACTGGAATTGTGGAAATAAAGCCCCTACAATCATATTTAATTTTCCAAGTAGATTTCTGTTTCAATTTGGATCTCAAAAATCCAAGAAATAAATGTTTTAATTTGGAGACTGAAACAAGGGGGAAAAAAACCTCCCAGGAGATACGAAGCCAAATCACAGATTTAATAAAACTCCATTTTTGAGAAATTTGTTTTGCAGTAGATGTAAAGTGCAAGACTCTCTTACAGTGCAACATGTACACACAGGCCCAGACAGAGGTACTTACTTTAACAGCTTTTGGAAGATTCTGGGGAAAAGCAAGTTTTGGGAATTTTCACTGTCCTGTTAAACCTCTCACACTATAAACTTCCCAATGATTGAGTTCACTGCCAGCATGTTTACCAGAAAAATCATTTTTCCACAAGAAAATCCTAAACACAGCTGAAAACATAATTAAATTGTGTCAGTCTATTTTATTGCTGTTGTAAGACTAAAATTTATGTCTGCAAGCTCAGGGCAACGGAGCTGGGGAAGGGTCTGGAGCACCAGGAGCAGCTGAGGGAGCTGGGGGGGTTCACCTGGAGAGAAGGAGGCTCCAGGGAGACCTGAGAGCCCCTTGCAGGGCCTAAAGGGGCTCCAGGAGAGCTGGAGAGGGACTGGGGACAAGGGATGGAGGGACAGGACACAGGGAATGGCTTCCCACTGCCAGAGGGCAGGGAGAGATGGGAGATTGGGAAGGAATTCCTGGCTGGGAGGGTGGGGAGGCCCTGGCACAGGTTGCCCAGAGAAGCTGTAGCTGCCCCTGGATCCCTGGAAGTGTCCAAGGCCAGGTTGGATGGGGCTTGGAGCAACCTGGGCTGGTGGAAGGTGTCCCTGCCCATGGCAGGGGGTGGGAATGGGATGAGCTTTAATATCCTTTCCAACCCAAACCATTCCATGATTCTATGGAAGATCCTGGTCAGCAGCATCTCAGCCTTCAAGGATGGAGGAATTGAGCTAAAATAGGGTGATAAAAGTAGTAGAAGAACCAAGTTTTCTTCCTGCACACTCTGGCAGAGGAAAGGAGCAGGACCAGCCATGGCTCACTCGGGATCGGTGCTTTTCCTGGGAACTCCCTAGCAGCACCCGCCTTGTTGGGAAGCACTATGACACTTTTTTTGCTGTACTTTGGGTTTAGGAGCCTCTTATTTCCCCAGGAGAGCTGAATTTAGGAGCTGCTGGTTTGGCAGTGGGAGGAATGGGCTGTCTGAGCTCTGCCATGTTCGTGACCCAGGGGGCTGAGTGTCAGGAGAGCAGCATTGCTCCGGCTCGTGTGGAGCTCTTGAATTTAGTTGTCCTGGGTGAATAAAATCAGGGATAAAATGCTTTGGAGAGCCCTTTTCCTCCCAGCATCTGGCACAGGAAGGTGTGGGTTTGTGCCACTGCCAAACTTGTCCCCAGAATAGACCTGAAGAACTCAGATGGGGTGTGGGTGAGCTCTGGATGCTCCTCTCCAGCATCTCCTGATTTGTCAATAATATCTATCCTTGGTGGCACTTCTAGTCTTCCAAAGCCTTGAAATGGTATTTCCCTGTAGCCTCCTTAAAGCCAGAAGACCCAAAATACCACAAAGGCTTCCAGTCTCTAATGCCCCTTTGTAATCAAACACAAACTCCAAGGTAACTTTTGAAATGGAGAACATTCAGATGTGCCTGAGAGGCAGAATGTTAATCAGGAGGCTTGAGAACAAATCTGTTCTGTGTCATGCTGATAACCTGAGAAATGGGATCCCACCCCTGACTGGGAGGTAGAGACCCTTCCAAGCTCCTCATTGATGGGCTTGTGACAGGAAGAAGTTGCTCAAACTTCAGAGGTCCCTCTGGGAACTGGTGTTCTCTTCTTTGCATGGCTGCAGGTGCCAGGGAAGAAGGAGAGGAGTATCACAGGGAGCTATAAATAAAGAGAAACCCATAAAACTGAAGAGTTTAAAAAATACTGGAGCAGTGGGACAGGCACTCAGCAGGGCCTGTGGACAGGAAAGCTGGTGGCACTGTGTGACTGCACCCGGCCCAGGGGATAAGAAATATATTCTTGTGATCAGCTTTCCAAATAATATTAAATTCCGTGATATATTTCCCCACAGGGGTGGAACAGAGGCACAGGAGCCACAGAGCTCTCCAAGGGGAGTCCAGAGCTATTACATCCTTACACCATTAGCACACACACTCTGCTGGGACCAGCACTCCAGAATTTAGGAAAAGTAGGAAGAACAATGAGCTGGTTTAAAGCAAATCTCAGGATCCAACCAGTGGCTGAACGTCGAAATCTTCATTTATTTTAGCCTGACTATGTTCAGGCACAACTGCTTGAAAGCAGGGGAGTGTCCTGTTCCTGCTGAGGATGTTTTCTGATCAGTCCCAGAGTCAACTCCTTCTTCCTGAGATAGGGACACCCTGTGGATCCCAGCCAGCCCAGCACACATTACTGTGGGAGCTCAGTGTGCCCAAAGGGCTCTCCAGAGTGTCTCTGGTCCTTCCTCTGTAATATCGCATAAGAAAGGGTTGGGCCAAACCTTCACAGCTGCCCATCTCAAAATACCCATGTTAGTGAAATCCAGGGCCTCTGACAGAGTCCACATGGACCAAGATCTCACGTGTTCAAGATCCCAGAATCCCAGGATGTGCTGAGCTGGAAGGGACCCACAAGGATCATCCAGTCCAACCCCTGGTCCTGCACAGGCCCAACCCCAAGAGTCACCCCCTGTGCCCCACAGGATCAGCCAAACCCTCCTGCAGCTCTGGCAGCCTTGGGGCTGTGCCCACTGCCCTGGGGAGCCTGGGCAGTGCCAACCACCCTCTGGGGGAAGAACCTTTCCCTGAGATCCAACCTGCCCCTGCCCTGACACAGCTCCAGCCCTTCCCTGGCTGCTGTCCCTGGTCCCCCCAGAGCAGAGCTCAGTCCTGTCCCTCCATGCACGTTACCAGATCTTGCCAAAACAACCTTTTCCCTGGGGCTCTGAACTTTGGTTTTGCCCAGCTCAGCTCTGCTCACCTTCCTCCCTATGATGTCCTGGGTGTTTGGGAGGACCTTGGGAAGGTGGAGGGTGCCAAGAAAATCAGACAGTGCCAGTCCCAGACATAGAGCAGAAGCTGTTGCCAAGAAAAGGGAGGCAAAAAAACCTTCCCAGGCTGCTTCTACAGTAACTTTGATTTTAAGCCCCAGGGAATCAGGACTGGCTGCCTTGGTCCAACAGTGCCCCTTGCTGATACCTGCAGTCAAAAGTTTGAGAAGATTAACAGGTAGCCAGTACCAAACAGTCAAAGTTCTTCCCACAAATCTTCTCGGGCAGAAGTGAATATGGACACCAAGCCAAAGCAAGTTACTTCCCTAAGAGCTCAGCAAAAGAGCTGCAAATTTCCTGGGAATATAAGGAGGGGAAAAAATTAAAATTATTCAAATGGGGTAAAACTAAAGAATCTTTTAAAGGTCACGTGAAAAACCAAGATGTCTGGGCAGGATTTAAGCAAGTCTTGGTTCTGCAAAATCAAATCTATTGAGAAGAAACTCCAGATTGGACACCTTCCTGAACCACTTCTCCCATCACACAAAAGGCCTATTGGAGAGCAAAGTGTCCAGAAGATTTATAATGATTCTCTTTCCTAGTTCTTAACTCTCTGTGCTCAGAAATTTGGGAGGAAGGTTGTGCTGTGGAAGCTACTGAAGCATTTCCTCCTGGAAGAGCCAGCATTGTTTCCCAGGATGACCTCCACATCACTTTGTCCCACTGGCATAGAATAATTTCAGTTTTATCTCTGGGAGTGTGGTTTAGTCCATCTGCACATTTAAGGCTTGGTAATAATTTTTTTCCTCTCTTTTTTTTTTCCCCAGGATACACAATCAAATCATACAAAATCAGTATATCAAAAAGATGATGATACATAAACCAGCAGCCCATTCCACAAACAATAAAACCAGGTAAAATTCAATATACAGCACTAGCAAGTAATTTCAGCAGCAATTCCAAATTTATTGTCCTGTTTATTTATTTGATTGATGTCAATAAACATCATCATTCTCTTTTGCTGACGAATGCATCTCTCAAACAATGTTTTGTTTCTCTTCACTGGAGATTTGCAGACCTGGTGTCTCTAAACCAACCCCAGCACTTTGCAGAGCAGGAGCTGCCACACATTTATCTCCTCAGCAGATCCAGGGATGTGCTGGATCTGGATCAATATGCAAAGTACAGCACGAAGTCAGGGCTCACCCCAGCGATGCTCTGACAGATGGGCAGGGCCTGTGCTAAAGCTTTGGTGGGATTCAGTCCAAATACCTGCAGTCATAAAACAAACTCTCCTTCCTTCAAATGGAAGGAGACCTCAGGAGAGGCTTGTTTTGGGAAGATGAGTTGCTTTTTTGTGAGTGCTGGGCTTGCTTGTTGTGTTGTAAGGGAGGGACATTGTCGTGGCTCTTGGGATGTTGAGATTTTTGTCTGAACAACCCCCTGTGCTGGCACTGCTGGGGCACCTCCAGTGCCAGGGGGGTGGGTGCAGGGAAGGGAAGGGAGCTGGGAAGGGGCTGGAGCAGCAGCAGCAGCTGAGGGAGCTGGGGGGGCTCAGCCTGGAGAAAAGGAGGCTCAGGGGGGACCTTCTGGCTCTGCAACTCCCTGACAGGAGGGGGGAGCTGGGGGGGGTCGGGCTCTGCTCCCAGGGAACAAGGGACAGGAGGAGAGGGAACGGCCTCAAGCTGCACCACCAGAGGCTTAAATTCAGTGTGAGGAAAAGTTTCTTCACTGGAAGGGTTGTAATGGAGGAGAACAGCTGCCCAGGGCAGTGGTGGAGTCCCCACCCCTGGAAGGGTTCCAAAAACGTGTGGCACTTGGGGACGTGGGTTAGTGTTGAACATGGTGGTGGTGCTGGGTGGGCAGTTGGTGATCTTAGAGGTCTTTTCCAAACTCAGTGATTCCATGGCTCTATGGTGGGCAGGTCTCTCAGCTTCTCTGGGGTCTCCTGAGCATTTTTAGGAACCTCAACAGATTTCAATGGACAGCTAAGGACTACAACTGAGGGGCACTGGGCAGCATCAAGGTTTGTGAATAGACACCAGCAGCTCCAATCTAATCCCATGAAGAGCCATCTGAACACAGTTCTTTGGTGGACTTTATCCCATATTCCCTGGGGCTCATCCAAAAAAGAGTCCTTCTGAAAAAGATTGCAGCAGGAGGTGCCTGAAGGAGGCCAGGCTGAGATTGGCCATTAGGAAGGAATTCTTTGCTAGAAGGGTGGTGCAGCACAGGAACATGATGCCCACAGAGATTTGTGGAGCCTCATCCCTGGAAGTGCCCAAGGCCAGGTTGGTTGGGGCTTGGATCAAGCTGGGCTGGTGGAAGGTGTCCCTGCCCATGGCAGGGGGTTGGAATCAGATGGTCTTTAAAGTCTCCTCCAACCCAAAGTGTTCTGTGACTCTATGAGTGATGCAGGGAATACGAGGAAGAGCTCAGCAGAACGTGGAAGTTTCATGGGTCCTGAAATGTGTATTTGTCTCTTGGTTTCTTGGAAGGGTCCATGGTAATCCATTGCTGCAAGACCTCACTTAATTAACACAGGTCCTGAAAGAGCAAATTCACAGAGAGCTTAAAAAAAAAACCAAACCTTTTTTTTTTTGAGAGAGAGAGAGAGAAACCCAAAAGGATCAATGCAGGGTGTTCCAGAGAAGGTTGGGGTACAGGGCAGCAGCACCTGCTCTTGCATTCTCTGTAGGACAAATTAATAAACTGCTTTCTCTCCACAGCACTGAGCCTTCAGACAGTAATTGTGGGTACCCCAGAGCCTGCACAGCTACAGCCCAGAATCACTTACATTTGCATCCTTTGGATAAAAACATGGCAACTCAGCAGCTGACTCAGCTATAAAGTCTTCCCCAATAAGTTATGAAAAGAGGACTGGGAACCTGCATTTTTCTCATTCCTACCCTTTCTGTGTGGGGTTTTTGTTTTTTTTCCTTTTTAATAAAACCATGTTTATGATGGTGGATAAAACATTTCTGTCATCCTTAATAAAAGCCTTTACTACCAATCAAAAAGGAGCAGTGAATGGATAAACTGTATATCAAAGCACAGCTTGGAAACTGGGCATTTTAGCAAAGTAGCATTTATGGGAGCTGCTGATGACAGGAGATTACATTTTATATCAGAACAGATTTAAATTTAGGTGGAATTAACCCTCCATCTCCACTTCAAAATCTTTCGAAGGCATCCAGGCTGTTTGAGAGGTATCTGAGCAAAGAAAGTTGTCATCAGTGGAAGGGAGGTGATAGAAAAAAATAACTGAAGGGGACAAATTTTAGCTGAATCTTTCCTATAGAAATAGCTACAAGAATTTTGACTGGATTCTAATTAGGAGATGAATTTTTTCCTGTTATTTCTTGGTTTGGGGAAGATGGAATGACAGCATTGCAGGAATCACACAAGCTGCTTCTTGCTGTAATGAAAACATTTCATTTTTTAAGTATTTCTGTATATGTCAGGAGAATATCTTTGTGCTTCTTGACGTTTGGACACAGCCACGAGCTGAAAACAGTTGGTGCAAAACAGTTGGTTACACTCCTGCAAAGAGTTAGAGGAGCTCCAGTGGGAAGGGAACTGATGGGAGTTTTATCACGAGGTTGCACAATATTCCTGCAAAGCCAGATAAAGTTTGAACACCCACTGGCTCAAACACCCAGAAACAACTGGGTAATTTATGCACCTTCCAGCCAAGACAGGAGAAAAAGGGAAGAGCTGGGGCTGAAATTCATGACCAACACTTTGCAAAATGTTCTTTTCATAGAGAAATAGTTCTTCAACCCTTGCTCCATGTGAGACTTGTGGACTCATCTGAGTAATTCCAATAAATCAATGTGCTCACTGTCACCTCTCACACCACCTGGAAATCTTCAGGGACGCATCCAGAAGAGGAGTTCTCCTCACTTTGGGGATTCAGAGCCAGCCCATGAGTCATCTGCAGAGGACACAGGGTCTGAAATGATTTGTGGCTCATTGACTTTCCTGATCACTTACAAATCATCTCTCCTTCCTTCAGGTCAATAATTCTTTTAAGTCTCATTGCTGCTTGGGGAGCACTTGGAGGCACAGTTCGCTCCCCATCACCAGCCCTGGCATTTTACAAAAACTTCTGCTTTCACTGGAAAAGAGCAGAGACCTGGGAGAGCCCCTGGCAGGTTGTGTTCAGCTCCCAGCAATCAGAAGATTAACCTCATCCCCCTTTATTGGTTCTGGGACTGTGTGTCTGGTAATTAGGGCTCCTTGTTTCTGCCTCTGCAACCCCATCCCCACCACTGGCACCGGAGTGGGAGCAGCAGCTCCTCCCTGCACCTCTTTGATGTGCTGGAGCTGCAGCAGGAATTCCAGCAGGAATGCCAGTGTGAGTCAGAGGGACCAGCTCCTCCCTCCCTCATTACACCACGGCCCCCATCAATAATTCATTCCCTTCGTCGGAGAACTGGGGAGTTTATTTGTAACTCAATAGTGCCCCAGTCAATAAACACTTGTGGGTGTCTGTTGCTCTCCCTGTAAGGGTGGACAAGCCTGGAATGACACAAGTGAAACCTCAGGAGGAGACAAAATAAAGCTCAGCTGAAAAGTTGCCTTCTCCCAAAGCAGCATCAGGAACTCACCGGTGGGTGCAGGTGAAAACTCCACCCACTGCTCTGACTTTGGATGGTCTGACCAGAAATGTGCATGGAGTGATGGGACAGAAAGGATTGTCCTCTCTGAGCACTCATGTATTCACCCTCAGTGAAACCCAAGGGCTTTTGGTAAGCAAAATATTTTGCTCCTCAAATCACAGAATCCCAGGATGTTCTGAGCTGGAAGAACCCCCAAGGATCATCCAGTCCAACCCCTGGCCCTGCACAGGCCCAGCCCCAAGAGTCACCCCCTGTGCCCCACAGGATCAGCCAAACCCTCCTGCAGCTCTGGCAGCCTTGGGGCTGTGCCCACTGCCCTGGGGAGCCTGGGCAGTGCCAACCACCCTCTGGGGGAAGAACCTTTCCCTGAGATCCAACCTGCCCCTGCCCTGACACAGCTCCAGCCCTTCCCTGGCTGCTGTCCCTGGTCCCCCCAGAGCAGAGCTCAGTCCTGCCCCTGCTCTGCCCCTGCCCAGGGAGTTGGAACTGCACTGAGCTCTGCCCTCAGTCTCCTCTGCTCCAGCTGAACACACCAAGTGCCCTCAGTGTCCTCACACACCTTCAAATCCAGGCCCTTCCCCATCTCTGCTCCCTCCTTTGGACACTCTCCAAGGGCTCAATCTCTCCCTTCCATTGTGTCCCCCCAAAGTGCCCCAATGTTGAGGTGAGGCCGCCCCAGGGCAGAGCAGAGTGGGACAATCCCCTCCCTGAGCCCCCAGGACAGGGATGTCCCTCCTGGCTGCCAGGGCACTGCTGGCTCAGGGACAACTGGCCACTGACATCACTCTGGGTATCATCAGTGAAGAGCAGGGGGGTGAGAATCCCTGCTGCACCCTGGAGGAGCTGATCAGACACAGAGACAGTGACACCCACTGCCAGAAAAATTCCAGAGATGCTGATTTCACTAAAATTTTCACATAAATAAGGGTTGAGAGATCAAGCACCTGCTGAAGTTTAGGTTTTGCATCTCGAACAGGAGGAATTTAAATAATGTTAAGAAGAGTGAAGGGGCAGATAAAGATAATTAAGTGCTACTGTTTTGATCCATTTGACATGCAGAGAATAAGAAACCAGAGTTATTTTTTAATAAAAATAGAACTCCTCTTGGATTTGATCTTGCTACCTTCAAAACCTTAAGACAAATACTGTTGGCACTAAATTAAGCTGTGAAGTCTTTCATTAAGCACCACCCATGGGAATGTAATGATGTTCTTGGAGAGCTGGAGGAAGAAGCCACACTCTACGAATTCAACAGACACAGTAATAAAAATATGGAGAAATACAGCCCAGATATATAATCCATAAACCAACAAAGACACTCTCAGCGGGTCCGAAAAGCAATCACAGACAAAGCCTCACAACAGAAACCCGGGGTTACAACGTTGGGAGGTAAAGACAGTGGTTGTCTTCATTAAGTGAAATATATCTGCAGGTACAGGAGGAACAAAACACTGTAAACAACGGGATCCTCTGCAGCAGCAGCAGATATGGAGATTTTTGTTAAAAAATTCAAGAATAACTCAGCTGATTGTGTAGACAGCTGCTCCAGCCATTAGAAAGCGTTGCTGCCAGGGCCCAGCTGGCCCCCACAGCTGCCAGGGAATCACCCCAAATATCTGGCTCATGCAAAAGGACATGACCAGCCACAAAACATCTGCAAAGTGGGCAGAAAATGTGTGCCTGGCAGGGACCCACGGCTGGTGGCCACACTGAGTAACACTCATGGAAAGACCACAGTTCTAGTGGCCACTTGCTTCATGGAACATCCACATCCTGTTTGATGCCTCATTAGAACACAAACCCTGTGGCTCATCTGTGCAGATTTTCCTCAGGAAATTCTCCAGGTGAGGCAGAAAAGCAAGGAAGGTTTTTTCTTTCTTCCGTCGGACGAGAGGATGGAAAACACGAGTTTTCCTGTGTGCATTTTTGACCACAGATGGAGTGGTACTTTTGAAAAGTGCCTGTTTAACGAGCCCAAGTGACAGAAGAGGAATGTTATGGCCTCATCAGAAAAAATAGAATTGTGTGTCTCTTGGTTTCTCTGCTGTTGGTGGGATTTGCTTCATTGCAGGACAGTTCCCAGGTAATGGTAGCTCGTTTTCCTATTACAGGTAACACTGAAAGCTCTCATTTCAGCCCAGCTCCCAGGGAGGGCGTTGGTTGTTATCAGGATTAGGCTCCACAGCCATTAGAGGCCCAGTGGAGTATTTCTGACAAAGCACATTATAGAGAAAGTAGATTCAGCCAAATCAGAACTGAGGCTGACAGAGCAATTTTCACTCCTTCTCTCATAATGCCCCTTTCTAATTATAATCCCTGCTGTGAGCGTTTTCCTTCTGGGTTCTCAGAACTAGGAGGAGCTCCAGGAGAGGAACTGGGGTCTTTTGTTTTTACTGTCTGCAATATTTTGGTTCTCGAGATTAAAATCAGCCTGATAGTCTGTGACCTGTGCAGCAGCCAGGAGCATCGGCATCTTACGGGTTTGCAAAGCTTTGTCTTGGGTTGTGTTTAAGTAAAAGAAGACAGTTCCACCTGTAGGTTTCTTCTGCTCATGCCTTGAGGTACCACAGCCAGACAGAGACACCCCAAAGGACCTGGACTCCCCTGTTGCCTGTTTCAAACACCGTTAAGGCCACAGAAGGACTTTGCCATGAGATCAGCACAGAATGGAGCGAGGCTGGTGCTCACTCCTGGTGGAGGTGAGATCTGGTCAGCACATCCTGGGAAATGCATCCCGACAAAAATTCCCACGGTGGCAAACTGTGAAGAAGCAACTGCTCCTACAGTGGTCAAACAAAGCCCACCCCAAGTTATGCCACAGGTGCACCTGTGACCACCAGCGAGCACTGAAACCTCCCAAAATATTCCTCTGTGAATACCTGGAACTTGGACTGTTGGTAAGATCAGGGTGGGACAATTGTCCGTGTGTTATCTCAGACCTACAGGGAGGTTAACAAACCTGGGGGAGAGCAATGGATTGCTGGGAATGGACACAGAGAATCCACAAGGAATGCCAACCCAGCAACTGTGCTGAAACCTGGGGAGAAGGGAATTCTGGCAGGGGGAGATCCCAACCTACCAACTCATGACCAACTGACTCAGGACAAGAAACCCACCAGCTCCAGAGAAGAGAAAGGCTGAGAGTGGGACTAATCAGCATTAGAAGTGAGGGAATCACTTAACCAATAGAATAGAGAACTGTAGCCAATGAGCATTAATTCCTTTGTTTGCAAAAAATGTATAAATGGTGACAAGTTTTGAACAACTCTGGGACCCCCCACCGAGAAGCCCAGGGTGAAGAAGGACCAAGGGGACACTGCTGGACCCACGAGTGGTGATGATCTGCTTGATCTCTCTCTTTTTTTCTATTTCTGTCTCTCCAGCTCACATTTACAGTTCAGTGAAGTCTGTGGTACTGACTCCAGCACATGATCTCGTTTGCACTTGAACTCGGGCAGAGGTGTCTCTCACTAATTGGATATTAACAGAAGGGAAGTTCATAAACCCTTTCATTTTTAGCTGGGTTTGTTTGGTTGGGTTGTTTTGTTAGTTATGGGAGGGTTTTAAGGTATATTTAAGAGAACTGCAGCAGATAAGGCTATAAATCTTCTTACTTAATACTGAAAACATGTAATTTGGGTGTGCCAAGAAGCAAAGCTGGTCAACAGGCACTGCTGACCTAAGAACTGGCCAGAGCAGTCTCATCAGGGCCTAGGACTAGTAACACTTGTGGCTGTGGATTAAAATGCTTTCTAGCAATGCTCAACCCCTTCTTTCTCCTCCTCCTGCCCTCCAAAAAGGCCACAAAAATTCAGCAAAATTCAGCTTGCAAGCAGCACAATGGCACAAGAGCTGAAGCCCCTTTCAGTGCTGAAGTCTAAGAGCTTGTTATTTTACAATGCAATAGAAGCACTTGTATGTCTTTGATCTCTCCCTCATTTCCAAGACTATCAGAAAGACTTTGCAGCAATTACAGCACAGGCAGGAGGAGGAGGGCTGCAAATATCCAAATATTGTCTGTGTGAATAGTTACAATGTGCAGTAGGATGGAATTACTGGATGCAAATCTGTGGGGTGTGATCCCGTCACAGCATGAAAGGAATTACTGGAAAGCACAATCATAGCCCAGGATGTGCCAGTTCTGGGCCAAATTCTGCTCTTGGCACAGATAACACAGGACAGAGACCCTCAGAGACCCACAGATAACACCAGACCCTCCCCCACAGAGCAGGGGGAGGGTTGAGCAGAGGAAATACTTCACACAGGGGCCTCAAATGTAGAAACCCAAGAAAGTCAAGATCCTCAGAGGGGCTGGAAAGGGATTATGAGGATAGTGGTCGTTTTTGAGACCCAACAACCACATGGTTGGTGTGTTTGCTGTGTTGTACCAGTGGTCTTGTGGCACAGGGCCAACATTGTGTGGATGGATCCTTACTGACAGCTCCTTTTGCAGCCTGTCCACAGCCCCCTCTGGATCATTGGATCACAGAATTGTTAAGGCTGGAAAAGGCCTTTGAGATCATCAGGTCTGAGTCTAAGCCAGCACTGCCAGGTCCATCACTAACCCATGGCCCCAAGAGACACTGAGGGGCTGGAGCGTGTGCAGGGAAGGGAAGGGAGCTGGGAAGGGGCTGGAGCAGCAGCAGCAGCTGAGGGAGCTGGGGGGGCTCAGCCTGGAGAAAAGGAGGCTCAGGGGGGACCTTCTGGCTCTGCAACTCCCTGACAGGAGGGGGGAGCTGGGGGGGGTCGGGCTCTGCTCCCAGGGAACAAGGGACAGGAGGAGAGGGAACGGCCTCAGGCTGTGCCAGGGGAGGCTGAGGTGGGATATCAGGGATAATCCCTCCACCAGAAGGGTTGTCCAGCCCTGGCACAGCTGCCCAGGGCAGAGGTGAAGGCACCATCCCTGGAGATGTGGAAAAGCCCTGTAATGAAATGGGCCTGGCCATGGCCTGGGAGTCACTCAAAGCCACTCGATCAGACCCAGTGTGTGGTCCCAGGGCCTTCCTGGGAGAGCTGATTAAAAATTACCTGACTCTGCTGGGAACATTCTTGTTGATATCTCCTGGTTACTGGTTCTGCTTCTGGAAAAGCAAGTTGGTCCCCAGGGCTGAACCCACCCCAACACATCCAGCAGCACTCCCAGCTCATCTGCATCGTGGTGCAAACCACCAGGTTAGAGGAACCCCAAAATCAGCAGACTTAGTTTCCATCCTCAGCGTTCCACATGATGCACAAGCTGCTCCTTATCCATCTGCCCTCACTTGCCTGATAAATATAACAAAACATTTCATCCCAGAAATATGAAATGATAACTCTGTCTCCACTTTGCAAACCAGACCTTATTTCTGTGCTCCCCACATCTGCCACCATATTTCTACAACAATCTTACAATGAATACTGCACAAAATTGGGAAAAATCCTATTTCTTTGCTTAAAAGTAAGATGTGCATAGGCAAAAATTGTTGGTTTTGACACGACACACCAAGGTGGAGTAAAAAGATTTATAGCATTTAAAAATATACAATTTGGAGAATGTTTAATATTCCCTCAAAATAATTTTTCAGAAAACAATTTTTTACACAAAGTTTGTTTGTTTGGTTTTTTGCCCCCTGTAGTGGTCTCTGTTGGTGAAAAAAAGAAAAATTTGGGGTCTGGCCCTGCCTTTTTTGGTAGAGTTGGACAGGATGCTCAAGTCTGGTCTGAGTTCCCCTGTCACTGCCTCAGTGAGAAAGGGGTGGGATACACCAGGTAAGGAAACCAGAGCAGAGCTTTTTCAGGTGCTCAAGAAGTTCATACTTAAAGGCTGACCCAGGATCAAACAACTGATTTGGCTCCAGCATCCAGTGCTTGGGAAGGAGGGAATGCCTAAGAATAGTTCTCCAGTAGAAAAGCACAGAGGGCTGAACTTGGGATCTCTTGTCTGACCAGCAGCTGCTGCTGGCACCAAGCACACAGGCTTTGAAACTTGTTTGTTCATCCTCTGCTGAAAACAGATGTCTGTGCAATTACC
The DNA here is from genome assembly GCA_013397135.1 of Pachyramphus minor. NCBI lineage: Eukaryota > Metazoa > Chordata > Aves > Passeriformes > Tyrannidae > Pachyramphus > Pachyramphus minor. The sequence goes on along the minus strand of VYXB01010066.1, from coordinate 68,338 downwards.
AGAGATTTCAGCAATCAAAAGGAAGATGGGAATGGAGCCAGCACATCCAACACTGTGGTTCAGAAGGATGTGCAGAGTTCAGCTACATGGATGGTCCTTTTGCCCTGGTGGAAGAACAGGAAAGGAATGATTTTCTGAGCTGGCTGCCTTGATCAGCTCATTCCTCCTCTGGCAGGAACTTCAGTGCCTGCTTCACTCTTTTCCTGGTGCTTTTGAGGCCTTTTTCTTCAAGTCCACATAAGCAGGCTGATATTCCTATAAAAAATGCAGCAAGACTTCTGCCTCTGGTGCTGCAGACCTTGTGGGAATTCTGCTTTTTGCTTTTCATAAAAGCAGAATAATTCACGTTGGAAGGGACCTCTGGAAGCTGTCTGGTCTGACCCTCCTCTCTGGGCAGGGTCAGCTTCAAAGTCACAGCAGGTTGCTCGGGGTCTTGCCCAGTCAATGTTGTCGTAACTCCAAGGATGGCAATTCCCACAGTTCCTCTGTTCTCTAGTTTAACCCCCTCCATCTCACCCCATTTTGCAGGAGGTGCAGAGTCTCTCCTGGCACAGCCATTTCAGCAAGGCTGAGGAGAAGACAACAGATCTCAGAGGGATGAGCCATGATGTTCCTCTACTCACCAGCACCACTAAAGGTCAGAACTGTGCTGATCAAACCTGGGTATCAGCACAGATCACAGAATCATGGAATATCCAGAGTTAGGAGGGAACCACAAGGATCATCCAATCCAGCTCCTGGCCCTGCACAGACACCCCAACAATCCCATCATGTGCCTGAGAGCATTGTCCAAACCCTCCTGCAGCTCTGGCAGCCTTGGGGCTGTGCCCACTGCCCTGGGGAGCCTGGGCAGTGCCAACCACCCTCTGGGGGAAGAACCTTTCCCTGAGATCCACCCTGACCCTGCCCTGACACAGCTCCAGCCCTTCCCTGGTCCTGTCCCTGCTCACGCAGAGCAGAGATCAGAGCTGCCCCTCGGGAGGAGCTGCAGCCCCTGGTGAGCTCTGACCTCAGTCTCCTCCAGATGAACAGACCAAGTGTCCTCACCCTCAGCTTCCCCTCCAGACCCTTCATCATCCTCGTGTCCCTCCTTTGGACATTCTGCAACAGCTTTAGATCTTAAATTGTGGTACCCAAAGTGCCCCAGGACTTGTGGTGAGGCCTCCCCAGTGCAGAGCAGAGAGGACAATCATCTCCCCTGCCTGGATGAACCACGTGATTTTGGAGAGCTCTGTTTATCCAAAAGGAATTGCAGCTTCCATTTTAGGTCTTCTTGGAGAGAAAAGTGTTATATCTGGGAGACAAACATTTTCTGGGCTGCAGAGCAGATACTCAAACATAAGTTTCTGGAGCTCAGAAAATTGTAAAAAAACTCCACTTCCATCACTCAGGAAGTTCTGTTCCCATCCAACTCTAGTAGGCAGTTTTCTGGGTTACAGAGGCTTTTGAGCTTACAGAAACTCCATCATATATCTGCTTCTTTAGGCATCTACATCCCTTTGAAACTCTCCAACAGATGGAGGATGAAGCCCTCAATCAGTTGACCCTGGGACAGCTCATTTCACGAGGTGCACGTGGAAATTTGCAAGTCTTGTTATTTGCAATAAAAGCTCTGGGATATTTGAGAATTTGCTCAACACCTCCCTCAATTTTTTGTGAGAAAGTGGCCAGAAAAAGACCAAATGACATTATTTCATGCATCATTCTGATGCATGTTCAGAGTTGAACATAATGGCTGGAAGTCCCCTTGCTCAAGGGCAAATTTATTTCCTGGCTAACATCTGGCTCCAGGCTCATCTTTCCTGCAATTTGCCAGTTGCTGGCATGAGTGAAAAAGAGAATTATTGAGCTCTTTACCTGCTTGTATCCAATTAGGCAAAGAAAAGTTGCTGAAGGTAAATGTGATGCAATAATGAAAGATGCAAATGCCTTTCTCTCTGCCAGCTCCCTCTTGCCACAGCTCAGGGCATGTGTTGGCACTGGGATGATGGGGAGACAACCTGCCTGAGCTGAGCTCACTCCAGAACCTGATTTCCCTGAGCAAATACTTGGAGGACAAAAAGCAGAACACAGAGGGAACAAACTCACCTGTGACACCCTCTCTGCTTCTGGTGATCAGCACCTGGGGACCTCATGGAGCCACAGAACCACAGGATTTCCTGAGCTGGGAGGGACCCCCAAGGATCATCCAGTCCAACCCCTGGCCCTGCACAGGCCCAGCCCCAAGAGTCACCCCCTGTGCCCCACAGGATCAGCCAAACCCTCCTGCAGCTCTGGCAGCCTTGGGGCTGTGCCCACTGCCCTGGGGAGCCTGGGCAGTGCCAACCCCCCTCTGGGGGAAGAACCTTTCCCTGAGATCCAACCTGACCCTGCCCTGACACAGCTCCAGCCCTTCCCTGGCTGCTGTCCCTGGTCCCCCCAGAGCAGAGCTCAGTCCTGCCCCTCCTCTGCCCCTGCCCAGGGAGTTGGAACTGCACTGAGCTCTGCCCTCAGTCTCCTCTGCTCCAGCTGAACACACCAAGTGCCCTCACTCTCAGCTTCCCCTCCAAACCGGAGCCATTTCCATCTACTCCACTCTGACCCACCAAATCCATGGACCTGTTATCCATGACCACTCACTGACAGTCAGATCCTTTTTGTGGTACCTTTATGTCCCTTTTCAGTGTCCAGCTGTCCATGGGTTCATCACCAGTCTTTTCTCTCAAGGAAAGGCCCTGGGAAAGAAAGAAGTTGAGGTTTAAGGAACAAACACAGCCCATGGTCAGAAATGCAGGTATAGTGCTACACTGTGAGGGTTTATAACTTCTTCCTGAGCCTTGCTCCCCATAATCAGATTATGAAACCTTAGAACCAAGTTAATGCAAACAAACAGATCATGGGGAGAGCAATAAAAATAAAATATCATAATAAAAACCCTAAATCGAGAACATATTCAGTAAACAGAGCGCTGTAAACAAAGTAATGTGTCTCTCTGCGACAATATTCGGTGAGATATAGAAGAGCCCCAAGAGATGGCATGAAAACACAGCTGTTCTCTCCTTGCAGTAGGTGAGGAGTGAGAGGAGGGACACGGCTGCAGCACAGCTCTGATGGCTCTGGGGTCACCGCAGGGACACCTCTGCTTCCCCCATGGAGCAGGAGGTGGCTCTTCCAGGGGATGAACCTTCTCTACAGGTGATGCTCTGACTCCCCTTCCAGGTGAGACCTATTGCAAAATGATCAGCTGAACAAAGGCCATGGGCCTCCTGCAGAGAGGGAGGTGTGTGCTCAGCACAGCAGGAGAGGAGCTGTCACTGCATCTCACAGCTCTTTGTGAGCCCTGTGGGTGAGCTGCACAGCCCAGGGAGGTGCTGAGCTTTGGGTCTGCACCTCTGGGGACAGGTGGGTGCCAGTTGTCCCTGAGCCAGCAGTAACCTGGCAGCCAGGAGGGACATCCCTGTCCTGGGGGCTCAGGGAGGGGATTGTCCCACTCTGCTCTGCCCTGGGGCGGCCTCACCTCAACATTGGGGCACTTTGGGGGGACACAATGGAAGGGAGAGATTGAGCCCTTGGAGAGTGTCCAAAGGAGGGAGCAGAGATGGGGAAGGGCCTTGATTTGAAGGTGTGTGAGGACACTGAGGGCACTTGGTGTGTTCAGCTGGAGCAGAGGAGACTGAGGGCAGAGCTCAGTGCAGTTCCAACTCCCTGGGCAGGGGCAGAGGAGGGGCAGGACTGAGCTCTGCTCTGGGGGGACCAGGGACAGCAGCCAGGGAAGGGCTGGAGCTGTGTCAGGGCAGGGTCAGGTTGGATCTCAGGGAAAGGTTCTTCCCCCAGAGGGTGGTTGGCACTGCCCAGGCTCCCCAGGGCAGTGGGCACAGCCCCAAGGCTGCCAGAGCTGCAGGAGGGTTTGGCTGATCCTGTGGGGCACAGGGGGTGACTCTTGGGGCTGGGCCTGTGCAGGGCCAGGGGTTGGACTGGATGATCCTTGTGGGTCCCTTCCAGCTCAGCACATCCTGTGAAGGGAGCTCTTCACTCCTGGTGTCTGTCAGGGGACAGCAGGGGACGGGCAGCAGGGTGTTGCTGAAGGAGTGCTGTGGTGCCAGGTTTTAGAGATATGGAATCATAGAATGGTTTGGGTTGAAAGGTTCATTAAATTCCGACTCATCCCACCCCTTGCCATGGGCAGGGACACCTTCCACCAGCCCAGGTTGCTCCAAGCCCCGTCCAACCTGGCCTTGGACACTTCCAGGGATGGGGTATCCCATGTTTTGCTGTGGCTGGATGTTTTTTTTAATTAGAGAAAAACCTGAAGACTAAAACTAAAGCAAAATACCTGATTTCATGTCGAGGTTTAGTTTCACTTTACCTCTGTAAACCAAGATCCTGGAAACTGGAAGTCATCCTTTGGAAAATAGGAAATGAAGTAAAGTCTTTATTTCTCTGTGTTCTTTTCCATTTAGAAACTACAGAAAAAGTGGGAACAGGTGAGAACAGGAACAGAACAGATGGAAGAACTGTCTCATAATTGATTTTGAAGTGTAAAAGTTCTGAACTGCAGAAGGTTGTACTTTAAAGTGAAAAAAATACTTTTTAAAATATGAAAAATATCTTTCTCATTCCCACTCATAGTAATGCCACCCAAATAAGTAGCAATACTAAGAACTAATAAGTGATATTAGTGATAAACCTATTAGCAATTATTAATAGCTAATACTATCAAAAGAAGAAACTTTTCATACAGAGTGAATTTAATTTATTTTTAATGTTTCTCACAAAACTGTATTGATTTAAAAAATTGTTTTTCTGGGAAATTTTTCATGCTGGAGAGGAAACAGATTTTGCAGTATTTCTCCCAGTTATTCTTTGAGAAGGTTCCTAAGTTGGAAGGAGGATGAGGGACACTGAAGTCAGGTACCAGTTGGGTTCCCCACACCCCAGAGGCAAAGGGGCAGCAAAGGCCACTATTTCAGGGTGAATGACACAACCTGGTGGGAATGAGGGCTCTGTTCCCTTAGCTCCTCTCAGCTCCTGCTTATCAGCTTCCCTTTGTGGCCCAGGGAGATTCCTCAGGGGTACAGGGCAGCTGGAACAGATGTGGAGGTGTCAAAAGAGGTGTCCAGGACCAGGTTGGAGGGGGCTTGGAACAACCTGGGAGAGTGGGAGTGTCCCTGCCCATGGCAGGGGTGGAGCAAGATGGGGTTTGATGTCCCTTCCCACCCAAACCATTCCATGATTCTGTGATTGAAATATCCCAGTTTCTTGCACCTTCATGGGCAGTTCAGGGAAAAGGAGTAAACAATGCCCTGGGCTGTGAGAAGGGACCAGCAAGGAGGGGATGATTTGGGAAGGGATGATTTGGGAAGGGATGATTGGACCACCCTCCTGTCAGGGGTGGCCACCACACATGATTTTTGTCAGCCTTAGAACTAAGTATGACCTGGCACTGATAGAATTCTTTCCAGTGATGATGATTAAGAGAGAGACACATAGAACATGGCAGATTTATTGAGAGGAAGCATTTCAACCACGACATTGCTGCTTTCAGTATCAACAAATATGGTTGGGGTTTTTTCCCCTAAATACATGGATTTTTCCTAATAAGTCCAAATTCTGTCTGCTCTACTCAGAGGGAAATGTGACAAAGAGAAAAGAAGCCTCTGAAATCCCCATTTGTGGAGCAGGTTTGTATGACATTCTAAAGCTTTTAGTATTTCTAAAGGAAGATCACATTTCTGTTCAAGCAGTTTTTCCAACAATGAAAATAATTTGCTACAAAAATCAAGCCATTCTGAACTTTCTCTGAGCTCTGGAGCTCAGTGGTGACATGACTCAATGCTATTTTCAATTATCTGCCTGTGACAATGAAGCCCAGCATTGTCCTTCCTCTCAGGGTTCTGGCAGGAGCCTCTGTCCTTTCGTGCTGCACTTGCAATTCAGATGTTTCCTTTTGCTCCTAATTTTTTAATAGACTCTTCCACTGAGCCCATCTCAACATGAAATGAATCTAATTTAGGTTCAAATGAATCAAAATGAGACTTTAAAGCCTTTTTTTTCTATTTTTTTTCTTTTCTTTCTTTTTTTTTCCCCCTGAAGAAATGCAGCATCAAGAGAAACCTTTAAACACAAAGGAATCCCCAGGAAAGGAGATAATTTTGGCAAGAGATTGTGCCAGGTTTGGAGGAGGAGATCTTGGGGATGTGACAATCCACTGCCTCAGTGTCTGCTGATAGATGTTGTGGTGATGTCTGAAGCAAATGCCACTGTTCTGATCTAGGAATTAGTACCTTTGTCACCAAGAACCCTCTGAGTGAGGGGGACCAGGAGTTTTCTGTCTCTGATCCCCAGTTGCAGCTGAGTGAGTCGTGTGCTGAGTCCTCAGCAAACCTGGGGAGAGGTTGCTCTGGGGAGAAATTCAAAATATCTCTGGTTTCCATTGCACTGCTGTTCCTGCAGCCTGCAAATACTGGAAAACCATTTACAAAGCAGCAGAACTACATATTTGATGGTTGGACTCAATGATCTTAAAGGAAAATAACATCCTGTAATTCAGGTTGAATGGTGTCACTTCACCTCGAATATTGGGGTAATTTGGGGTGACAAAATATAAGGAAGATATTGAGCCCTTGGAGAGTGTCCAAAGGAGGGAGCAGAGATGGGGAAGGGCCTTGATTTGAAGGTGTGTGAGGACACTGAGGGCACTTGGTGTGTTCAGCTGGAGCAGAGGAGACTGAGGGCAGAGCTCAGTGCAGTTCCAACTCCCTGGGCAGGGGCAGAGGAGGGGCAGGACTGAGCTCTGCTCTGGGGGGACCAGGGACAGCAGCCAGGGAAGGGCTGGAGCTGTGTCAGGGCAGGGTCAGGTTGGATCTCAGGGAAAGGTTCTTCCCCCAGAGGGTGGTTGGCACTGCCCAGGCTCCCCAGGGCAGTGGGCACAGCCCCAAGGCTGCCAGAGCTGCAGGAGGGTTTGGCTGATCCTGTGGGGCACAGGGGGTGACTCTTGGGGCTGGGCCTGTGCAGGGCCAGGGGTTGGACTGGATGGGCCTTGTGGGTCCCTTCCAGCTCAGCACATCCTGGGATTCTCTGAGGTGTTTGAGTTGGGCAGCAAATACAGGCCCAGGGTGCAACCTGTGAAAGTAAATGCCTTGTAAATCCCACCTGTAAATAATCCCCATGTTTGGGCTGTGGATGTGATGTTAAAGGCTTTCTGACACTGAGAAGTGGAGCAGCTTTCTCAGGAGAATCCCAGGAGACTGTAGAGGTGATGGGGCACAGGTTGGTCTGACTCCCAGCCTTCCACCTTTGATGGACAGAAATATCCACCACAGCAGCACATCCCAAGCACAGATCACTAATTGGGAGCTGGGTTTTGCCTCTTTTTCCTTTACTGGGATAACTTCCTGATGCTGCATAATTCTCTCTGGGCAACAGAAGGAGACTGATGTGAGGAACATCCCTCATGTGACCAAAGCAGAGGGCACAGCCCCAAGGCTGCCAGAGCTCAAGGAGCGTTTGCTGAACACTCTCAGGGACAGCGTGGGATTGTTGGGGTGTCTGTGCAGGGCCAGGGGTTGGACTTGGAGGAGCCTTGTGGGTCCTTTTCAACTCAGAATTTTCTATGGCTCCATGAATATTGGAGATTTCCAGAGCTATTTCTCCATTGCTTTTTCTGCTGAGCACACCTGAAATCCTTGCTCAGTCTCTCAAACTGTGCCATGGTCCTCATCTCCTCTTTCTTTGGACTTGTGCACTTCTTCTCATGCCACATCACCATGAACTNGGTCCTTTTCAACTCAGAATTTTCTATGGCTCCATGAATATTGGAGATTTCCAGAGCTATTTCTCCATTGCTTTTTCTGCTGAGCACACCTGAAATCCTTGCTCAGTCCCTCAAACTGTGCCATGGTCCTCACCTCCTCTTTCCTTGGACTTGTGCACTTCATCCCATGTCACATCACCAGGAACTGCCACAAAAAATGGCTTCCAGCTGCTCTGCTGTTCTCACATGGTGCTGGTGGCATCTTACTGTGTCAAGTGTGGCAATGATCACACGTGGTAGATGACAAGGGTGGCAGGTGCCCCTGGCCATGCCAGCACTTGGCACAAGTTTCTTTCAGGGGCTGAGAAAAATATTGTTGTGGAGAGATACAAGGAGTTTGTGGAGCTCTTGAGACAATTTGCAGTAGAAAAAAGGTGCTCTGTTATGAAATGTGGAATCCTGTAGGACCTGGGATTTCTCACCAGAGATGTGAGTTGGCCAAAGAGGTCCCAGCAGTCTCGTGTCTGTGCTCTGTGCACACACATCTTGCCTGAGTCCTTGCTCCTCTCCTCACTCACGTCCAGCTTTAGGGTCTCCTTGGTTTTGGGAAAATCCGCATTGCTCTCCTGCTTCAGAATTGCCACCTGAAGGTACAGATGGACAGGAGACAGAACTGCATCACTCTCAGTGCTGCCCTATCCCTGGAAGTGTCCAAGGCCAGGCTGGACGGGGCTTGGAGCAACCTGGGCTGGTGGAAGGTGTCCCTGCCCAGGGCAGGGATTGGGATGAGATGATCTTAAAGGTCCATTCCAACCCAAACCATCCTGAGATTTTATGGTTCTCTGGTTTAGTGCCTCCCAGCTCAGCAGAGCTTCATCTGTAAAAGCAAAGCTGAAATCCTCTGCTAAAGGGCAGGGACCCATGTCCTACACCAGGGAATCATTTCCATCATCCCTTTCAGGAAAAATGGCTTGAAATGCTTCCTCCCTTCCCTTGTATATCCCCCTAAGGAGCTTTGTTCTGCGAGGAACCTTATAATGATCAGCTACTGCCAAAGTCCTCAGCAGAAAAAATGTGACTTTTGTAATAAAGAAGCAGCAGTCATGTAAATGGACTGTTTTCAGTGACAAAGTGCTGATGAGGACAACAAAAATAATTTTGCCAATAATTATCACATTGAGGTTTGCTGCTGAGGATTAAAATCTTCCACTTTTCCAGTGAATGGGACCTGTCAGGTACCTTGCAATTTGGTCATGGAAAAAAATAAAAATATTGTCTGTAAACTGGTTACCTGGAAAATATTTAATAACCTCTGGTTCTCTCTTTAGGGTCTGTAACACCCAGAGAAGGAGCTGCAGTCCATTCAGCAGCAGAATCATCACAACACATTAAGAGGGAGCAGAAATAATTGAGGTCTGGAGGGGCTGAATGCAAGGAATGATTAAAAGAGATACTTATGCAGAACGACTTGAGATGGAACATAATAACTTTCTTGGAGGGCATGTGTAACAAAAAGAAGGGATTTGTTTAGCTTTGCACACTGGGGCATAATTAGAAGTAATAGGATTAAATTTATGCATGGAAAAATAATCTGATTATCAGGAATCATTTGCAGGCATGAAAATAAACCTGTGTCTGCAAAGGGTTAATTGGTGCTTACAAGCTGCAGCACCTCCCTCCAGGCATATTGCTGGGGTGGTGGGCACTTCCAGGGGGTGTCATGGTCCCTCTGTGGTGGATCCCCTTGGGCAGAGCTGTTCAGGGAGGCTCCCTCTTTGCCAGTGTAATTTAAACCAGTCTCCTTCTTAGGAATTGAATTTATTCAGCATTGGGAGAGTCATGTTTTGATGGGACTCTTGCTCTACAGTCCTTCAGAGACCAAACCTTCATCAGAAGGGGGTGTCCCAGGGGTCCAGCAAAAGAAAAGGAGAGGCACAAACCTCCTTCAGGAGAACCATGGGCAGAGTGTGGGTGAAGGGCAGAGTTTGGGGGGCGGGCAGAACACCCAGTGAAATAAATCCGTTACTCAAGGCACATGACATGTTTCTATTAGGAGGTGGATCAAAGCTGTTTCTCCTCCTGAAAGACCTTGTGGAAGAGGGTAAGACAGTTGCAACTAAATGTAATGGTCTCATTAAAGTGCTGAGTGATTTTTATTCACCTAAGAATTATGTTCTTACTGAAAGACATGATTATTTCCAGGACCGCAGGCAACATCCAGATGAAGAGATGTCTGAATCTATAACAAGCTTGAAAGACTTTGCTTCCAAGCACACATCCAGCCTGACAGCAGAACAATAGCTGAGTGTTTGGTGTGTGCCTGCACGAATTAGGAGTGGAAAATGCAACAGATGCAGCCAAAAGGAGAGAAAAGTGGCCATTTTGTGTGAGCAGGTCTTTAGGTGGATCCATGAAAAGGGTGGTCAATATTTGGAACAGTTTTCCAGGGCTGTGGTGGAGTCTCCATCCCTGGAGGGATTTAAGAGCTGTGTGGATGTGGCACTTGGGAACATGGGTCAGTAGTGGCCTTGGCAGTTTTAGGTTTTTGGATGGAGTTGATGATTTTAAAGGGTTTTTCCAACCTCAGTGGTTCCAGGATTCTATGAGTAGTCAGAGTGTAGCTCCCACACACTTTGGGGCTGAACATCCCAGTTTTGAAGCTCATGGGACTGCACCAGCCTCTTGCCACTGCTCTAAGGCAGGTGAGGAAGAGGAGGAGGGGTGGTTTATTCCAAAGTTCTCACCCTGTTGTGACTGGGGTGTCACACATCTGAGCCTGTGATCCTGGGAGGGCTCCTGAACCCACCAGGTGGGGACGGACACGAGGGATTTGGGTTTTGAGGAGCTGAATCCAAACCACCCAATCCTGCAGGTGATGGACTGACCTGGACTGGCCATCTGGGCACAGCACCCTGTCCCCCCTGGGGCCCTGGGCATTCCTTACCACAGAACCCCAGAATTCCAGGATGTGCTGAGTTGGAGGGACCCCCAAGGATCATCCAGTCCAACCCCTGGCCCTGCACAGGCCCAGCCCCAAGAGTCACCCCCTGTGCCCCACAGGATCAGCCAAACCCTCCTGCAGCTCTGGCAGCCTTGGGGCTGTGCCCACTGCCCTGGGGAGCCTGGGCAGTGCCAACCACCCTCTGGGGGAAGGACCTTTCCCTGAGATCCAACCTGACCCTGCCCTGACACAGCTCCAGCCCTTCCCTGGCTGCTGTCCAGGGACCTGCTTCACTGCTGGAATCTTTCCCCGTGTCTGGAGCACTCCTGCCCTTGTGGGAGCACTTGAGTGGTGTTCAGGGCTGCCTGCAGCTGAGCTCAGAGCTGCTTTCATTGCAGCATATGCCTCCTGCTCAGCTTTTACAGCCCTGCTAAATCCTCTGCAGCTCCTGCTCTCGAAGCAGCTCTCGGGTGATGTCTTTCCTCACTCGATGGGGGAAAAAAACACCCAAGGTCGTCTGTCTTCCACAATCACATCAGCTTCCTGTCCTCCTCCTAATGAGCCAGACTGAGCTCTGAAATCACTCCATGTAAGGCATTTTCTCTAATCCTTGGATCACTGTGTTGCCTTCCACCTTCCCCCTCTTTCTGCAGACTTTGGAAGGTCAGGGCTGGAACTGTGGTGTGTGTGAGACCCTCACTGGGGAGGGGGAGCTGCACAAGAGCTGTTGGGACACTTGTGTTGCAGCAAGGATGTGCTGAGTGAATGGTAATAGCACTAAAGCTCTGCACCACTGGAACTGTTGGGTTTTTCCAGCTCCTGGATTGCAACTGGGACAATGTAAAACCAAACAGTAATGTCCACTGAAGAACATTTTGACAGTCAGGAATAAGCAGGTGCAAGCGTTGGATGCTCAGAGCTGGCTGTGGTTCCAGCAGGAAACTCCACTGTAAGGAACAGGCAACAGAAATCAAAGGTCTGGAAAGCAAAATAAATTCATTTCTCTATGTCAAGGGGGTTTCCTCCCTCCAGAGGCCACGGGGCTGCTGCTCCCACAGAAGCCACATTAGAATGTGATAATCATAACTGGTGCCTGAATGAAACACAATTACCTATTTTTGTTACCTTTCAATCTCCTGTTTCTCTGTGGTGAGGGTGTCCCATATTTTATTGACTCAATATCCCGGAGTGGGGAGTATGGATTTTGCTTGCTTGGAGCAAGAAGAATATAGAAGCAATCAGAAAACAAACAAGGGGATTTACCTTCTCTTGTGGGGATTCGTTTTTAACTCCTGGCAGCATGTTGGGTACATTCTGGTGAATGTTATGAGTAATATTTTTTGATCTATTGTTTTCACCTTCTCTAAGGCATATTTTATTTCAGAACAATCCTCTTTTGATATTTTAGAGGTCCTCCTGGCATATATCGGAGATGAATCACATCTCTGTCTGACTGTTCTCTTTTGAGATGAGAAAAAACAAACCAAACTTTCTTGGGTGAAGAACCATCACAAGAATTTGGGGCTAATATTTAATTCATTGATACCCCAATATTTGTGCCCCAAGATTTGTATTTTCATACACCAGGGTAGGAAATTGCACTTCCAGTGTTTCTGCCTCTTGGTTTTCACACTGGATGAGGGGTAATGACAATTTTACACCCCCTTCTAATACAATTGGCTTATTTTGCCAGCACTGTCACACGTCCCTAACGTGTCCCCTTGCTCCCAGCTTTCAGGGAGAGATCAGGAATGTCTGTAGTTGTAATCTGGGTGCCTCAGGGCGTTATTGAATGAGCAGAGAAACCCACACAAAGAAATTCTGGGGCTTCTATGGCCACTTTGTCCAGGAAGAGCCATCGCAGCTCCTGAGTAACACCTGAATTTTCCTCAAGGTCTTCAGCCACCCAACAGCCTCCAACACCAAATCCCTCCAAACCAAAGCTGCATACAGAGCATGTCTCTTCACTACTGAACATTTGCTCCTACAGAAACCCAAATAAACAAACAAACAAAAAAAGAATGAGGAAGAATCAATGTAAGAGTGCCATCTGGTGACATCTGCCACAGCCTCAGATCATCCCCAGCTTCTTCTCTGCAGTGCAGTGGAAAAAATTAGGGACAAAACCCATCACACTCCAGCAGTTTTACAGAACTGATCCATTTTCTCAGCAGAATTGGTCAATTTACGTAGGTGACTCCACCTTGGTAGCTGAGGGCTCAGTGCTTGGAGAATCCAGCCCCAAGTGTGTAAGTCTGGGTGCAAAGTGGCTGTTCAATATTCATAGCCACACATGCAAATTGAGTAACTGTCCTTGTAATGGCTAATTAGGTCCATTGGACACGGGATTGGGATCACTGTGCACACAAATGTGCCCTGTTGTGCTGAAGTGGCCTGAAAAGCTGTCACTGGGTCCCTCACCCTGATCTGTTTAGAGATTAACATCCTGTATTTATGCAAATGATTGTCACGCTTGAATGTTTTGAAACACAATAGTGACAATTTGAGCCTGACCCGATGTCACACTCTGACATAGTAACAGCTCTTCCTCTCCAAAAGAGGTTAATTTCTATCATGGCCCAATTTAATCCAGTTTTCTACTGGGAATCTGCTCTACTTAAGACAACAGAAGTCCAGGATGTGTTTCAGGGAGAAGTTGCTTGGACTTGACTGTTTTTTCATGAACATTTTTGCAGTGTCTCCACCACAAAAGACCGAGATTCTTATTTTTGGAGACTTTGAGTGGGGCTCTGGCTCTGCTTGTTGAGCTGGAACTTTACCTGAGCAGAAAAGGTTTGAGAGCCCCAGTAACCACTGACTCTGCTGACACAGTCTCACATAAGGACCAGACTCACATTTAGGGGTAAATAATAACCCCCTCCAAGGAATCTGGGACAGACACACCAATGAATGACTTGTTTGGGTGATGGCTTTTGTCCTTTGTGCATTTATGCTGTTTAATGAAGATGGCACAGAGCAGCCTGGGCTGTGCTCCCTGGCACAATTTGGGTGTGGGTCACAAAGCACTGGTCCAAACCAATCCCCAGCATGGTTTGGGAGCAGGAATGATCCACAGATCATTCCCAAGAGGCTCTCAGCATACAACCACTCTGTTCAGGAGGGCTGGAGACTTTGCCATCAAAGGCACAGCTCTCCCACACCAGCTGAGGTTGACTTTGTGCTGGAACACCTGCACTGCCCAGGGCAACGGGACCCACAGCAGCTGAGATGCTCTGTTGGAACCCAGTTCAGGTTGTTGGCTTCTTGTTAAAATGATGGGGGACTTTGGGCAGGTCATTCAAGATAGAAGAGGAGACTGAGGGGAGAGCTCAGTGCAGTTCCAACTCCCTGGGCAGGGGCAGAGGAGGGGCAGGACTGAGCTCTGCTCTGGGGGGACCAGGGACAGCAGCCAGGGAAGGGCTGGAGCTGTGTCAGGGCAGGGTCAGGTTGGATCTCAGGGAAAGGTTCTTCCCCCAGAGGGTGGTTGGCACTGCCCAGGCTCCCCAGGGCAGTGGGCACAGCCCCAAGGCTGCCAGAGCTGCAGGAGGGTTTGGCTGATCCTGTGGGGCACAGGGGGTGACTCTTGGGGCTGGGCCTGTGCAGGGCCAGGGGTTGCACTGGATGGTCCTTGGGGGTCCCTTCCAGCTCAGCACATTCTGCAGTTCAGTATCACAACCCCTCAAGTACAGGGGCATTAAAGGTGCCAAAGGAACAGCTCATAGTTACTGACCAGTCCATAAATAAAAGGAGAACCTGACTCAAAGAGCCAAACAGTCCTGTGGCAAACCAAGGAGCAAGTTCCCATGACCCACAAGTACCCCCCAGGCCTGGCTGTGCATCTGATCTGCCCCAGGAGAGCCCCTCTACCCAAAGCAGGGATGATGTGTCAGCCAAAGACAACACTCACCTGAAAATCCACAGCTCCAAAAATGTGGTTCCCTCACTTCACTGCCCAGCCCATGGATGAGGAGGTGGTTCAGCAAGGCTGAGCACAGCTCCCTCATCCTCCACACTCATCCTCCTGGCTCCAGGAGTCAGGCTGGGCCTCCTCACTGCCCTGTAAATGCAGGACTGCAAAAGGGACTGATGGAGAAATGTGATACCCACATTTCCTCAGGGTCCTGCCAGGTTTTAACGGACTCAGCAACTCTGAGAGTTGAAGTCACCTCTGCCAGTGCCTCCCAAACCCCACGAGCTCCCTGCTGCAAGTCCTTGCAGTCTGTGCTGAGCTGCAGCTTCCAGCAGGATCCTGCCACCGTGTCCCCTCTGCCCAGGAATTCCATCAGACACAGCTTTGCTGCTACAAGAAGCACCACGTACAAAGCAGGGACAGGGGCACTGGGGCACTGCCACAGCAGGAAAACAGCCTAATCCCAGGAATCTGTGGGACCTCATCCCTGACACACCAACCTCAGTTATGCCCTCTCAGTGTCACTCACCTCCCATTCACCACGTGGGATTCTGACAGAGATCTTGGCTGTTATCTCAGGACTAATTTAGCCTTTCTATCCCTAAGTTTTGTTAATGATGATAAACAACATGATAGAGCAGCTGAATTGGATTTCTGTCACTCCAGAAAATTTAGGACATGGGGATCTGCAAAATATGACCTCAATTTAAGTCCATCATTTTCTCCTCCTGGAATTGCTCAGCTGGAATAAGTATCATTACCCAGACCAGGAGACTGGCTGAGTGAGTGCATTGCAGCACATGGACCTGGAGTGGAAGAAATGCAGCTAAAAATCCTTCTTCTGTGACAGGAACTGTGACAAATCGACCCAGTGTTCCCAGAGGGCCAGTGAGGACCCTGAGCAGTGGCCACCTGAAAATCAACCTTTTTTGCTTTCTGTTCAAAAAGAAATTTCATGGTTGGCCTGAGAAATGGCACCGACAAAAGATGAAATGTTTTCCAGGAGAAAAAATGAAAAGTTAGTGCCACCCCAACCCCTCACAAGTATTTCTGTAGGTTCACTCCATGGAGCTTGGGCAGCAGCCCTTAAAGACACAACCTCATTATTGCTGAAAATGTTGCTGATGAGGCTTTTTATATAAAGATGGGGAGGGAGGGAACAACTTGGTCATGGGATAAATTGGGATACAAAGAGGAAGGAAAAAACGTCCTGTGGGTTTCTGATGAAGTTGTGCAAAAGGCATCACCTGTGTTCAGGTGACAGCAAAGATGTGCTGAGTGAGCCCAGAGTGGGCAATGAACAGCAAGGGTTTGATATGGGGGAGAAATGAGCAAATAATGCTGAATTTGGAAAATAATCATTGTGTAAGGCAGGTTGTGCAGAGGGTGGGAGGGAGGTGATGTCAGTATGTGCAGAGAGGATGGAATTACAGAATCATGGAATCTTCTCAATTGGAAGGGGCCCCCGAGGATCATCCAGTCCAAGCCCTGCACATCCCCAAGAGTCACCCCCTGTGCCCCACAGGATCAGCCAAACCCTCCTGCAGCTCTGGCAGCCTTGGGGCTGTGCCCACTGCCCTGGGGAGCCTGGGCAGTGCCAACCACCCTCTGGGGGAAGAACCTTTCCCTGAGATCCAACCTGACCCTGCCCTGACACAGCTCCAGCCCTTCCCTGGGTCCTGTCCCTGCTCACATGGAGCAGAGGTTGGAGCTGCCCCTCAGAAGGAGCTGCAGCCCCCCAGGAGTCTCCCCTCAGTCTCCTCTGCTCCAGCTGAACACACCAAGTGCCCTCAGCCTCAGCTTCCCCTCTGCATCCTTCCCCCTCTTTGCAGCCCTCCCAAGAGCTTTACATCCTTCTTAGGTCGTGGTGCCTGAAACTGCCCCCAGCACTCGAGGTGAGGGTGGAGTGGGCATTCAAACACAGGTGGGACATGAGAAGAGCTCAGGAAACCTGTTGTCCCAGGAATGTGGGGCAGGAAAATGTTCAGAAAGCCCTGAGATGAAAGGGTTGGTAACCCCCCAGAGAGCAAAGGGGGTTGGCAGGGAAAAATGTCACAGAATGTTGGTGTCTGCAGAGCAGAGAGAGGAGAGAGCCACTGGCATTTGTATTACAGGGAAGGGTCAATAGGAACAAGCTGGAAATGCAGTGTCTCCACAGCGACCCTGATTTTCAATCATCAGCAGAGCTATGAAATTTCAGTTCCTACATTCTCCTTGTGAAGGTTTCAGTCTCTTCTGAAGTCTGGGGCAGAGAGGTCAGGGGTGAAGGAGTCATTTTGTGAAAAAATGTTCTCTCAGTAATAACTGTTTTTACCTGGACTTTACAGATTGTTTGGTGAGTTCATCCTGGCAGCACTGGATGAGCTCAGCCTAAGAGCTTATGGGAGAGTGTGCAAGACTGTGCACATCCCTTTTGGCTTTGGCAGGGCCTTGGGATTTGATCTTTGCACTCCTGGGTCACAGCTGTGGAGAGATCCTGACAGATCTCATGTATTTTTACATTTGCTGCATTAACAAACTCGGTGCCACTTACTGTTTCTTGGTCTGTAGAAAATTTGCTCCCAAGCAGAAGGAAGGATTTTTGAAACATGGGAAGAAAGTCTGGGAGAAATAATTTTATGGCACAATCTTCTCTTGGTATGAGCTGTAACTGTTTCCAGCCACATACATCCACCTCAGACCATCGTTTTTCTTCAGGGACTCCAGCTCAGGACTGTGTGAGTGAGAGAGGGATGTGCACTGGAGGGGTGGGAGCTCCCTTTTTATTGTAATAAGTTCCTCTGAAGTATCTCAGTAACTTGTACATAAATGTGATGGATTCCCTGGGAGAGTGTCTTATGCAGTGAAAATCATCTCCAGCTCGTGAGGTCTTGTTAATTCTTCTCAGAGCAGATGTGGTGTGTCTGAAGGCCCAGCTGTACATCACCACTGCAGGGACTTTCTGCAGGTTTGGGAGTTTTATGAAGCATGTAAATGGACTTTGTGCAAGATACCATTTTCATACATCACTTTAGGACAGGGATCTGCTAGAGAAGCACTCCCTGGGAAGGTAGTTGCTGTTGGATCTGTCCTGGAAGTGGGATAAACCAGGTGTTTGGAGCAGGAACTGTCCAGGCTGTATGGGCTGTAAGTGCAGCATACAGGAGATGCCCAGAATTCCAGTGACCAGAATCTGCAAACTCAGCATTAAACTTCTCAATGTCAAACTTGGTCTTACAGCTGCCACATGACACGACATGGTCCAAGCTGGGGGGAAAAAAGGACAGAAAATGACCCCAATTTTGATCAGGAATTTCACAGTGTAGCAAACATGACTGTGCCTCCTGCCTCAGGGACTATCCCTGAGGATCTTCCAATCCCCTTTCCTCTGGTGCTTGTCCATCTGAGTCTGTCAGAACAGAAGCCTGAAGACACAGTCAGGAGCATCTCAACAGGATTATTGCAGATAGAGCTCCCAGTTCATTCATGTACCAGAAGGCTCCCATTGGCACTTCTGACTAAGAAAGAGTCAAACTGGAACAAGCTGCTGCTGTAATTTTTGTTTGCAGAACCCTACACTCATCTGTTGGTCCCAGAATCACTTAGGGGCTTTCATTCTTTAAATTACTCTGTGGAGGGTGTTGGCAGGAAGAGGGGCCCAAAAGTCAGAGCGTGATCTGTAGGTGATAAAAACAAGGAGAAATTTAACTTCCACATCTTTTACTGTGGGTGTCACACTCAACACCCTGTTGGAGGCAAAAGAGAACATGCAACACATATGGGCCTGAGAAACTGCTACTGTAATGAATGTTTTGACAGTCTAATAGTCCAAATGATGGGATAATTACTGAAAACCTCATTAATAATACGGTCAAAATCACTGTCTATAAACATCCCTCTGTGCTGGAGCTTTGGCCTTCCCCAAGCCCAGTGTTGTGACCCTTTGCTGGACCGAGCCTGATGTTCATGGTGGGGTTTCCTTCTCCTCCACGTGGGTTATTTGACACACCTCTGATCACACTCTGCTTCCTCAGCACCCAACCACAGCTAAAATTCTCCAGCTGCACAACAGCCCCGCTCAGCTTTAAGGACTCTGGTCCCTCCTGCCTGAACACCCGGATTTGTTACGAGTTTCATGGGATGTGACATTCCCATGGGTTCCATAACAATCACCGTGAGCCTGAGACATCAGCACAGCCAAAACTAAACCCCTCCCAGGTCACAGCAGTCCCTGGGATCTCCTCTGGTGCCAGATCCTACTATTTCAGCTCTTTTTAGAACTTCAGAAAGGGCACAAGTGTAGACTTAGAACACATTTGGGGACAATCTTTCCTCAGCAAAGCACTGAAACAGAAGAAGCTCATTAAGAGTTTGCAGATGCACTTGCAGCTATATCAGAAGGCTCATGAAGACTCCTAAAACCTGGAAGTAATGCTTGGAAGAGTTGCTTTTCTATACCCAAGGTTAATTTATTGGACAAATCCCATGGCTTACAGCAATTTTGGGTCTTCTCCTTTATGAAACCTGAGAATCTTTTAAAAACATAAATGAACAAGATATAAGGTTTAAGGCTGCATTTCCTGAAGGCACTGTGGTCTGTGTCCCAACAACCTGGAAGGAGGGGTGGACTATCACAGAATCATGGAATGGTTTGGGTGGGAAGGGACCTTAAAGGAACCATCTCATTCCACCCCTGCCATGGGCAGGGACACTTTCCACTAGCCCAGGTTGCTCCAAGCCCCATCCAACTTGGCTTTGGACACTTCCAGGGATGGGGCAGCCACAAACTCCCTGGAAAACCTGTGCCAGGGCCTCCCCACCCTCACTGTATTTGGGTGATGGTTTTACCTGCTAAACTGCTTCAGAGTCAGAGTATTTCTGTGTATTTGGGGTACTTCTAAGGGTGTGGTGGCATCAAATGCTGGAAGATATGGTTGGAATGGAGTGCCCTGTGTCTGCCATCACAATGGCAAGGTACAAACCCATGTGAGCTGAACCAGTATAGCCAGGGTTCCAAACTGTGTAACACAGCCCAGAGGCTGGTGGGGTCACCTGCTTGCAGGCCAGGTAAAGTATCTGCTCTATAATACCATGATACTTAAAGGTTTGATGTTGGCAAGGCCTCAGTTTTATATAATAACCTTTCTGAGCAGGCCCCTGATGGAGACAGGAGGATTGGAGCTCTTCTGGCCAAGATCTGAGCTGGGAGCTCCTTTCACCTGAGCAGAGTGACTGTGGGGTCCTGAGGGCACAAACGGGCTCTGCAGCCCCTTCCACCCTCCCTGGGGACTCACTGTCCCTGCTGAAGGTGAGATGAGACCTTGGAGAAGCCTGGTGGTGTCCTGCCTTCACTGAATCTGTGTTATGGTCATGCCTGTGCTCAGTGACTTTGCTGGTGTGAGTTCCTGTGTTGACCATGGATGTGTCCTGTCACTTTTTTGGCCATCACTGGGCTTTTGGATGATCCCCTTACTGTCACCAGATGTGTCCTGCTTTCCTTGCTCCCTGTGCCTGGGAGTGCATCACCTGAGTGAGGCCACTGTCCCTGCCTGCCTTGCCCACCCCTGGCTCCCAGCTCCATGTGAAGCTTTGGATACCAGTTTCTTGGAGCTCATCAGCTCCTGGGCTCAGTTGTGCCCTGATTAATTAGCTGCAAGTTATTCCATCAACAAATCCCACTGCAACCTGTAACCTATGTCATTTCCAGCAGGGAGCTGGGCCAGGATCGATGTTTTCCTCATAAAAAGGTACAGATTTAAGGGATGGTGAGAGTGCCTCTGGCTCCAGTTCTGGGAGGTGAGGAGCAAGAGGGAATATGTGACTTCTCAGGACCCTGCAAGAGCTGGGAAATCAGACACAAAGCTCTGTAAGGAAGGACTGGATGCTGAGAATCCTGAGTCCCAGGGGAAGGGTTTAAAGAGGGGTCCAGGGGAGCAGCAGGGGTTGAAATGGGACAGTGAGTGCTGGAAGGTCCCGGGGTGTGTGTGATTTAGGGAGGAACAGGCAGGATTCCAATTTGATGTGCTGCTGCAGGCTGTTCAAACTGGTGTAATTTGGGTGAGTCCCCACCCCTGCAGGGATTTAAAAGCTGTGTGGATGTGGCACTTGGGGACATGGGGCAGTGGTGGCTTTGGCAGTGCTGGGATAATAATTGGATTCAATGGTCTGAAAGGTCTTTTCCAACCTAAACAAGTCTGTGAGTCTGTGGCGGGGAAAGAGGCAAGAATCACACTGGACTCTTTGGATGGGGAAAGGGGTAGAAACTCTTTGGATCTGAATGAAAGCCACTGAAGGATTTGCATGTTCAGAGTAGGAGTAGTGCCCTGACAGTGTGCACACACATATCTATATACATATATCCACAGCCATACATATGTATGGAGAGGGGGAGGTGTCTGAGCACTGCAAATAACGACAGGCAGGATGTTGGGGGCAGTTTGTTTGCCTGGGGATGACACAGCCCAGTTTCCCTGGGATGGGGGATAACACAGCCCAGTTTCCCTGGGATGGGGGATAACACAGCCCAGTTTCCCTGCTGTGCTGCTGGGTGGGGCAGTTGCAATGCTCAGAGTCTCCATGAGGCAAAAGCAGCCAGACAACGTTTCTGGGTGAGGAGATGGCCCAGAAATAGCTGAGTTCTGCTTCAGTCCCTGCTCCTGGAAACCTGCACAGCCTGGACTGGACATGCAGCTGCCTGGACGTGCTCCATGGTGCAGGGGGAGTGGGGATAGTGAAGGAAGAGCAGGATGTGTCCCACAGAGCAATCCATCAGCATGAACTGGCCATCCCGCTGTGCTGCAGGGCTGGATTTGGAGGAGAGGTATTTAAGGGACCATTAATAGGCTCCATGAATCACAGAAAGAGGAATTTATGTCTTTAGGGGGTCATAGCAGTTTAACAAGGTTTTGGCTGAGGTTCTAATGGCTTCTTGCTGAAATGTAGCTGTTAAAACATAACATTTAAAGGTCTTGGCCAGATGAAGGGGCTGAATTCAGAGGTGCTCCAGAATCATTGATCTGACACTAAAACCTGCTCTTGGTGTGAATCAGAGTCATTCCACCAAACTTGTGGGGTGAGCTGCTGGTACAGGGTGAGGCTGAGCTTCTGCAGCTCCTCTCCTGCACAAACAAAGCTGTGCCTGGTGAACTGTCCACACCTTCCCCTGACCTCCAGGTAGCACAGTATCCCCTCCCACCACCCTTTCTGCACTTCCCATTACATGGAAATTGCTTTTGTGCCTTACAGGGAAAGCCCAAGGCCAGAACCAGGTTCTTGACCATGCAAATTCCAATTGGAGGATTCGTGGGACACCAGAACAGCCTTTCCTTACAGAGTTTTTCCTTGCAGGACTGATTGCATCCCTGGGCTAAGCAAAGGTTTCTTTTTTCCCAACAGGAAGGGGGATTAGTTTCTGGTAGAGGGATTTCTTTCACATGTGCAGGACTGTACATGGAGAGAGAGAGAAACAGAGAGGGAGGGGAGGAATGGGAGAGAGAAATGCAGGGAGAGTTTTTCATTACCTGACTTTGCTCACATAGGAGATACAAATATAGGAATGATTATTCAGCCTTAATGTAGCACCTGGTCCTCTGAGACAACAGGCTCCAGACATCCTTCTCCATCCAGGCCCAGCATCCTCTTTCCTGTGGATGCTCAGCAGCCACTTCCAACTCCAAAAATCAAAGCAGTCTGACCCCCTTCCTTGGCAGGATTTGTGTGTTCTTCCACAGCAGCTCTTATGAACCTCTTGGATGCCTTTCTCCCCTGATTTCCACACTGGGATCATCCTCAACACCAACATGGTGATCAGCATTTCTTCTGGGGGCTCTTTATTGCTTTGGGTACCAGGATCCTCATGGATTTCATGAGTTTAGTGGGTGTATTACAGCCCTGCTATTATTTTTGGTGACGTGTCAGTTGGCCACATCTCAGGTGTTCCTGCATGTTCCTGAGGTGCTCCCTGTGGAGGGAGCCCAGTCCCACCAAATGGGGTTAAAGGTGTAGAAGGAAAGAAATTTCAGACTCTTGAGTGCTGATAGACATAAATTGGCATTTTGTAGGGCGTGGTTAGAACTCCAGAAAAACTGAGAGCAATTGCTCTTGAACAGCATGGAAGTGTCCAAGGCCAGGTTGGATGGGGCTTGGGGCAACCTGGGCTGGTGGAAGGTGTCCCTGCCCATGGCAGGGGGTGGGACTGGATGGACTTTAAGGTCCGTTCCAACCCAAACCATTCCACAACTCTGTGATTCCATGATGATTCTTGCTCTCCCCAATCCCTTATGGGAGCTGAAATGATGAGCTCAGTTGACACCTCCACACCATGGACATCTGAAGTCGAGTTATTCCCACCCAGTGTCTCCCTTTGGTTTTCAGAAACTGATCTCAGATGCAGCACTCGGGAAGATCCCAGAACCACAGAATCCCAGGATCCCAGGATGTGCTGAGTTGGAATGGATCCACAAGGTTCATCCAGCCCAACCCCTGGCCCTGCACAGGCCCAGCCCCAAGAGTCACCCCCTGTGCCCCACAGGATCAGCCAAACCCTCCTGCAGCTCTGGCAGCCTTGGGGCTGTGCCCACTGCCCTGGGGAGCCTGGGCAGTGCCAACCACCCTCTGGGGGAAGAACCTTTCCCTGAGATCCACCCTGACCCTGCCCTGACACAGCTCCAGCCCTTCCCTGGGTGCTGTCCCTGGTCCCCCCAGAGCAGAGCTCAGTCCTGCCCCTGCTCTACCCCTGCCCAGGGAGTTGGAACTGCACTGAGCTCTGCCCTCAGTCTCCTCTGCTCCAGCTGAACACACCAAGTGCCCTCAGTGTCCTCACACACCTTCAAACCAAGGCCCTTCCCCATCTCTGCTCCCTCCTTTGGACACTCTCCAATGCCTCAGTATCTTTCCTATATTGTGGTGCCCAATAAATCAGGCACAACTCAGGAATCTGCTGCCCATGACTGATGAGCTCTTCTCTTGGCTTCTGTAATAGAGGTTTCTTTCTTCCTTCTTTATTTTCTTTTTTTTTTTTTTTTTTTTTTNTTTTTTTTTTTGTTTTTAATAAAAGATCTCTTTATTTCTGTCTTTGGGCCGAGAGAACCTAATCAAATGCTGGAGTTCTGCTCAGAGGGAATAGCTGTGGGCTCAGTGCATGGAAAATGAAACCCTGTATCCCTGCTGGAACAGCACAAGCTGCTGTAAAACCCTGTATCCCTGATGGACAACTAACAAGACGTTAATTTGCAATCATTATGCTGCTTGTTTGCTTGCTTGTCATCCCTCCTATTGCTGTAGTTTCCTGTTTTAGTTTAATTTTTCATTTTCTTCCTATCATTTATGTGATGTTTTGTTTTCTCTTTCCACGAGACCCAAGTCCTGGTTTCATGTTTCTAATTTCCATCAAGGCACAAAACGAAAGTGAGGAGGAGGAGACAGACTCTCAGGATTTGTTTGTCAGGGGAAAAAACTGAAAGTGTGACCCAAGTATATCTTAAAGGTAGAGAAAATAGCAGGCAAGGAAAATGAAACTGAAAAGTGTTATTAAAAAGAATAAATCATGAAATAAATGTGGGATCTCCTCTCTGAATTTGAGGTGCTGGCAACAGTGGAGCAGCCTCCTTGGGAAAACACCATCTCCTTTGATCTCTGCCAAGGGCTGTTATCAATAAATCCAGGGAATACCAGCTGAGACTGGGGGGATGCTGCAAGTGAGCATGTGCTGAGTGTCCCAGGAAAGCCTTTTGTCAGGATCTTGGTAGGAAAATGGTCAGGGAGAGTCAGTGAAAGGCAATCCCCCGTTTCAGGATCACCACTGAGGCACAGCTGATGTACCACAGCCTGAAAATACCTCACAGCTCACACAGACCAGCACTGAGGGCTGTGATGGGAACACATTCCTCCTGCTTTCCTGCTCACCCCCTGGTTTTCCACATTGTGGCCTCTCAGCTGAAGCCAGACCTTTGCAGAGATTAAAAAAAATGAAGAAGAAAGTAGGTTTATTTTCCCTCCTGTTGCAAACTATGGCAGCCTTTCCTCCCTCCAGCTGCAGGATGTGCTGTGCTCGGATGTGGGTTTTCTACACAAGCTCCTTAAAGGAGGTATTTCTGTGCCCACTGGGGGTAAAAACCAGTAAAAATCAGGGCTATTAAATCAAGAGCTCCTGATTTCTGTGAGCCAAGCAACCTGCTTGCCCAGTTTTAACACAAAATACCCACTTGGCTGGGGTAGAGAAACCCCAGGAGTCCCAGGTGATGGAGCAAAACCAGCTGGGCAGGGGGTTGGTGCAAAGAGAATTTGCAGGTGTGTGAGTGCAGGGCTGGGACAGGAGATGTGGGTGGGGAGATGTCCATGGGGGTGTTCCAGGGGCAGGGGGACACAACTGCAGTGGAGAAATGTTTTTGTGGGCACAATGGTCCCCTGCTCCCAGGGCTGGAGCCCCTCTGCTCTGGAGCCAGGCTGGGGGAGCTGGGGGGGTTCCCCTGGAGAAGAGAAGCTCCAGGGAGACCTGAGAGCCCCTTGCAGGACCTAAAGGGGCTCCAGGAGAGCTGGAGAGGGACTGGGGACAAGGGATGGAGGGACAGGACACAGGGAATGGCTTCCCACTGCCAGAGGGCAGGGAGAGATGGGAGATTGGGAAGGAATTCCTGGCTGTGAGGGTGGGGAGGCCCTGGCCCAGGTTACCCAGAGAAGCTGTGGCTGCCCCTGGATCCCTGGAAGTGTCCAAGGCCAGGTTGGAGCAAGCTGGGCTGGTGGGAGGTGTCCCTGCTCATGGCAGGGGGTGGAGTGAGATGGGCTTTAAGGTCCTTTCCATCCCAAACCATTCTGGGATTCCATGATTCTACATTTGCCCTGTACAAGCAGCAGGTTCACCCTCTCTGTGTCCTTTGCATTGATCTCCCCACCCTGAATAAAACCAATTCTCCCCTTGTTCAGAGAAACAATCACCTCCCACTGAACTCCTTCATTCCCCCCAGTTCAGTAAAGCTGGAATGAGCAGCAAAGGCCAAACCTGTCCCAGGGGGGAGAATTCCCTCCCTCTCACAGACACTGCCTGGGCACAGACCTTCCTGCCCCCAAAACCCATCACAGAGCCCCTCCTGTGGGGGTGGGAGTGGGGAAGACACTTCTCATTAATCCCAGTCAATCCACCCCGCGCCCTTTCCTTCCCCCACCTCAGCTCTTCTCGCACGGATCGATCAGAGCTCTGAGCTCCCAATAAAGGTCATGTCCAGGCCTTGTCTGCTTTGATCTGGAGGCTTTTTTGGAGCAGGTCCCCCTTGTTGTACTCACAGCACGTACCCCCTGTTTGAGGCCTCTCCCCCCGTGGTGTTCAGCTCACAGCCAGCCCTGGTCCTCCCACAGAGTCCTGGGTTTGGGAGGACACCTGGGAGAGGCTGCAAGAAATTCCAGGGCTGGAAACAGCCCTGTGTGTGTGGGAAGGGGCAGATCAGTTCTGCCAAGGTGGGATGGTGCTCTGCACACCACACCCCACGTCCTTGGGAGCCCTCAGTGCAATCAGCAGTCCCTGCACCCCAGCACAGCCCAGAGCCCCTCACCCGGACCCCAAAGGGGTGGGACAGCAGAAGTCGCACCTGGAGGGTGGCCATGGAGTCCAGAGCAAATAAAAACCAACAGCATGGGGCCTCCATGTTCTCCTTGGACACCTGGTAGCTGGTCCTATGCTGGATCCAAGATGGTACCTGTAATTCTCTCTTTCCTTCTCTTTCTCTCCTTCTCTTCCTCTCTCGTTCCCTCTTTCTCTCTTCCTCTCTCTCTGTCTTTCTCTCTCTCTCTTTCTTTATTTCTCCTCCTAATTTCCTTTTCTTGATATTTGGGTAACTGAAGCCTGGTTGGGTTGGGATTTGCTAAGTCACTGCTTTGTGAAATGTTTTCTGTCCACTGAATGCTTCCTTCAAACTTTTGCCAAGTTCCCTTGTTTTCCAAAATTTGCCAGGCAAAGTGTGTTCTTTTGACCTCCTGAAAAGCACCATCGTGTTTTTTCTTGTGGTGGCCTCAGGGTGTAAAAGAACCATCAGGTGGGTTTTGAGGCCTTACATCCTTTTGGTGTAAAACTCTTCCAGTGAGCTCCTGGGGTGAGCCTGGGATCATAAAACACCACAGCCACTATTTCCAGGGATCTTGTCTTCCAGCCACAGCCATGTGGGCTGGGAGGTGAGGAGCACGTGCTGCTGTATGGGAGAAAGGTGAGAAAACTCTTTTATGTCTCCGAGGATTCCCCAAGGGAACCCTTAAATTCCCTCTGGGGCACCATGACACAGCTGCTCTCTGGGAATTATCCTCCTGAGTCTTACAAGGGCAGTGTAAAAAACCCTCCTGGCTTCTCAAACCCAGTTCTCCCAGTTCTGGGAGCCAAAAGATGCTTCTATGAAAAAAAAACCTCTCATTAAATCCATGGAGGGTTCTTCCCTTTGCACCTTTTATTGGAAGGTTGCTTGCACTTCTAGCAGTTCTCTGCATCATTCCAATTTTAGCCTTGAAGGTTTCCCATGACAAACTCAGGCTGCACAGTCCCAAGGAAGGCAGATTCCAACCTTTTGCCATGCAGGAACTTCCCAGCCTCAAATCTCAACACCAAGAGCTTTCTCTAGGATCCACATTTATGTTATCTTTCTTAATATTAGACAGTTCCCATTTAGTCCCCTTTCACCACAATATTTGCTGGTCTTTCTATCTGGAGCGGAACATTTCCCTTCTGCATCTTCAGATCTGTGGAATGAGCATGGCAAAAATGGGCATTTCAGCCCCAGTTTCACTGGAATGACACTGTTCTTTTGTGAGGCCTCCAGTTTTGAGTCACAAACCACATTCAGATCTCACTCTTCTGTGTTTCCCCTGGCTTGGGGAGCAGCCCACTGGCTTGGTCTTATCTATGAATTCATTTCCTTGCTTTGCCACAAAATCAATCATCAGGATCACAGGATGTGCTGAGCTGGAAGGGACCCACAGGGATCATCCAGTCCAACTCCTGGCCCTGCACAGGACACCCCAAGAATCTGTGTTTCTCTGGGCAAACTTTTGTGCCCCAAGCCCCTGATTTAGCCCTCCCCACTCTTAGAGTCCTACTGGACAGCCCAGATAGGAACCATGGAGGGCACTGGAAATAATCAGCTGAGTACCCTCTTCTCATGTAAAAAGAGGGACATGTGTATAAAAAGTGCATTTCAAGGGGCAGAGGTGAAACCAGACAAGTGGAAGGAGCCTGGATGCTTGGAATGATCATCCAGCAAGTGACAACGACAAATCAGACAGTGTGGGCCAGAGGCAAGGCCAGGACAAACAGAGGTGACAAAACACACACACACATCACCCCTTTGCACCCCTTCAGCTCAACCCTTTACTGTGATAACTGAATAAAAGCATTCCCTTGCTCCCAGGTGTCTTGCAAATGGTCATTCCTGGGGGTATTTAACCCAAAAATCACACCTGGAGTCACCTTCTTTCCAGAAACCTCTCTGTGGAACTGCTCATCAGAGGAGGCACCTGCATCACCCCACTCCTGGTGCCCCCTCAGTGCAGAGAGAGGCTTGGCTGCTTTTCCCTTGGCAGAGGGATCCAGAGGAGGGGCCATTCCCTGGAGATGGTGTTCAGCTTCCCTCACCCTTAGCAAAGGGAAGATACAACAGTTCACCCTCTTGCAGGGTCACAGGTATTTTGGCTCTACCACTGCATTTCATGTCCATGTTGTGCTTTTGCCCAAAAAACTTCGTGTGTGTGTGAGTGAAACCTTTTGGTATTTTCCCCCCTCTGTACAGTGAAATCCAGCAGGGAATAAAAGCCCTTTGTATACGGGAACATAACACCACGCTCTGAGGGGATCCTGCGGGATAAAAGGTGGGAGAGAAATGTAAATGTATTCTTTGGATGAGCCCTCTGGATTAGCAAGTGAATTTTCAATGGCATTTGGCTGGCAGGGCCCTGAGCTGAGCTCTCTGATTACACTAATTCACATGTAATCTCTGACAGACACGGGCTGGGAGAGCCCACCCTGCTCACCTGCCGGGCACCCACCCTGGCAGCCAGGCAGGGGTACAACGAGGAGGGCACCCCCTGCTCCCACTGCCCTCCGAGTGCTTGGAGGCAAAAAAAGAGGCAGCTTTGTGTTTGTTTTCCAAATGTAATACGAGCCGAAGTTTAAGCAAATAAACAAAGCTGGCTATTATGCAATCGGCTCCCTCTCAGCATCTGCGGTTCCGGATGCAAATCTCGGCAAGGCTTTGATTACAGAAACTGGGGCACTCGAAACCCTGACAACAATTCCAGGCGTGAGTGGAATATAATGCACAGCAGGGTGAGCAGAGACTGGTCCCGGGGGCTCCTCATCCAAGGGGGCTCCTCATTCCACAGGGACTCCTCATCCCAGGAGCCTCCTTGCCAGGGTCACTGAGCTCTCAAGCTCCTGAGGTTATTTCTGAGTACAAGACCTGCTGGAAATGGCAGCTTGAGTGTTACAAACCTGGATTTTAATGAACAGAAAAGTGTTCTCCTGGAGAAGAGGAGACTGGGGGGACTCTCAGCAGGGTCTGCTTCTTCCTCCTGAAGGTCAGGGGAGGGGCAGCTCCGATCTCTGCTCTGGAGGACCAGGGACATCAGCCAGGGAAGGGCTGGAGCTGTGTCAGGGCAGGGGCAGGGTGGATCTCAGGGAAAGGTTCTTCCCCCAGAGGGTGGTTGGCACTGCCCAGGCTCCCCAGGGCAGTGGGCACAGCCCCAAGGCTGCCAGAGCTGCAGGAGGGTTTGGCTGATCCTGTGGGGCACAGGGGGTGACTCTTGGGGCTGGGCCTGTGCAGGGCCAGGGGTTGGACTGGATGGTCCTTGGGGGTCCCTCCCAGCTCAGCATGTTCTGTGATTCTGTGTTTATACCAAGGCTCTTGTTCCCCTCCACAGAATATGCTCAGAGCAACTGCCCTGTCTGAGCTTCCACCCTCAGCAGGATTAACCCAGGGATCACATGTAGGAAAATGATCTTGTAGCTCTGCCCACAAAATGCAGATATACAACTCTACCATCCTCTGCCTGACCCAGCTGTGCTGGAGTTACCTTGGACAAGGTTTCAGGAGAGTCCTGCTGCAGACAGAGCCCTGTCTTGTCCTGCTTTGTGTTTCCTCCCTCTGCTCCAGAAGTTGGTATCAGCCTGCAAAGTAATTTTACGTTTCACCAGCACCCTTTTCTACTTTACCTGTAATTGTGTAATTAACATACTTCATCCATCACCTTTATATCCACCATCCATCATGGTTTAAGCTGAGCCTGGCCTTACACAGGAGCACTGCACACATTAACAGTTGCTGATCAAGGGGAAATGTATCTCCAGCTGGGACAGGGGACTCCAGGCAAACCCAGAGCACGTGGAGGGGCCCTGGGGCTGTTTCATGCACCTCATTACCTGGGCAGAAGTGCTCCCCACTTCCTAAACTGAGCTGAGCTGTCCCCTGTTAATGTCTATTCAAACTCAAAGTGGGGAAATTTAGGTTTGATAGAAGAAGAAATCCTTCCCTGTGAGGGTGGGGAGGCCCTGGCCCAGGTTGCCCAGAGAAGCTGTGGCTGCCCCTGGATCCCTGGAAGTGTCCAAGGCCAGGTTGGACGGGGCTTGGAGCAATCTGGGCTGGTGGAAGGTGTCCCTGCCCATGGCAGAGGGGTGGAGATGAGCTTTAAGGTCCCTTCCAACCCAAACCATTCTGTGATTCTGTGATTCTCTGTTTCCATCATTCTGTTCCAGAGATAAGTCCAATTTCTATGTGCTAAAATGAACCTGTCCAGAGGACACTTAAATGACCTAAATTCTGCCCTGCTGTGATATCAAGCCATGCATCTGGAGCTACAATTAACCTATTTCAGTGCCTGTGGTACCAAAGAAAAGGTAATAAACTACTTTTTATTCTGTGATGGTCAACAGGGATAAAAAAATCACTCCCAGGCTGTTTAGAAACCAGTTGGTCCTGATGCTTTTGCTCATAAAACCCTGTTCTTGGTACAGCCACCAAGACCATTGTTTCAGCTTTTACTCTGTTTGTTCCTGTTCTGATCCAAAAATAGATGAGTCTGCCAACATGGCTTCATCCAACAATCCCCCCTGATTAGGAGTCATTGTCACTGTCTGCACTATTTGCTATCCAAGCACCTTTCCCAAATACAACAGGGTGTGTTGCCAACTGTCCATGCAAAGCACATGTGTATTCCCACAGCTCCAGCTTTCATCCCTGGAGGAATCAAAGCCCATCCACAGATCCCCCTGGATCTCTGGGACCATCTCAGATCCATGGGAGTTACAAACTCAGGTGCTGCCTTTTTTGCAACCTTCTCTCTTCCCTTTTGTGGTTCCTCTGTTTGATTCTTACCCTTTCTGGAGCTTCTGCTTTTGAAGAGCTGCCTCCCTCTCCAGGAGATACACATTCCTCCCATGGTGTCCCTGTTATCCAGCTCTCCCTGGATCAGGGAGGAATACTACAGCTCTTCTTTAGTCATGCCTTAATTTGGTTTGGAAGAGCCTTCCTGTGTAGCAAACTGTGTTTCCCTCAGCCATCAGACATCCTTGGTCCTCCCACCCAGCACCAGGAATGTGGATGTGCCAAGGGCTGGTGGGGTTTAAGCCCAGATGAAAACTCAGCTGCTTGCTCAGCCCTCCTCCTCTTCCCCCACCACAGTGGAATGGGAGGAGGATCAAAGTAAAACTTGTGTGTTGAGATAAGAGCAGTTCCCTAATTGAAAAGAAAGTCAAATACAATAATAATGAAGAAGGAGGAGAATGAGGAGGAGGAGGAGAAGAAGTAAACAAACAAGTGATGCACAGTAAAATTGTTCACCATCCAGTGATGCCAGGACCCCCTTCCCAAATCCAGAT
This sequence comes from Pachyramphus minor, assembly GCA_013397135.1. Classification (NCBI taxonomy): domain Eukaryota; kingdom Metazoa; phylum Chordata; class Aves; order Passeriformes; family Tyrannidae; genus Pachyramphus; species Pachyramphus minor. The sequence continues at coordinate 36,933 of VYXB01010066.1, read as the reverse complement.
CAACCCCTTCCAGGTAACTCCCCCCAATTTATACACTGGGCACGGTGTTCCATGATGTGGAACATCCCTTTTGGTCAGAAAGAGAAGCAGAGGCAGGACTGCAATGCCACCCCTGGGCCAAGGAGCACCTGCAGACCATGGCTGTGTGGGAAGGATGCACAGCAGATCCAGGGTGGACCATGCCCACTCCATCCTGGGCTGAAGAGCAAGGCACTGGGTCTGAAACAGTTGCCTGAGGCTCAGTTTAAAGCCTGTGGAAGAAAAAAGGCTCCTCTAGGCAGGACCTTGTGTGAGCTGAGAGTGGGATAAATCACCTGCTGCTTTTGTGTGCAGGGAGCCACAGGGAGACGTAGTTTTAGTGCCCAAATGGGGGCAAACCCATTCCCCCATGTGAGACAATCCCCCCTGAGACACTGCAAAGCCATCAGGCTTTTGGTCACCCTCACCCAGTCCACTGGGGAGGTCCTGTCCCTCACCAGCCCCCTCAGTCCTTGGGCATTGGATTGAGGATGGATTGTTTGCCATGTTAGAGGTGTCTCTGTGCCTGGCTGATGTGTCACCCTTCACTCTGCTCTGCTGGCTGGAATCTGGACAGAGGAACTCACTGCTGCCTCTGAAGGGAGCTTAGTTACCTACCAGAACTCACTGTGCTCCCATGTGCCCATTGACTTGACTATTTAATTAAAGAACAGGGATCTCCAGCACTTCCAGACTTCTCCATCAGATGTTCTTGGTATGTGTGGGAATGCAGAACACACTATTTTAGGAGCAAAACTGGGTAATGCTTCCCATAAAATAAAATAGAGCAAGGTGTGATTGTCTGCCTAATTTTAGAATAAGGGAAAATACCACCAAGAGAGCCTGGAACACGACCATTTGGGTTATAAACGTGGCTGTGTGAGTGCATGAGAGTGTGTGTCTTGTTATATTGCAGCAGAAGCGAGGTGGCAACTGGTGCCCTCTTCAGCCCAGCCAGAGACACTCAGCTGGGAGAGAGCAGTGACAGGGACACCTCAGCCCCACAGGGCACATGGGGAAAGAATCCCGATTGTTGGCCTGTCCTGCTCCTCAGGGCTGCTCCTGGAACAGCTCCAGTCCTGCAGCTTTCTCCCTGCTGACAGCAGTGCCCGTGGCAGGAAGGTGAACTGGTCAGGGCACCACAGATTAAGAAAGATATAAAGCTGTGAGAGTGATCGAAGAGGGGCAAGAAGATGGGGAAGGGTCTGGAGGGGAAGCTGAAGCTGAAGCTGAGGGTACTTGGTTTATTGTTTTTGAGAAGAGGAGACTGAGGGCAGAGCCCATCGGGGGCTGCAGCTCCTCCTGAGGGGCAGCTCTGAGCTCTGCCCCCTGTGATAGGGACAGGACCAGGGAAGGGCTGGAGCTGTGTCAGGGCAGGGTCAGGTTGGATCTCAGGGAAAGGTTCTTCCCCCAGAGGGTGGTTGGCACTGCCCAGGCTCCCCAGGGCAGTGGGCACAGCCCCAAGGCTGCCAGAGCTCCAGGAGGGTTTGGCTGATCCTGTGGGGCACAGGGTGGGATTGTTGGGGCTGGTCCTGTGCAGGGCCAGGAACTGGACTGGATGACCCTTGTGGACCCCTTCCAACTCAACAGATTCAATGATTCAAAAAAAAAAATGTGGCTGAAGGAAAAGTGCAAATAACCTCAGGATCCAGGTTTTCCCCAGAGCTGGGTTGTTCACTGAACTGGACAGTTTTGCTTAATGCACAGATCCAGTATTTGAAATATGGAATCTGTTCATAAACTTAGGGAGCAGCAGCAGCACATGGATGTGGCACCAGAGTCCAGCTTGAAGAAATGAGAAGAAAATGAAATTGCACCTGGAAAGCCCCAGACATGGTGTGCAGACAGACTCAGAGTTTGCAGACAGAAGGCCTTGCCAAAGCCTGTTGATAATAGAAACAAGAAAAGAGTGTGATAAGGAAGAGCTGAGAAGGGATAAAAATGAGACAGTGAAAGTAAGGCTTTTGTTATTTTGTCAAGGAACAAAAACTGGAGGAAGTGAGAAAACTCCGAGAGGAATAATAGCAAAGCCTCTAGACAAGCTAATAAATGTCTGATGAACAATGTAGCTCCAGCCAGGAGGAGACAGGAGATGGATACTATTTTCAATTCAAAACAAAAAAAAATCAGAAATAGGGGAATAAATAGTTACATCGGAGTGCATAACTCTGGTGTCCACATGTAGCTCTGGAAGTGGAAAAGTTTCCTTATTTAAGGAGATTTGTCGGGCATGTCATTTCACCTTGAAGGTAAAAGTGGTTTAGAGAAGGTAATTTAACTCCAGGTAAACATTTCTGACTGCCCAGAGAGCTGAACTGCCCTGGGAAACAAATCCCACCATGGCAAGAGAGGACGAGTGTCCTCAGTGTCCTCTGTGTCCTCCAGGGCAGGACTGTGACAAAGGCACAGCACAGGAGACACTCACAGACAAATTCCCCCTGCAGACATCTGAGGCCACGGAGGATATTGCAAAAAACATTACAAAAGGAAGAAAAATGCCCATTCTGCTTGATGCCACTTCTTTTGCAGATGACACAGACACAGCAGGACAGGCATCGGGGCTTCTGTGGGAAGAGGTTTTCTGGGCAAGTTCAGCAGATGCAGAGACAGTTTGCAGCAGGCACCTGCCAACCATGCCCTGCTCAGCTTTGCTGTCACACTCACGGCTGGTCCCTCACCCACTGGGCTGAGGAACCAGCTGGGCTATCACAGGAACAGGTCCAGAGAAGCTGTGGCTGCCCCTGGATCCCTGGAAGTGTCCAAGGCCAGGTTGGATGGGGTTTGGAGCAACCTGGGCTGGTGGGAGGTGTCCCTGCCCACGGCAGGGGGTGGAAAGAGATGAGCTTTGAGGTCCCTTCCAACCCAAAGCATTCTGTGATCCTGTGATAATTCTATAATTCCCACAACACCAGCACAATGAGAGAAATATGAATTATTTCAAGCACGGTTTTAAAAACTGAATCTGTGCCCCTGAGCTGTGTCCTCCAGGTCTCTGCTTCCAAGCAAAAGATTGGAAGTGGCCTAAGAGGAATCTCAATAAACTTGATTTAGATTGTGGTTTTCTTTTTTTTTACCTTTCTCCCATGTCTGCATTTCATTCCACCTCAAGTGTCTATAAATTAATGGTCCAAGTCTGATTTCATCACCCAAGGCCCCTTCAATGGAGTAATACATGGGACACACCCTCACCTCTGGCTGGAGGATTCTCTTCTACCTTCAAAGAGCAAGCCAGAAGTGGGGCTTCCAAACCCTGGCCTTCATGAGAGACAGGATTTTGGGGTGTTTTGGCAGCAGTGAGCCCATCTGCTGACACAGCTTTGTCTGCTGTACCAAACCCTGAGGCTGCCCAACCATGAAATACCAACACCAAAACAGCCCCAATTATCCACATGAGGGCACAAAATCTGGGAAAATGACAGTGGTGCATCAGCCCAAAGGTCTCACCTTGAAAATCAGGACTTGCAGCTGCAGCTGTACCTGCCTGGCCTTTGGGCCTGTGGTGGAGGAAAGAAAGATTTCCAAGTTGTGTGTTAAAAAAAGCAAGACATTAGAAACTGCGAGACTTTTGAGCTATTGGGCTGCCAGGCAAGGCAGAGAGATAACCCCCAAGATTTATTAACAGTATCTGCTACTCAACTCCTGATACAGCTTCAGAACTTGTGGGAAGTCTTATTTATCAACCCTAGGGAAAGGACAAATGTAAGAACAGGCCATGACAGATAATAATTCAACGTGCTGGGTGAATCTACAGCGACTGGCATTTTTCATTTCACTTCTCTGTTTGCAAAGAACTTGGCACTGGTGTTGTTTTCATTTAATTTCTCTGTTTGTAAGAGATTTGGCCATTCATTTTGGCTGGAGATCTGATAAGCAAAGCGAAGGAAACACAAGGCACATGTTGTTCTTGAGCGGAGCGGAGTCAGGGAAGCTGAAAAGAAAATAGATTTTTATTATCAACTCAAATATTGACTGGATGTTGCAAGGAGGGAGGGAGGAAAAACTTGCTCCAGAGGTAACCTCAGAAAAATTCCAGGATGTTGCTGGAAAGTCTTTATCTTCTGCTTTCTTGCCTTGACAAACAAAGTGTCACACGGGGAAATGGAGTCTTGTGTTGTGCAAATGTCAGTGGTCAGTGTGGGGAGATGCACAGGCACACACAGGACAGGGGCCATGGTTTTAAGCTGAAGGAGAGTAAATTTTGTTTAGATATTGGGGAGAAATTGTTCCCTGTGAGGGTGGGGAGGCCCTGGCACAGGTTGCCCAGAGAAGCTGTGGCTGCCCCATCCCTGGAAGTCCAAGGCCAGGCTGGACAGGGCTTGGAGCAATCTGGGCTGGTGGAAGGTGTCCCTGCCCATGGCAGGGGTGGAACTGGATGTGCTTTAAGGTCCCTTCCAAACTATTCTGGGATTCCATGGTTCTTCACACTGTGGTCATATATCTACAGGAGCCACTGGGCATAGAGGGAGTTGCAGAGACTGCTCAGGTGTAGTGAGAGGGGACAGACCAGGGCAGCACCAGTTCAGATACAAGTGAGAACAGTCATGGAATCCCAGAATCCCAGAATCCCGGAATATGCTGAGCTGGCCCTGCACAGGACACCTCAAGAGTCACGTAGAGGTGAGAGTCGTGTGGCACAGTTGTGGCAGAGGGTTGTGAGTGGTGGGCGGAAGAGCAGTCCTAGAATTACAGAATCATGGAATCCATAAAGCTGGAAAAACCCTCTGAGATCATCAAGTCCAACCATTCCCCAGCACTGCCAAGGCCACCATTAACCCACGTCCCCAGGCACCAAATTCTCATGTTTTTTGAACACTTCCAGGGATGGTGATTCCACCACTGCCCTGGGCAGTGCCATGTGATGTGCAGGAGCAAGGGACTGGCCATGCCAGCATGCCATGGCTCTGGGGGGTGCCAGGCTGCAGGGGTTGGAGGGTAAAAGCTGGAGGAGCTCCCAGGGACAATCAGAGACTGAGAGCCAGAGGGACTGATGGACTCCCTGGTTTCCTTCTTCCATCCAAGACACAGGAAAAGAAGTTTTTCTTCTGAGCCAGCCAGAAACACCCCTGCACTTCCTCACCAACTCTTTCTGCTTTTCAAAGTGCCAAAAAAGTAGGGCAGAGGAGCCACAGCCCACCAGACTTTGCCAGATTCAGTTCTGGCCTCATGTCTGACACAGTTTGCACCAGGAATCTCCAACCCCTTGGCTTAGACCTTCAGGGACAGCGACTGGTGACTGACAGGGTTGGGAATAAGGATGGGATGTCTTGGGATGTCCAGTGTGGTGGGTGATGGGAAGTGCCCTGCACACAGGAACTGGGAGGTGCTGAGATACAGACAGGGAACAGAAACGGACCTTGGATGGGAGCAGGACAAACAATGGGCCATCAGGGTTACCCCACCCATGTCTCCTGCTCAGAAGCTGCTCCTCTTCTGGAAGGTAGAAAATAAGATCTCCTGATCAGAACACTTCAGTCACGGTCCTTCCAAACCACTTCCACATTTCCAGTGGGGTGTGGGTGGCAGGGGGGTGGAGCAGCACCCCAGGGAGGTCAGTGGAGGATTCCCCGGGAGGGAAACTTGGCTGGGGTGCAGAAGGTGAAGGAAAGTCCTGATGAACCTCCAGAGGAGACCTGCTGGCTTTTCTTGTACGGGGAGAGTTTCTTACTCACCTCTTCCTATCAAAGGCAACCCCTGAAAGGAGTGAGGCTGTTTAGAAATAGAGGTGGGTTCCAAAGAACTAGAAAATGGGAAAAGCACAGACAAAATGAGGCAGAATGAGAGTAAAAAGGGGCTGTAAATACCTTTGTCTGCTGCCAATCTGCCCTGTCAAACTTGCCTCCAGCACCTTTTTCCAGTGCTCCACACCAGCTCCAGGCAGGTTGGGAGGACCTTGGGAAGAGCTGCTGCTTCTCCCACCTTAGAGGGGGTCAGTGTGTATCAGCCAAGTCCTGGCAAAAGGCCACAAACTGAAAAAGGAAAAGCAAGAAGTACAAAGTTTACCATGAAAACAGCCCAAAACCCCCTGTTGGGCTGGGCTGAATTTATTGACATATTAATTTTCATCAGAAATGTGGCTTCTGTATATATTATTTAAAGTGATAGTTCTGCTATTCAAAAACTGGGGGATTTTTATTCTGTTCCTCACACCCCCCTTAAAAAGCAGAGTTCTTAAAGGTAAAAAAAAGAAAAAGCCAATGGAAGAAAATGAAACATTCTTGTGCTTTACTACCAGTTGCAAAGCCATTTCCCGCTGGAAAAATGTGTAAAAAGAATATTCTTCTAGAAGTACAGCAAAATAAAAAGTTATTTTCATCCTGATTCTAGGCACAGATACAGGTTAAGGTGCTTAACTCTTGTTCTAAAACCTTTTCTTTAAATTCCTTGCAATTTTCCTGTTTCTTCTTACATAAAAATATCATTCACCCTTTTCTCAGGCTGAATATTTTGCTTTCTCATGGCTAAAAAGATGAAAATTGCAGCTTTCCTTTGAGCATCTCTACACCCTGTCTGATTTCCAGCCCAAACCAGTTATTTGCAAAGGGGTAATTCTGGTCTCTAGCAGACACTCTGCTGAATCCATGGAAAAATACACCCCTTTTTGGTCAAGTTAAAGCCTGTGGATAGGAATAAAGCTCTCTGGAAATGGCAAAAAGCGGACAGGGAATGTTTTATGGAAAGATCTCTGCTGGGGGAGCCTTGTGACTTGGTTGGTGGTTATTTTGCACCAACACATTTGAGGGCTTTGGGTTTGGTTAATTGAGCAACACTGGAGCCTTGGAGTGTTTTAATTTCCAGGAGTGATGTGACTCCACCCTGCAATGAGGACATTTTGCTCTTGGCTGTCCTGACATCCCCCACTCTGCTGGAGTAGTTTAATAATGTTGTGAACATGCTGTTGGTGCCAGCACACATTAATTCAGGATGGACTCCAGGAATATGGTGCTACAAATGTGCTGCAAGATTTATGGCTGGGTAGAGCTCAGAGGGAATGTGGGAATAAAATGTGCTGCATCACGAAGGGCTGAGTGAGGTGATGGGTCTTTGGTGGCTCCTCCACAACCAGAACTTCGTTTTTCCTCCAAAATTTTCAGCCAGGCTGAGGCACTGTGAGCTTGGAAGGGGCTCCCATCAGTGACCCATTTGCCATCTGACAGGTCTCCTTTCCACCATCCTGGCAGTGCAGAAGGCGCTGCCACGTGGTTCATTTGTCCCCTGGGCAGCCACACTCAGAGCCCTGTTGGCACTTGGCAAAGGGCTGTTTGGGAACTGCCTTATCAATATGGATCATCCTGAATAATTGGAGGAGGTAAAGCAATCAATACAACACTTTTAGAAAGGACAACAGACTGGTTTGGGCAAGAATATACAAGTTTTCCATGGTTTTTAACACCAGTGATGGGAGATGTCCCATGCCAAGTATGAATGGAAAAGCAGCTGTACAAGTGTGTCCTTTTTTTCCAGGCTCCTGGAGCAATAAATGGATGTTTGGTGCAGGCAGAAGCTTCCCCTGTTTGGTGTCTGTGCTTATGCACTGCAAAACCTTTGCAGCCTCAGCCCTGCAATGGAAATTACATCCAGGATGAATCACTTCTATTTGTCAGGAGAAGGGAATGATGAAGCCACAGTGGTACATTTGCCTCGCTCCTGCTTTGGAAACAAACTTCCCAGCCACTCCCAATCAACTGCAATGATCCAAGCAGACAAAGCTGGTCCCTCATTAATCAACCTTCAGATTTGCCTGGGGCTTGTCCTAATTGATTCAGAGCAGAGCTTCAATTCTCCAGAAGTGAAGAATGAAATAAATGAACCAAGTTTAACTCCAGTGTGTCAATCCAATTTCCCAGGGTTTTATGCTTTTATTTCCTTGGACAGTTTTGAGACACTCTCAGCAGGGCAGGAGCTGAGACAGTTCCCAGGGACACAGCCAGGGCTGGGCTTCACCCACCTCACTCCAGTTTGGAAGAATGAGGGCTTTTACCAGTTATACCTTGGAATCACAGAATTGTTAAGGTTGGAAAAGCCCTGTGAGATCATCAGGTCCAACCACCACCCCAGCACGACCATGTTCATCGTGTGCCACTTCCACATGTTGGTTGAGCCCTTCCAGGGCTGGGGACTCCAGCACTGCCCTGGACACCCTGTGCCAGTGATACCTTCTGGGGTATCACCTGACTGCCAGATCAAACCACTCCTTAGGGCACTGCAGGGCTTTCTGAGATGGGAATGAACTCCTTTTGGGCCCTGGCTTGCTTGGAGGTGCTGCAGGTTGATCTGTAATTTAGCTTTTCTTTGCTGTGAGGCCTCTTGTAGGTCCAAAGTTACCACCACAGGAAATTCCCGGGCAAATCCATGAGAAAGATGCTCACCTGAGCTCAGCTGAGCAGGAGGAAGGGCAGGGCAGTGGAAAGCCTTGTTCACTCATCTGTTTGCTCCTTCTCCACCAGATACTGGTGAGTTACTCAGGAAACATCCCCAGGAGCTCTGGCAACTGAGTGCAGCTGAGTCCAGTGAGCCCAGTTTATCTGGGCTGCTCCCTCCTGACAACATCCCCGGGGAATCTTTTCCTCCCACTGCCCAAGGCAGCTGCAAGGTGGCCAGTGACCCCAGTACTTGCTCATGGGAGTCACTGGAGGGACTGGGGAGCAATAAATGCTGAGGAAAGGGGAGCGACAGCACAGCACGACCAGCAAAGCCCCCTCCCACAGTTCATCCGTGTTGGGGATGTTTGCACAGGCCCTGGAGCAGGAGAGGGAAGTTACACAAATGTTATTAAATAGGTTATGATTTAAGAGAAGCAGCAGTTCAGAGTTAAAGTGCATATTTGGGATCAGAGCTCTGAAACATCCATTCAGCTGTTCTGAAATGTAACTTTTGATAATGTGACCCATAAAGCTTTCCTTAAAGTTCACATCTTTCTTCTTTTTACTTATTTCTTATTTTTTTCTGCAGCCTCTGAACATAAAATTCAACCATTTGCTCCTTTGGTGGGCACAATTTTTTGTAATAAATGTCGTACAAGAAGCAGAATTTCTCATTGTCCCTAATTCTGTATCAAGAGCAGCCATTCTCCTCCTAAATCACAATACATGAGCATTTACAATCAGCCTTTCCTGATTTGCCTCCTGTATCTCATAGAGTGGGTAAAATTGGAAGTGCTGAGTAAGAATTAAGTGTTATCAAGTGAGGACTGAGACCATCTATAATTTCTCTAATTCAAATTGGATTAATTATTTGCAGAAAGTGCTAAAAGTTCTTGTAATGGATCAAGGGTTAAATGGGTTGGTCATAGAATTTCATGGAGGTGTAGGATGAGCAAAAAAGGGATTTGTCCACAAGAAAAACTTTATTAAGCAGCTAACTGAAACCAAACTTGTTAAGGGGAGCTCTTGATGTACTTTTATGTAAATAATTTAATTGAGTCTCTTGGAAATCCTGGCTGGAAGGACATAAGAAATGGCACTATATGGGAAGTATCCTCATGCAGCCAGGATGAACAAGGAAGGACAATCTGATGGACAGAAAGGACACCAGGGATCCCATGGCTCTCTTACACCAATGGGAGGGACTCAAATATTGAGATATTGGCATTAAAGTCATCTACAGAGCTGCATCCAGGAGGTGTTCACCTGGACAGCTGTGTCCATGTGGGCTTTGGTGCAAACTAAACCTTGTGCAGGGTATGAAGGAGGCACATGAGCAGCTGGAGCTGTTGATGTGTCACACATTAACCCAGTTTGTCCCCCAAGTAGGAAAATATTCCTGCTGTGACACTGGAAGGAGCTGGTGCTTGGGGGGATAGACTGCTGTCATTCATGGAATGTAGAACCTGCTGAGTTGGAAGGACCCCCAAGGATCATCCAGTCCAACCCCTGGCCCTGCACAGGCCCAGCCCCAAGAGTCACCCCCTGTGCCCTGGCTGCTGTCCCTGGTCCCCCCAGAGCAGAGCTCAGTCCTGCCCCTGCTCTGCCCCTGCCCAGGGAGTTGGAACTGCACTGAGCTCTGCCCTCAGTCTCCTCTGCTCCAGCTGAACACACCAAGTGCCCTCAGTGTCCTCACACACCTTCAAATCCAGGCCCTTCCCCATCTCTGCTCCCTCCTTTGGACACTCTCCAAGGGCTCAATCTCTCCCTTCCATTGTGTCCCCCCAAAGTGCCCCAATGTTGAGGTGAGGCCGCCCCAGGGCAGAGCAGAGTGGGACAATCCCCTCCCTGAGCCCCCAGGACAGGGATGTCCCTCCTGGCTGCCAGGGCACTGCTGGCTCAACCTGCACAGGTTTTGTTCAGGGAGTTTTATAGTTCATACACCACCACAAGGAGCTGGATTTGGCCCATCAGTGCTGCCCATTCCACCCTTTCCTGCCACCCCACCCCACCAGTGGCAGCTCTTTCAGCACTGGCCTCCCAGTTTCCTGATGTTCTCTGAAGTACTGCAAGTTGGAGTTGCCAGGATTTCCCAGGGTGTCTTCTCTTTGCCCATTTTCTTTTCCTCAGATCTATGGGTTTCCCTGGATTGTCTCTTCATTCCAGCTCCTTCCCATAAGCTCTGTTCCTGACTCCCTCCAATTTCTCTTTCCAGCAGCTGTAACTTTATCTACCCTGCATTTTTCTCTCCCGGTGAAGTCGACCTTCCTCTAAATCTTTCAGGAGCAGAGCATTTGCAGTCATCCCAAAGCACATTCCAGCTCTGCTGCTGGGTCCACTCACTCCTCCCACCTCCCCAGTCCTGCAGGGACTTTTCCAAGGGGCTGACCAATACCAATCCTCTTCCACTTCCTTCCTCACCAGCAACCATTGGTATAAATATCAATAATGATGAATTATAAATTGGCTTAGTGCTATTTAATAATTTACTCATTACTTTAAGTTCTTCCAGCAGTTTTTTGGAGGCCAATGCTCAGCTAAAGAGCTTCAGACTCCTTGAACGTTCTGTGCTGAATTAATTAAAGCAAAATAGAAAAATAAACAAGAATGGAAAAGTTAATAAAATAACACATGATTGTTCTGTGGAAGGAGTAACTACCAACTGTCTACATTTAAGAAAGATGGTTTAAAGTTTTATCTGGGAGAAATAATAGAATGTAATAAATCCCACAGACAATAATCAAGGCCTTATCTCAAAGTGCCAATCTTGCCTCATTTGCTATTCTGGGCAAGATGACTTCGTTATCAATAATGAAAGGAACTGGTACCTCCATTTAGAGTCTTGTTAATACCATGTAGGCTTTTCTCTGTCCGTTTATCCAGGAGTCTTCACCAAAAATAAATCCCATGGCTAAAAAGGAAATGATTTCTTTAAACACCAATAAGCTCAAACTGTGTCTTTGGGAGCAGAGAACACCAACCTGCTCTGTCCTTCTAACACTTCCCTCAGAGCCCTCAGGAGAAAGGGGGACACACTGAGCCCCTCAGGCCCAGGGTGGAATGCAGGACTATTGGGGGGAAGGTCCTTCAGAGGAGAAGATCCTCCACAGCCACTTTCCAGGTCAAGAACAGCTAAAGCCTGAAGGAGGAAAGTCTCTCTTTTAACCGCATTCCACATAATCATGGCAGAACAATCACCATCAATGTTTGATCCTGCATTTGAAAGCCACTCAGCACTGCACCTACCAGTCATTCTGAATATTAATTCATTCCAATTAGGGCACATAACTGCACTGTCCTATATTGAACTGCCAGCTCTTGCATTTTGCCACAGTGAAAAGCAATTCTTAACCTCCTCAGGGTGACCTGGGAAAGGCTGGTGGCACTCAGGGATGGCCCATCCAGCACTCCTTTCTCTGAACGTGCTCACTGGTGGTCAGGAGTTGGGTGGCTACCAGGACTCTGCCAGGTCTGTCCTTCCAACAGGGAGGAACCCTCAAGAGGCTTTGAAAACTACACTTACAGATGCACAGAATCTCCTGAGCTGGAAGACACCCACAAGGAACATCCAGTCCAACCCCTGGCCCTGCACAGGCCCAGGCTCAAGAGTCACCCCCTGTGCCCCACAGGATCAGCCAAACCCTCCTGCAGCTCTGGCAGCCTTGGGGCTGTGCCCACTGCCCTGGGGAGCCTGGGCAGTGCCAACCACCCTCTGGGGGAAGAACCTTTCCCTGAGATCCAACCTGCCCCTGCCCTGACACAGCTCCAGCCCTTCCCTGGCTGCTGTCCCTGCTCACACAGAGCTGGTGTTGTCCCTCCTCAGCTTCTGGAGGAAGCTGCAGATCCCGAGGAGTAACATACAAAATATTAATTTATCAGATGACCTTCCTGTAACTTTATGTTCAATCAAGCCTATAAATACCACTGTTGGCTTAATTAGTGATGTGTCAGAACATCACCAGCTACCCAGAAAGGCCAGGAAGAGTTTTATTCTTCAACAAAATCCATGAGAGGTCTCTACCAGCATTAAAACTGACCCTGTTGTGGAGGGTCAGACACCCACGTGTACGAGGGGCAGGGATAAATAACAGTTACCTCAATGTGCCACATTAATTCCTCCATAGGGACCCAGGGGAGCAGCCAGAGCAGAGCTTTGGTCTTTGTACCTTCTGTAGGCAATCCCTGAACACTGTGGCAATTTTGGGCACCACAATGTAGGAAAGAGATTGAGCCCTTGGAGAGTGTCCAAAGGAGGGAGCAGAGATGGGGAAGGGCCTTGATTTGAAGGTGTGTGAGGACACTGAGGGCACTTGGTGTGTTCAGCTGGAGCAGAGGAGACTGAGGGCAGAGCTCAGTGCAGTTCCAACTCCCTGGGCAGGGGCAGAGGAGGGGCAGGACTGAGCTCTGCTCTGGGGGGACCAGGGACAGCAGCCAGGGAAGGGCTGGAGCTGTGTCAGGGCAGGGTCAGGTTGGATCTCAGGGAAAGGTTCTTCCCCCAGAGGGTGGTTGGCACTGCCCAGGCTCCCCAGGGCAGTGGGCACAGCCCCAAGGCTGCCAGAGCTGCAGGAGGGTTTGGCTGATGCTGTGGGGCACAGGGGGTGACTCTTGGGGCTGGGCCTGTGCAGGGCCAGGGGTTGGACTGGATGATCCTTGTGGGTCCCTTCCAGCTCAGCACATCCTGGGATTCTGGGATTCTGTGAAAAACATCGCAAAAGCTCTTCTGTAAACCAGCCAATCTTCTCATGAACTAAGGTGGATTTGCTCCACAATTTGACACCTCCTCCCACCCCCCCCTTGCCCCTCTGTAGTTTGGAGGCAGATGTGAAGGGGGGAGCAGTGTGGAGGGAGGGCAGGCACATAAACATTCTTTTCACACGCTTGGAAACATCCACTTTCAGTAAGCTGATGTAGCAACTCCATTTATGAGGTCAGCAGACCCTTCCCTCCCACACCTCCCCAACAATGCTCATTAGGTTACAAAGTGTTCACCCTAATTATCAGCTCAAGCTCAGAGTGCTCATTAATCCCTGCCCAGGAGCAGAGGTGATGCTGCAGGAGGTGACTGGATCTTGAAGCAGAAGGGAAGAACAGTACCATGAGGAGAGAGGGAGCAGCTCAAGGATCAGGGGCTGGAACATTCCGGAACTGCAGAGACAACGGGAGACATTCATGGAAGTTTGGGGTTTATCAGTCAACTGAGCCACAAAAGTGAAGATAAACCACGTTTCGTTTTGCAAGATCAAAAGCACAAGGTTTGTTTGGAAGGGAAACATTAATGAAAAAGAGAAAGCTGGTTATCAGCTGGTGACTGGCTGGAAAAGGACTAAACAGTGATGGTCTGCACAGTAAAAATATATATATATTTATTGATAGGACCAAAAACCAGCTGCTTATAATAACTCTCACATCATCTTCAGCACAGCCAGACCCAGGGGTGCACAGCAATGTGACATCCAAGGTACAGCCACAGGTTTTAGAGAAAAAATTGTCTATTAAACATGGGCTCATAACTCAGATGATACATCATTCCTACCACATGTGTCTGGGAGCCACCTGGAGAAGAAAATATTTGGAGGGTTTTTTTGCCTTTCCGTGTTGGCAAACAATGAAAGCACTAGATCTTGATTTAGGAGGGCAAGGATCCCTAGAAACAGAGAGAAAACAGAAGTAAATGGAAGTGTAGAAATAATAAATGAAAAAAACACCAAAACCAAAATGAAAGCAAACAGCAAACCACACCTGTCTGAAAGACAAAGAACACACAACGAGAGAATTTGTCAATTGGAAAGAGAGAAAAAGAAAGTGCGAAAGTAAGACAGAGAGAGAGAGAAAGAGGAAAAAGAAAGAAAGAGAGAAAGAAAGAAAGAAAAATCGAAAGAAAGAAGGAGAGAAAGAAGGAAAGAAAGAAAGAAAGAAAGAAAGCTATAGGCTGGGCTTATACCTGTCAAAAATTCTGCATTACAAATGCTAAACCACTGAGTCTCATATGCAAATGTCATATTTGCTATATATTGTATATTTGTCGTCTTAACAACAGGCAATGGGAGCCCAAATTAAGCACAGGAAGATTTAATACTTTATATAATGTCATAATTTAAACAGTTCTGAATCCAGGAATTAAATAGTTGTGTAGAAAAGGTGGCACAGGATGATGTCAGGTATTGGAAAGTAGAAAGACAGCTATGGGCAGGGACACCTCCCACCAGCCCAGGTTTCTCTAAGCCCCACCCAACCTGGCCTTGGACACTTCCAGGGATCCAGGGGCAGCCACAGCTTCTCTGGGCAACCTGGGCCAGGGCCTCCCCACCCTCACAGCCAGGAATTCCTTCCCAATCTCCCATCTCTCCCTGCCCTCCTTCAGCTTGAGGCCATTCTCTCTTGTTCTATCAAGACATACCCTTGTGAAAAGTTTATTTGGAAAAAAAAAACCAAATCCAAGAACCTACTGTCACTCCTGGGCTTCCAGGAGGGATCCTCACCAGCAACAGCTGAAGAAATGCAACAACCTTGGTATAAAATGGCTGGTCCTGGCTTGAATAGCTGCTGAAGAGATGAAAAAGTAACTTGTCAGTCAGGGAGGTCAGGAGGGCTCAGGGTGCTGTAAATGATCAGAAAGGCTCGTGAATGGTGGGACGACAGCACTGACACCATGAAGGGACTCAGGGCTGGAAGGAAGGGTGGCTGCAACTCACCACAGCTAAAGCTGCCAGCTCTGACTCCAGGAGAACATGACAGTTGGGATTTGGCACAGGTAAACATAGAATTGTGCACCAGAAGGACAAGAGCCCTACATTTACATCCCTAACACTGCGCAGGGAGGAGTTTTGAAGTCAGTGGATCAAAAGAGATTCAGAGTTTTGTAACAGATGGTCCTGCAGAAATATCAGCTCAATCTGAGAGAAAGGAAATGGGTGTTGGAGTGTTCTAAGAAAGGAAAAGAAGGCCAAACTTTAGGCATGAAGTAAATCCCTGGTGCATCCTGAACACTGAGTGATCCCCCTGGGAAAGGCCAGGGCGGTCTTGGGGATGGCTCAGGGAGAGTAACATGTGTGATCCCAAGTCTGGAATAAGGGGCACAGCAGATCACTTCAATTAGAAAATTAAATTTCTGAGGGGGGAAAAAATGCAGATCTGGGAGTGGAGCAGAAAGAATAAATGGGTAAATTCGAAACAAGGGGCAGCAGGATGGGATTCAGGGACAGACTCAAACCCAGCAGAAGGTGAACTATGGACTTTCCATCACTGATGCCACAGAGGCCAAAATTCAGTGGGAATCCTCAAGAAATAAGCAAAGCCAGGGATGAAACAGCCATTGAAAGTATTCACTGGATACCAGGACACCACTTGCAGAAGGTCCCTGTGCTGCCAATCCCCAGAGCCCCCAAGGCCACTCTGGGGGTCTCTGTCAGGGGGGGACTGGGAGCTGCACACCAAGTTTATCAGAGAAGCTCCTCTGGAGTCAAAGGGGCAGAAGGGACCCCTTGGCTTTCTAAACTCTGCTCAGAGAGGAGTCCAGGGGCAGCTGGATCCAATCCCAGCCCCAGACCTTGCCAAGGGTTTAAGTCGAAGGAATTGCAGAGGTGGGATTGAGCCTTTGTACAACTTTGTCCCACAGGAGTAAGGATGGCAAACCAGAGATATTTATATCAAATTTATTATTTATTATTTTATATTATTTATTTATTAGGATAAATGATTAGACAAAAATATCTTAAACACAATTATTTACTGCACAACACAGAAGCTAAAACTACCATAGTTTAGTGAGGATAGGGCACTGATATCAAAGCAATTCTATTAAAGCAATTCTATTAAAGCTGGAAAAAACCCAAGCAATTATTAAGAAAAGATTGATGTCACTCACCCAGACCAAGGACTGTGGGCAAATCACTTTGGTTCAGCCTCGAGGAGTGACCTGCAGGGTCCCCACCCAGGGGAGGAATCTCCACACACCCCAAGAAGGGGATTTGGAAGAAGCTGCTGTTTGAAGGAGGGGCTGGACTCTGACAGGATGAGGTGCTGCACTGTCCCTCAGGTGTCCCCAGGGCAGCTGTGCCACTCAGCAGTTTTAGACAAGGACACTTCCCCAGCTCTGCCACACCTTCCCCTCAGTCTCAGGGTGCTGAACTTTGGGGTTGAGGAGCAGACTGGTGTCAGCACAGTTCAGCCCCAAAAGCAGCCTGAGCCCCCTGTCAGCCCACACTGAGAGCTTTGCAGACAGGGCATGGTTGGAGCTGTTTGACCCCATTCCAGGCACAGCATCCTGCTCCAGCATCCCTGTTCTTCCTCAGCTTTTGTCCTCCTTTGCATCTGCAGTAGCTGCTGCTCTGAGCAGCAGCATCCTCTGCTCAGGCCCTGCCTCCAGTAAGTCCATTCAAACACAAGGTAAAACTCTGAGGCTGCTGCAGGTAGTGAGTGAAAATAATTGCAAATCCCATCATTTCCCAGGAGCTGAATCCATCACCAGCAGGAATCACATAGACTTTTTTTTTCCTTTCAAAAAGGCTTGTTATATTAAAGTACTTTGTAGATATTTTATCTCTTTTACTACTATAAGTGGCTACTAGACTGACTTCACAGTTATTTATTGCAGAGATAAAAATGAGAGGAAATCTGGTTTTTAATGCTGGAATGTCATTTACTGTCTGGGTGTGCATAAGCAAGAGAAATTATTGGCTATGGACCTGAAGTTGTGGAGTTTGAGCCTAGAGGTCACTGAGAGATGCCTGGACAGAAATATTTCCAGGCAGGAGCTCGTGCAGGAGATGGAATCCACCTTTCAGCAACTATTTCTCCAATTATTTGCTGAGATAGAAACTTATCTTCGGAATGAAATCCAGCTCCTGGCCAGATGCTGCCTTTGGACTGCTCTGGGGGTTCACATTCAGTGTTTTTCCATCAGACTCCTCAGTCCTGCTCAGAATTAGTATTTTCCATGTTCCCCATTTTTCTCCCCCTGCTCCTGCCTGCTAATCACAATCCACACTCGTGGATTTTAAATGGGTAAGTTCTTTGTTTGCCCAGATCACAAATTCTCATAACTAAATTTGCACCTACAAATATTTTCCAGGGAATAATTTTATGAAATGTTCACAGATGATTGAACTGTTGTCCCTTTGTTACATTTATTAAGAATTGTTGCTGCCCCTTCTGCTTTTCTATCAACTCCAGATAGAGGTAGGAGACACTTCCCAGAAAACCACTCTTCCTTTACCCCAGAGTCATATCAGGTTTGGGGTGTGGTTTGCTTTTAATCCTATATAATCACAAAAATGCCTGGGGATATGAATATCCCAGTGAAGAAGTGTTGCAGCCAGAGATCAAACTCATGTTTTCATGTAGTGCACACTTTTGGTCTGGGAAGTTGCCTGGTTTTCTTTGGCTGATATCCCTCCAGGATCTTCCCTGGCTTTGCTCCCCCCAGATCCCTTTCCCCAGGGAGCGCAGATCCCACTGAAGTCTGGCACATTCAAGTTTCCAGTGTGTTTTCTTCCTGCTTTTCTGCCACCGACTTACCCCATGAACACAAGAGGAAGGTTTCATTTTCAAAGGGTATCTGGGAGGAACTATGAGCTGCTGAGAGAGACAGGCTGGGACTTGCTGAACAGCACAGTTTGTACCTTCCTTTGATCCCTTTACTGCCATCAGAAAACTAGACCAAGATATCAGGTCCAGGATATCAGGAAAACAAGCAGAAATACAAAGTTACAGCGCTGCTCTTGGAGCACAGGGCTCTTCCTTATGGATTTGGGCAGAAATTGGGGGTGTAAAAGGTGTGTTCAGGCTGCTGGGGCTCAACTTAGGGAAAGGAACCTTCATTTTGGGGAGCTGAATTTGCTACTTCTCCATATCTAGTCACCAGATTCCATTGCTTTCCCTGTGGTTTCTCCAGTGGCAGCATTCTCTTACCCTCTACATCTCCTACATCCCCTACATCCTCTGCATCCTCTCCATCCTCTCCATCCTCTCATCCTCTCATCCCCTCATCCACTCTGCCAAGTGGGGCTGTGACTGTGCTGGAACAGACTTGTTGTCCCCAAGAAAAGTGCTCTTGGTGGTGCTGGAAAGGGCACCCCATGTGCAGGAGCTCACAGCAAACACAAACAGGTGATTTTGGAAGGATCCACCTGCCCTACCCTGTCCTGAGCAAACCACACGTCCAGAAGGAAGAGCCTCTGGGAACACCAGACTGGAGATCATTCATCAGGAAACTTCTTCCATTTGAGACAGGATTTTGTTGTCTTCATAATTAATTAGATAATGAAGAGCTTTACTGCTCAGGTGACTTGGAGGGACCACCAAAAATGGGCTGATGGCTCAAAAGTGCAAACAGATGCAATAATTGGTTATTTGCAGCCCTTTTTGTGTAGCTCACACTGCTTCCAAAGGATAAATGGAAAATACATTAAAAGCTTTAAACAAAAATAGCCTAAAGAAAGCAATTGGCCATTGAGTCTTTGCCAGAATGTTTGGAATGTCCTTGGGAGAATCCTGCAGCTTGGCTTGTACACGTTTGCAGGATGGGGTGGTTGAGAGGATCTGAAATTTTAGGTTCTTCTGGATGATTTAGGATCTCACCACAGAAAATTTTAGCATGGATTAATAATGTTTAACCCTTTAAAAAACACTTGGAAATGGAAACTCCAAGGAAGGAAAACTCAAGAAATTTGGTGAATATTATTTCATGGGAAAAAAACCATACAAGATAAAAAGAAATGAAGGAGACCAGGTACTTACAAAAAAAAGGACTGAAAAAAGGCCTTGATGCAGGAAAAAATTGAAATAATTGTAATAGAGGAAACCTGTGGCTGCACTGGGTAAAATTCGGGGATTTAGAAACAAGAAAGGAAACGTATCACAAGTGGAAACTAAATGTGAAAATAAATTAGCAGAAGGTAGGAAATGAAATGAAGACAGAAAATGAAATAAATCCTTGGATAATCCCACACAGAGTAAATAATAGATGATATGGAGAAAGCTTAAGGAGTCAGAAAATGTTATCTTTTTACCAATTATTGATGCAGTTAGTTTGGAGGGAGGAAGGAAATCGGAGTTTATTGAAATGCTGGATCCTCAGCCTTTAGTTGAGAGTGTGAGAGTGACATCCCAGAAGACCAGGAGGGAATAAATACAACACCTGCCATGAAAAAGGAGTAATTGAGTAACCTGGGGGAATCCAGACAGGTCAGTGTAACCTCATACCTGGAAAAATCCTGCAATAAGCACTTAAGCAGAGGTTTATAAGCACCTGGAGGAGGATAAGGTAATAAGATAAGAGCCTACATGGATTTGACATGAAACTATTCGTGTTGCACCATGTAATTCCCTCCTCTTGGCAGGATAACCCCTCAGGGGGTGGGGAAGGAGGGGGGTGTGATACATCCTGGCTCTGACACAGCCCCACATGGTGGAATGGGAGGTGTGCTTGGGAAAAATGAGCTGCAGGAAACTGCCACAGGGGATAAACCCTGAGAAGGTTGGATCTCAGGGAAAGGTTCTTCCCCCAGAGGGTGGTTGGCACTGCCCAGGCTCCCCAGGGCAGTGGGCACAGCCCCAAGGCTGCCAGAGCTGCAGGAGGGTTTGGATGATCCTGTGGGGCACAGGGGGTGACTCTTGGGGCTGGGCCTGTGCAGGGCCAGGGGTTGGACTGGATGATCCTTGGGGGTCCCTCCCAGCTCAGCACATCCTGGGCTTCTGGAATTCTGTTCCTTGGTGGTCCAGCCCAGTGTGGGCTCTGGCACAGAAGGCTCTGGCCTGTGCTGAAGGCTCTCAGCAGTTTTGTTTTACATCTTCTGAGGTAGAACATGGCACAAATGTCACGTTGTGGCCACAGAGGACCAAGGGCTCAGGTGGAGAACACAGAAAGTCCCTGAGGTGCCTATAAAGGATATTTCCAGGAGCAGGGAAGGGCCCCCTGACAGGGAGGAGCCCTGCCCAGTACAGTCCTTGTCTGACAGGGGCTCTGTCACCACCTACTTCTGAAGGGCCTGGGGTTTGTCCAGGAGTTGAAGTGCAGCTACTGCTGGGAAGAGACTGGTCACAGAGCCCCTTGTGCTGCAGTCCAGGTGTTCACTTGTCTTGTTTGCAGTGTTTGCACACATCAGTCTTGCTGACCAGCAGCAGCAGGACAACCAGGTAAATGAGTTTTACAGGTTCTTCTTGAGGAAAAGGACCATTCTTATTCCATGTTCTGTGTGGTAGCTTTGTGTGCCCTCAGCTGAAAGATTGAATTTGTTTCTTAGCTAAAAAAACTCAGAATAAAAAACTTAACTAAAAAAACTGAGTCTAAAAAACTCAGAAGGGTACTAGTGCAGCTTGCTGGTTGATTGCTCTAAATGTGTGAAGTCTTAAGTGATTTATTGTTAGAATGTGGCTCAGAAGACTTTTCTCTCAAATCATCTTTGCCCCTTATTCACTTTGGCCACAAATATTGGAAGGGGCTGCTCAGGGAGTCCCCACCCCTGGAGGTGTCCAAGGAACAATTGGAGGTGGCACTCAGAGATCTGAGCTGGGGAACAGGGTGGGAGTCAGGCACAGGGTGGACTTGATGGTCTTGGAGGTCTTTTCCAACCAAAATGATTCTGGGATTCTGTGAAAAGTGACACCAAATATTCTGGCAACTCAGGCAGTGTCTTCACACTAAGATGGACACCTGATTCCTGCTGATTGGAAACATGTTTATGCCCTTCCCAAACCTTACAGTTATCAACCCAGACCTTGTCCTGACCTTCAGAAGTGTGAAAATCCACCTCCTCAGCCCACAGCTCTCTGGGGTCTGTGGAATTCCCTGTGGAATGCCTGTGCCTTTTGGAGCATTGCAGGCTGCAGCAGCAGTGTCACAATGATGGGCTTTGAGCACAGGAAACATCACAAGTGTCAGGGGAAGGTTCAGAGGAATATTTGCCACATGTGGAACAGAAAAGATGATTAGAAATAAAACACGAAGCACAATTGAATTTGTATTGAGCTACATAGGAAATGTGTATTTTCACCCCATAAAGCCCATTTACAATGAGTTTAACACTGTAGGGAACTGTTATGTGGCAAATATCTCCAGCTGGCCCAGCCCCAAGATAACACTTAGATAATCCATCAAATTTTCTTCCTCTACTCTTAAGCAAATATATTTCCTAGAAAACAGGCCTGGGAAGGAGCTGGAGGAGTTGTGTGACCATCTTTCCCCAAAGCAGGAGGACCTGCACCTGACACATTCCCTCCAGCCCTCTGGTGATGGAATTGCCTCAGACCTTGTGCCCAGCAACTTCTGGGGACATTTCTGTCACACTGAGGGGCCACCTCTCCCCATGGTGCTGGCAGGAAGCCCTTACAACTCATCCTGAAGTGTTCCCTGGTGCTTTGGCAGATGATTGGTAACCTCAGCACCCCGAGAGCTTTGTAAATGTGCCAAACACTTCACAGGATAAAAATGTGAATTGCACAACTCCTTCAGTGCTGTCACCTCTGGTGTCTTCTCAGCTTTCTGCAGAGTTCACTCACAGCCTCTCTCACAGTTCAGAGGGGAGATAACAGACAGGAATCGTTATGGAGGTTCTGAGACACAAACACTGGGAAGATTTCAAAGTGCTCTGGAGGGTGGGATCAGAACTGAACATGATCTTGGTGAATTGGAGGCATGACCCAAAATAAATGCAATCAAATTCAACAGAGACAAACGCAAACAGCTCAGTCAGCTGGGATTCAGGCAGGTGAGCTCACCCCTGCCATCAAAGCTGGGGTGAGAATTTTCTATCCCTCCCCCCACCTCCAGTCTGCTCATTTCTGCCTTGGTATAAATTTACTGCCCTTTTAGGTGTGATGATCAACTCTTTGTGGGGCTGCATGACAAAACAGCTCCCTGAGACAACTCAGAATAAAAATACCTCTTCTTTATTTGTAAAGTGTGACATGGATGGTGGTTCAGCTCCTGCTCTGGTTCACAGCACAGTCTATCTGTAGGGGAAGCAATCTGCAGGAGGGAGAAACAAATGGGCTGCCAGGAACATGGGAGCAGAAACTCCACTGCTGGAGCCAAGTTTCAGGCACATATATTTGGATGAAGGAGAAATCAGATGTACAAATACAATATGGGGAATAGTTAGAGCAGCACAGCCCAGGCTCGGAGTCAGAGTCTGCCACAAACTCCATGTGGAGCCTTTGCAAAGAATAATCCTGGAATCATGGAATTACAGGATGATTTGTGTTTGAAGAGATCATAAAGATCATCTCATGGGCAGGGACACCTTCCACCAGCCCAGGTTGCTCCAAGCCCCATCCAACCTGGCCTTGGACACTTCCAGGGATCCAGGGGCAGCCACAGCTGCTCTGGGCAACCTGGGCCAGGGCCTCCCCACCCTCCCAGCCAGGAATTCCTTCCCAGTATCCCACTTAAACCTACTCTCTGTCAGTTTGAAGCCATTCCCCCTTGTCCTGTCACTCCAGTTCCTCATGACAAGCAGATGAACAGCAGCCAGGAACCTAAACCTGCCCTCAGAATTCAGTAGCAGGAGACATTCAGGATGGGAGGTCATCAGCTTCGTGCTGGGGCTTTTCCTGACAATGCATTTTAATATTCATGCTGGTACCTTGGAGGGAAACCAGAAAAAGAGGTTCCATGTAGAGAAATCAGCAAGGAATTGGTAAATTTGCCCTTCTAGAAAAGAGGAGAAGTGAGGGAAGGCATTCCAGTTCCCCACAACACAAATGCAGTTAGAGAGGAACAGCAACTTGATGTCCACCTTGTAAAGGGTGAAAGGGCAAAAAATGAACAGCTGGTTTTGCATAAAAGATAGTTCAGTGATATAATAATGAAAAACCTTCTGCCCATCCAGAGAGAGAATTCAGGAACAGACCAGGGACAATTATATCTGCACAACTGCAGGGGAGAACCTTATTAATACATCTATTAAGGGTTGATCTCTAGCTGTGCTTCAGTTCAAGTGGGAGATTAAATGATCTCCTGAGGCTCCTTTAAGCCTTGTATCCCATGATCTGTGCCATTTTTTAGTGGCATAGGAAGCTGTGGCCTGAAAAAACAACAACCAAAGGAAGGTAGTACTTTAACAATGACAAGGCATCTCCAAGCACGGCGACCTCATCTTGAACTCTGCTAGAAAGGGAACTGATAAAAGCTGGGGTAGGAACAGCAAACATAATGATTAGAGACTTGGGAAACAGCAACAAGCTTTTCATGTCTAGAAGGAGATGAAATCTGGGAACATCACATTAAGCAAACTGGAGGACAAGTGGGTGTGCTCAGAATCTTGACTCTGCCTTGTAGAGAATTATATTTTATTGACACATATCAGATTGAAGACTAATGAAGAAGATTGGGCCGAAGCAGGGACTGGATTTTGTTTGTTTTATTGTAATTGGTTTTCACAATAGATAATTAACTGTAGAACTCCTTGCTCTAAGACATGTCAAAGACTGGGAACTTATCAAGGAGAGATAGAACAGGAGAGATGTCAACAAGAATGAGAGATAGAATATGTATTTAGGGGGAATAAATTATTCCTGCTGGCAAATTAAATCAGCCACTAAGCCCTATGGACAGGCAAGATGTAGTTTTGAAGCACAGTGTGGAATATTTGCTTATTATGGATGTTTATTCCATATGGTGCCATCCACCATGTCCGGCAGAGTCAAGAGGAGATCAATGTCATGGAATGATGGAATCATTAGGTGGTTTGGGTGGGAAGGGACCTTAAAACACATCCAGTCCCCCCCCTGCCATGGGCAGGGACACCTTCCACCAGCCCAGGTTGCTCCAAGCCCCATCCAACCTGGCCTTGGACACTTCCAGGGATCCAGGGGCAGCCACAGCTTCTCTGGGCAACCTGGGCCAGGGTCTCACCACCCTCATAGGGAAGGATTTCTTCCCAGTATTCCACCTAAATCTTCCCTTTTTCAGCTTATATCCATTGTTGTCTTCTTAATATTTGTGTCTTCACAACTGCAGCAGGACTAAATCTCTGCAGGCTGGAGTTTGACACTGGCATTTGTGGGCTAAAAACAGAACACCTTCGGATCTTACGAGCACCAGCCAAGTGCTGAACTTGGATTACATTTGGGGATGCAGCCCTGGAGGAATGTTGGGCCAGACTGAACAGTTCCTCTGTCCAAAACAATCCAGTGGCTCAGTGAAAGCCTCTGTGGTTCAGCAGGAGGAGACAAAGTGCTGGAGAGTGTCCAAAGAAGGGCAGCGAGGATGGGGAAGGGTCTGGAGCACAGGTTCTGTGAGGAGCAGCTGAGGAAGCTGGGGGAGCTCAGCCTGGAGAGGAGGAGGCTCAGGGAGGACCTCATCCCTCTGTCCAACTCCCTGACAGGAGGTTGGAGCCAGGGGGGTCGGGCTCTGCTCCCAGGGTAGGACAAGAGGGCTCAGTCTTAAGTTGCTCCAAGGGAGGTTTAGGTTGGACATCAGGAAGAAGTTCTTTATGGAAAGAGTGATCAGACACTGGAAGGGGCTGCCCAGGGAAGGGGTGGAATCCCGGCCCTGGAGGTGTTTAAAGACAGACTGGATGTGGCACCAGTGCCATGGGATGGGTGACACGGTGGGGTTGGGTCATGGGTTGGACTCGGTGATCTCAGAGGGCTTTTCCATCCTTTTCCATCCTCTGTGATCCTCTGAAGGCAGAGGAGGCAGGTCCTGGGCTGGTGGAGCCCAGCAATGCTCAGAGGCTGTTTAACGGTGCTTTTTGTGCAGGAGAGTTAATGACAGAATTGGAGGAACTGTAGGGGAACATATTGATTTTCAAAGCTGCATGAAAGAGAAACATCATTGCTTAATGCTCAAGCACAGGGCCTCCAGTAAATACCTTTTCATGCGAGAAACTGCCCCCACCTCCTCCTGCAGCTCTGCTCCATCACCGTGAAATCAAAGAGAATCTCAGCCCCAGTGAGATGGGGCTGCTCTGAACTGGTGGTTAGAATTTGATGGTAATAAGTAGCTGTGTGAAGGGGATGCAACTTCTCCATTGAATATATATATATATCTTCAAATTGCACCCAGCAAAACCAGTGGGCAAGAAAAAAAATAAGATCCAAACCCTTCCTTTCCAATATACACATTTTATTTTTATTTTAGTTCTTCTTGCCCCTCTAGCAAAGGTCATAAATTATTTAACTGCTGCAGCTCAGGCTTGTCTTTTTTTACTGTCTAATAAAATCAGAGAAATATAAATCTATTTTAGGTCCTTTTTTAAAATAATTGAGAGTGGTGACAACCAAAACAGGAATTGAAGCAACAATTCAAGGCAGGGTGTCAGTGAGCTGGGAGCACACCAGGAGTTTTCAGCAGAGAGCTTATGAGAAGGCATTTTGCTTATTTCTGACCAAAGATGTCTTGTTCCCTTTTTAAATTTAATAATTTATAGATTCAATGCTTGGGGTTTTCTTCTCTTGGCTGAATGCTTCCTATTAAACACATAATTCAGGGAGTTACATTATTATGTGCTGGGCTGCTTCCATTGCAGCCAAATGCTGTGGAAAGAGGCCTCCTTGGGAATGTAGCAAGTTGTGGAATTGTTAAGGATGGGATCAGATCACTGTCTGATTTCCTTGGGACTGTTTTTCCCTGAGATTTTAAAAAATTTTTGGATGTGGCCCAGTGGTTGTTTGTCACTTGGAATTATTAACATTTAACAGCAGCCACTGCAGAACTAAAAGTAAAAGGTCAAGGGAGAGGTAGATAAAGGTAAAAACTGAGCACAAGTGAAAAGGCCATGAAAAGGGTGGGCAAAGGGGAGCAGGGGGTGTTTAAGGGTCAGAGGCACCCCCAGACCTTCAACTGGAGAGGATCAGCCCACAGGACAGGGCAGGGGTTGCTGGGTCCTCCATCAGGGAGAAAACCTGCAGGCAATGGAGAGAAGAGTTGTTTGGAGATGTGACACCCCGGGTGTGCTCACTCACCCTCTGCCCTTTCCCGTGGCTGCCCTCCAGACCCCAGGCTGGGAGGACACTTTCCCAGTGCCTTCCCTGGGGTGACCTGCAGGAGGCTGGGCAGGGTTGTGGGCTCATAACACCTCTGGATAGTTAAGGTTAGAAAATACCTTTAACATCATCCACTCAGCACCTCCCCAGTGATCATGGGGACGCTAAACCCTGTCCCCAGATGTCACAGCCACGCGTTTTTTTGAACACCTCCAGGTTTGGTGAGCCCACCACTGCCCTGGACACCCTGTTCAAATACTTTACAAACATTTCTGTGCAAAATTTTTCCCAGTGTCCAACCTGCCCCTCCCCTGGCCCAGCTGGAGGCCGTTCCCTCTCCTCCTGTCCCTTGTTCCCTGGGAGCAGAGCCCGCCCCCCCCCAGCTCCCCCCTCCTGTCAGGGAGTTGCAGAGCCAGAAGGTCCCCCCTGAGCCTCCTTTTCTCCAGGCTGAGCCCCCCCAGCTCCCTCAGCTGCTGCTGCTGCTCCAGCCCCTTCCCAGCTCCCTTCCCTTCCCTGCACACGCTCCAGCCCCTCAGTGTCTTCCTTGTTGTGAGGTCTTGAAGCCCTTTGTGTTTTCCCCTCTTGTGGCAGAGCCAAAAGGCTGCACCAAGTGGTTTTTATCAGCCCCACTCATGTCCCAGACCCTGCTCTGCACAGGCTCATTTCAGAAACCTCCACCAGAACAAGATTTGCCCTTTCACACCTCAACCCTTCCAGTGTCTCCTCCTGTCTCTTCCTCCCAGGACTGATCTCCTTCACTTAAGAGAAGAGAAATGAGAAGGGGTTGGTTTAAGCACACAGTAATAGATATTTCTGTATAAAAATAGATTCCCTTCTTCCACAGGAATTGCTTCAGCTTCCTCATCGTTTCCAGCTGAGCAACAAGAACAACTCCCAGAAGAAACCACCCCCCAGAACAGCTTTACCTGCACCTTCCCTCTGCAGAACAGGGAGGGGGATTCAGAGGGCAGAGGGCCCACTTCCCACCTTCCCCCACAGCTGTATCCGAGCTGGGAACAAGGCAAAAGGATTTGAAAGGAGGAATTAGAGGTTAAGCAGGTTACAACCAACACAAAGCCTGGTTTAAGGTGTCTGATGAGAGATTCGGGCAGAAGGGATTGTGATTCTGTGAGGAGCAAAGGGAAAATTGAACTTCTCCAGTAGGGTAAAAGGTGAGGGGGGGGAGGGCACATCTAAAAAGAGTATCATTAAAATACAGAAGATGTCTCTGCAGTGCCAGGGGCTCCCAAACTGACAGAAGGTAGCTGAGGGTGGAAGGGAAAATGTGCTTTTATGCCAAGATTATACTTTGTGTTAATTGCTGGCTTAGGTGGTAAAAACTCTTCTGCCCCCCCACCAAGGGGCCCAGAGAGACAAAGGGCTGGGGGAGCCCAAATAACCCCCTGGCCCAGCTGCTCCCAGCCCATCACAGGAGCCACCAGCCCATCCAGGGCTCATCTCCACAATCCCAGAGGAGCACAGGGGTACAAAGGCAGGCAGGAAATCCAAATTATAGACTCAGGGAAGGGAGCCCCTCCCAGGGCTGTCCCAGTCCTATGGGCCAGGGGTGAACCCACCATGATGTGTCACTGCCAAAGCACCTTTGGGATCCCTGGGGGTGTGGGACACCTCATGGTGTGCAGGGAAAGGGCTTTTGGGCAGGCAACTTATTATGGGGTGTTTAGGGAGCAAATATAGGTGGGGAAAGGAGGTATCCAAGTGACCTGGGCAGGAACAAGCCTGGGAAAAGAGAAGAATAAGGGGATAAAAGTTATGTGTCAATGGGTGGCTGGTGTGTGGGTTTGCCTGGCCTTGTCCTGTCCTTGTATTAAAACCCATTCCCAACCCCTTACCTGGGTGAGGGACTTTATCTTGAGGGGTTGGAGGGTGTATCAACACCTAGAAGAGTCTTGTGGCCTCAGGGTTTCATGTGTCCAGCTGCCAGCAACTGGTGAGACTGAGATCCAGGGGCACAGCTGTACATGTGTGTGCACATACGTGTACATATGTGCTACACACGTGTGTTTATGTGCAGGGGCCTCCTTGAGTCTGTGCTGAGCTTTGCTGTGCTTGGAGCTGGAGCATCACCTCTCTCAGCCTGTTGGATCTGCTGTGATGTCCCAAAATTAATGTTTTTTTCATGTGTAACCAGTGAAGAGCTGATGAGCAGTATGAGCCTTTCATTCTGTACAACTCCCAAAGTTTTTTAACAGCCCTGGAAATGTTCTAGGACTCAGGAAAGGCTGGTTAATGCAGAAGGGAGGGAGAGCATTAATGGTGTAGCAGAGTAAGAGCAGCAAATCCACCAAGGACTGAGAAGAGGATAATGCTCATTTGTCATATTTATGCTTCCTAAGTGAGCTCCATGAAACGAGGAGAGAGGAGGAAGCCCTGTAACCCAGAGATCAGAGGGTGGAGGGACATGCAGGATTAAACACTGCTTTATAAAATATGGGAAATGCAATAAATAGGGAGAGAGCTGAAAGAAGGATGACTCCATCACCCAGAGGCACAGAGAGAGACAGAGGACTCAGAGATCACCTCATCCCCCCTTAAATCATCTGCAGCAGCCATGGGTGAGCAAACTCACGCTCCATTTCACCTCCTCAGTCAGGAGGGAGATGGATTTCACCATTTGAACTGGAGCCATTTCCACCACCAAACAACCACATGTCTCATCTGAACTGTCTGGGTTCCCTCTCTAGGCAGTGCAGGTGTTCCCACAGCAGCCCTTCCTACCTCAGCTGGGTGCTGGACGTTGCCCAGGATGGTTTCAGGGGGTCTCTTTGCTCTCTGAGACAGCAAAGGAGCCCAGAGCCCCAACTGGGGAGCCTGCCCACAATTTAGGTCCCAACACTGCATCAGAGGACTCCCACTGTGTTTCCAATTTTATAATCAAGAACTGAACTCCTCACAAGGATAAATTTGGCTCATTTAGCTTGGCTGTGCAGAGATGATGGATAACTCCTATGAGCAGGAGAATACTGTTCTTCTGGAAACAGTTCCGAGAAAAAAACCCCTTTCCATTCCTGCAGTCTGGGGGGACTTTGGGACCCTGAGGAGCTGGGAACTCTCAGGTTGGAAACCTGGAGCAGCAGAGGATGGAAAGCAAACTTCCAGAGGTTCTGTCTCCCCTGACAGGCACAGCAATGGCCACAGACTGTCAGGGAGACACCTGTCTTCCAGTGCTGGGGCTGGTGGCACATGGAAATACCTCCTCAGGAAATCCATCCAGATGATCCTGGACTCCAGGGACTGTGTGCACCGTATTTTAGTGCCTCTTCTGAGACACTTGTGATGCTTCCCTTGTTTCTTTGTTCGTCCTTTCTATCTAACCCTCAAAGCAAAGCTGGCTGGTCTGTGATCTCCCATCCTCATTATACACTTTTGTGCCAACCTTTGTGTTGGTTCTAAATTTTTTAACAATGATTTTATGTCTCTTTTCCTAAAGCAGTGCTGGATAAGATAAACTGCTCAGGAACAGGACCCCCAGGAAAAAGTATCATTACCTGATTATTCCCTGACTATTCTCAGCTGACACTGAGAGTGCCAGCAGAGCCTGGTGGTAGCTGCCTGTTAAACTGTGTGAGAAGAGCTCTAATGATATGATGCAGAGCTTGATTCTAAAGCAGAGTTTTGGGCAGGTAAATCATACCCCTCACAGCAGCTAAAGTATCATCTATGAAGTGCTCTGTGCTCTGGAAGTTCCCTCAGCAAGTGGAGCCTTGCTCAGATGGCACAGACACTCTGGGATCCTCCACCACCTCCCAGTGCTCAGGTCCTGCTCCGTGTCCTCCCCCTTGAAGGTCCAGGATTTGTGTCCAGCTCCTCTGGAGGATGGAGGGAAACCTGCTCCAGGCCTCTACCACCCTCTCCACTGTCCAAGGCTACTGTGGGCCAAGGATATCCAAGGAATTCAAGTCCACAGGTCTGTTCTGGAGCAGAAAAGCTCTCCCTGCAGGGCTAACAGAGCTGACAGCTTCTTGTAGGCACCTGGAGTGAAACCGATACTTGTGGGTTGTTTGCTCCAGCAGAGGATGGTTTGAACTTCTCCTGGGAGATTTAAACTTGGGATATTATTGATCCCCAAGGTCCCCCAAGGATTATCACACTGTTCCCTGGCCTTGCAGCTTTGCATGTGCCTTTCATGGTTAAAAACTCCATGTCACAGCGTTCATTCCATGCCAGTGACTCCTGGTAAACACACGAGGGAGGAAAGTGAGACTCAAGGAGAGGAAGCTCCATTTCCTTCTCTGTCGAGGGTCATTCCCCCTTCCAGTCATTGCCAGGGGAATTTTGAGCTTCAGAAAATTAACAGAGAGGTTCCTTTAACGAGTGCTGTGTCCATTAATCTGTCCCTCTACCACAAGTGCTTAGACAAAGCCCATGATACCAAGGGAGCTCTTCATCAAGGACTTGAAATGAATCCTGTATTTGAGAGATTCTGGCTACAACAGCAACCACCCAAAGTATAGGTAGGCCTAGAACCCTTTCCCAGTGGAACATGGAAACAGGACCCTCTGATGTTCAGTGAGACTGAGGCAAATCCCCTGTGAGAGACCATTTCAATTTTACAGGAGGTTTTCCCCAAGCAAGAAGCACCTGCTGCCCCCAGGAGCTGAACACCACCATGAACAGTTCCAGCCCTCTGGAGCACATGGTGGCATGACCCACTGGACATCTGCAGGTATCCCACTGAAGGGCACCTCATCAGTCCTGGCCTTCTGTCCTGGAGCTCTTTGCTAAAAGAGCCAAAAAGCAGCATAAAAACTGCACCATCAGCAAAACAAAAGTGGTGCCATGAGATGCCACCCCCAAAACACCCTGAGATTGTTGTGGATGGGACAGATTGGCTGTGTCCTCAAGGTACAGTGATGAAGGACACTGCATGTTATCATAGAATATTCTGGGTTGGAACTGACCCACAAGGATTAGGTCCAGCTCCTGAATGTGGTGTTGTCCTGCACCACCACCTGTTTCAGACAAGTCTGCAGAAAGAATGGCTATGAGAAAACATCACCCTGCCAGCTGTGAGGAGGGCAGGCCTGGCCCTCACCTCATTCCTGCTTTCAAATCAGTTCCCACCCACTGATCCTTCCTTCCACTGTGCTGCCAGCCCATGAGACCACCCTGGGACAGTCCCACTGCTCCCCAGGCATCCAGAGACATCTTCCTGCCACACACTCGGGATCACTCCTGGGATCAGCCTGCAGGACTCCTGCATCACCTGCAGCCATTGCTTGGTCTCCCCCCTACTGCTGATTGAGCTGCTGACCCTCTTCCCTGTCATTTGCTTCTGCAGCAGCAGGAATTCCCCACAGGCAGCTGGACACCTGAGAACACCTGACACCAAGAACACCCCAGTCCTGCATTGCCCTGCTGCTCCAGGCCCTGCTGTGCCAGCTCCTGCCCTCCCCAGGTGATGATACCTTCTGTTTCTCAGATTCCTTACCACAGAATATTCTGGGTTTGAAGGGGCCCACAGGACCATCAAGTCCAACTCTTACTTGAACGGCCCATACAGGGATCAAACCCACAGCCTTGGTGTTCTGAGCTAATTTTCAGCAGCCCAGTGGTGCCCAGTGGTGCCCAGTGGTGTGTAGTCTGTCCTCAAAGAGGGGCTGCCTTTCTCCAGTCCAACATTGCTGCTCATCAGCATTCCTGAGTTTGTAATTCTATGTGCTCAGCAACCCCATGGTACCAGAGCTGCTGACAGGAGGCAAATGTCTGGCAGCTGCCTTTTCTACTGCTGGAATCCTGACAGCCTGGATCAGCTGAATTCCCACTTTGGGCTCTTCCCTGGACATGTGTGGGCACCTTCAGTCCCTGCCTGCACTGATGGGTTCCATTTTTAGGAAGGTTTTGTTCAGCTCCACATCCAATTTACAGCTCCCCCTTCCTCCTGTCCTACTTTCAGGAGCAGAAACATTTGTTCTTTCTACCTTTTGTATTTATTGCTTTCCACACAAACTGCCTGAATCACAGTGGCTGCATCTTCCCTGATCCATCTGTGCCTTTGGTTCCTGCATCCCTGAGCCTGAGCCTTTGTCATGGTTCAGTTCCCAGGGGTGCACAGAGGGACCTTGCCACACTCTCCTTGCTGCTAATCCCACACAAGGACACATCATCTGTCCTTGCTATTTGGAGGGATTTCCTTAGGGAAAGATCTGCTCCTCTAAAAAAATCCCTCTTGTAATTAGGAGTCACATGGCTTCGTTCATCCCAGTCCTCTCTCATCTTCCCCACAGTGAACTGATAAAAAAGGCTGCATTGTCTGGGCCCAGAGTTCTCAGCCCCTTACATCTGTCTGTGGTCCTGCTCTCTCTTTTTGTGGTGGGACTTTGTTTTCTCTCCTGCTGTGGGTTTCATTAGGTTTAACAGCTGCCACCACATGCAGCTCATAATGGGGTGGAAACATAAGAAAAAGCCTCATGTTCCTAAAATTAAATTGGTTTTTCAGTGAGGAAATAATGTAATTCCAAAACTGTGACAGGGAGCTGACAGGTAGAACTGGCCACGTGCAGAGCGACTGCAGCACCCAGGTCATGGAGTCATGGAATGGTTTGGGTTGGAAGGACTTTAAAGCTCATCCAGTGCCACCCCCTGCCATGTGCAGGGACACCTCCCACCAGCCCAGGTTGCTCCAAGCCCCGTCCAACCTGGCCTTGGACACTTCCAGGGATCCAGGGGCAGCCACAGCTTCTCTGGAAAACCTGGGCCAGGGCCTCCCCACCCTCACAGCCAGGAATTCCTTCCCAATCTCCCATCTCTCCCTGCCCTCTGGCAGTGGAAAGCCATTCCCTGTGTCCTGTCCCCTCATCCCTTGTCCCAAATCTCTCTCCAGCTCTCCTGGAGCCCCTTCAGTTACTGGAAGGCCACAATTAGGTCACCCCAAAGCTTCTCTTCTCCAGGCTGAACAATCCCAACTGTCTCAGCCTTTCAAAGGTCCTCCAGCTGCTGCCCAAATCCAGCTGGATGTGCAGCTGGGATCACATCCACATGGCCCACACGTGGTTATGGGGTGAGGGAGCACATGGTGTCCAAGGAGCCCCTCGTGCCCTCTGCCAAACCACACTCACTGAAGGAAACAGGGGCCTTGCTGGAATGAATTTTCCATTTTCTTATCCATTACATTGACTTTCTCTTCAGTGATACATTTGAGGCTAATTATTGGTGACAGCTACACTTGAAATGATTTTGCACCTCAGCTAATAGTGGAGAGCTAATCAGTGGTCACTGATAACCATATTTCCCTGAGCTAAAAATACAGCATTTCTTGCTCTTGATTCTCTTTTACCACCAGCATCACAGTATTTTACTTGCTGCTGTCACTACTAAATTATTACACATTGTTGTCACTCTTGGTGAGTTGGAATTTTCTCGTTTGGGAGAGATTTTTAACCCTCCAGCTGCTGACTCAGCAGTGCTGGCTCTGCAGGAGCTTGGAAGTTTCCTCAAGACACATCTAATGACAGACACAGACAAGTGGCCTCCCTGAGTCTGCTCTTGCTCTTGCTGAGTGCAAGGAACCATCACACATCTATAAAATTATCTCAAAACCACTTGGACTTTCCTCTCCACAGCATCCCCCTGAGCATTCAGCCACAAAAACACTCTGCCCAAAGGAAATGACACTTAATTTCAGCCATGTCAAGACTGAGCAGAGCCTCCTGTGGTCTCAAGGAGGTTCATTGCATTTCATGTGCAGCACATGGGGGTGCAAGAGCTTCACCACAGCCCTTAGGTCTTCCCACTGCAGGCCCCTCTAACCCTCACACTACCTTGTGCACTCCCACACTTGGTGCAGACCTTCACCCAGACTCATCCAGAAAAGCTCTGGAGTGTTCCTGCCATCACAACACTGAATTCAAGCCATCCCTGCCCTTCCCACCTGACAGAAGGAACTAATGAGGTGAAGGGTTTAGATGTTCCAAACCCCCCTCCATCCCTGGCACTAGAGGAGTGCAGGTCCTCACCAGAGGGCTGTTTCTACCCCTTCCATTCTCCATCCTTCCCTACCACGGGTTTGGGATCATTTCTACAGAATAAACTTCCATTCTGTGGCTGGTTGTGCCTTCAGCTGCCCAAACAAGCTGCAAACCCAAGGTGCACTGATTCCAGAGCAATGGGGGAAGCAAAATGTCCCATGACCAAGGGTCTCTCAGAGGGCACAGAGAGTCTGTGTCTGTGCAGCCCAGGGGTCCCTGGGAGATGCTCCCTGGGAGTTGTCCATGCTCCCTCTGCTCCAAGGGACAGTGCTGCTGCCAGGAAACCACAGGCCATGGGAACAAACCCCCTGGCACAGGCCCTGAATATCCCTTAAAAAGAGAGAAAGAACACAGGGCTGGAGCAGTTCAAACACTTCTGTGCTCACTCAACCCCTGAAAGCCTGAGCTGGCTTCAAATGGAAACAGTGAGAGTAAAAATAACAATAAGGGGCAGAGGCAAGGAAAAAAGGAATCCTGGATCAGAGCTTTGATCACACCCATGTCCTGCCCCCACAGAAGTGCTGTCCCACTAATCCCTGCAGGGCAGAGCTCAGCTCAGAGCTCAGCTGAGCACATGTTCAGAGGGATCTCACCAGCCCTTAGAAAAATCCCTCATATTGCCCATGGTTTGCAAATCCTGACAAATCAGGTCAGCAACCCAGTGTTAAATATTCCATCTTGACCTGAGTTTGTTTGTTTTTGCAATGTTTTATCCACATCTTCTTCATTGAATAGGAGAAAAGTTATACTTTCATTTTCCACAGGCAGCAGAACACTGAGTTTAAGAAGTCCAAAGCATCTTTGCTTTTCAGCTCTTTATTGAAGTCCTCCTGAGGCCTCTCTGTAGACAAAGAGAATGTTAAACTGGAGCCACTGCTTTGTTCCACTGAATTCTTATATTTGCCTCTGTTTGGCCCAGCTGGGATATCTTCCAGGCAGTAGTCCTGGGTTTAATGGTTCTCACATGGATTCAGTGGTTCTCAAAACCTGCCACTGAAACACAATTTCCACGGTGTGACCAACATGGTGAGAGGTCTGAAGGTAAATGCAGGTTTTGGACCCTACTGGGGTCTCATATTCAGCTTTGAGAATCAGATTACATGTTTGTTCAATAGCAATAAACTCCCAGAGTTTTATAGAGCCATAAAAACACTACAACTGCTTCCATTTATGGCCTGTATATAATTTACTCGGGTAGGTTTCCTCTCTAATGGTGCAGTGCAAGTGATTTGAGCTCTATTAGCTGGAAACAGTACATCTACATTTGCAGAGCTCTCATAAATAATTCCACCCCATGGGCAGCCTCCCATCCACACTGGTGTGCAGGGAAGGGGGTGGGGGGAGGAGAGGAGGGGAGAGATGGTCAGAATAGAAAATGAAAGGCCATTAAGGCTTCACACAAATTAGGAATTCAGGGAACCTCTTCTTGCAGGTGGCATCAAAATCCCATTTTCCTGCTTAATTTGTGTGATGCTTTGAGCCTGAAGTGTAAGCACAGCTCAGGCTGCAGGCTGAGCTCGTTCCCAGCCTTGCAGAGGCACAAAGGCATTCACTGGAAACGCTGTCTCCCAGGACACAGAGAACTCCCGAGCACTCAGATGCACTCAGCTCCCTGGAAGCTTCAGAGCAAGAAGTGAAATGTTAGAGGGGTTCACAGCTAAATGAGCTGTTTGGGCTCAGGTACAAGGGCAGGAGAGCCACATCTCAGGTTTGGGATCCTGCAGCAGGGAAGGGGATGGGGGTCACCATGCAGTGAGGGACAAGATAAGGGGAGGGTGGAAATCTGTCCCTGGTGTTTTAAACACGAGGAAAAGCCCCCAAAAGGGACTTGGGCTGCTTGGGGAGGGAGTTGGTGACTCCTTCTGCCCCTCCCTGCTCGGTGGTTCCTGGGAGGAGAGAGGGTGAAGGCCATGGTGTGATTCAGGTGCTTGTCTGATCTGGAGCAGATTCCAGGCTGACTGAAGGTGGTTTGGTGTTCATGGAACTAAAATCCAGACTCTAAAATCCCGGAGTTCACTGCTTGGGTCAGTGCTGGCATCTGTGGAAGAAAAACTTACCTGCCAGCCACCTTCAAGGCTTCGAGCGTTTTCTGCCAGGGTCAGGGCTCAGGAGATGTCAGTGCAGCCACAGAGCTGGGAATGGCTGAGAAAAGTGGAAAAGAGGGAATGTAAGTTGGTTCCATGTGGTCCCTTGAGAGACTCTGGCTCTCCCAGCATTGGTTCACAGAGTTTTCAGCAGAACCTAAAACAAATACCAAAAAAAACCAATCAGGCACAAGATTAATCAGACAAATAAAACCTCCTCCACCCAGGGAAAGGGGATGATGGAAAGTAAATTTTCCATCTGGAAGAACGACAGCTGAAGG
>VYXB01010065.1:560770-574991 GCA_013397135.1 Pachyramphus minor | reverse complement strand
ACAGGGCGGCCAGGAGCAGCTTGTGTGCAGGCATTCCCGGTGTGAGGCTGAGTGCTGTGGTGGTGCCTGCGGTTGTTTGGAGGCGACGGCGTTCACACTGCTCCCCTGTTGATGGGATGTTCACGGGCAGCGTGTCCGGCTCGCCGGGGCTGGAGACAGGGCAGTGGGGGAGCCCCAGCCCTGCAGAACCCCTGGCGCGGCTCCTTCAGAAGCAGTCCGTCTCTCCCTGCTAGCCCCGGGGATGGATTTGCTGTTTCTTGCCATTAGGAGCAACGCCTTAGCTCTGAGCACAGCTAGGTCGGAACACTGCTGCAGAGAAACATTTTTATCAGAGACAATAAAGACTCGATTTCCACCTGGAAATTGCCCAATTTGACTTGTGAACCTTGAAAAGCAGCCTATCGCATCCCAATTCTCAGAGCAATTTAGTCTCTGTTGGAGCCAGGAGCCCATTGCTGAGGCACTGGCTTTCCACCCATCAGGAGATCAGAACAAGCATTTTATTCACTCCTTTCCAGCTCTATCAAATGGGTTGCATCAAAGTTGTGAATCAGATGCTCTACATCACAAATGCGTCAGCTATCCTTCCTCTAATCCATGTCCACAGGGTCTGTGTCACCTTCTTCCTTCTGTCCTCGTCCTCACCAATTCTTTCCCCTCCAGCAGCTTCATAGTCCTTTTCTTCTTCATCTTGGTTGCCGGGGTCCAGCTCTCTGCCTGGCTCAGATGTCACTTTGCTTCTTGCCCACCATTTCCCTTCCCAGTGCTGCACCTAACGTGCTCTTTTGCTTCTCTATGTACCACCTCTGCTAGCCCCACTGGGGCTGTCATGTCCCACCACCCTCGTCTCTTGTCCCACACTGAGAGCTGCCTCCTCCACACCAGTCCTCTGCCCTTTCCAACCCCCCGGCCACTTCATCTAATGGTCCTGCCACAACAACCTTTCCCACAACTGTTGAAGGCTTTGTTACACCCCAGGGATAAACAGCTCCTCACTCTGCACACCAGTGCTGTACCCAGGGCAGGAGCAGTGATGTGGAGATGAGCTTGAGTGTTGATCAGAATAAAACTGCTTTCTGCAGTCACGTCTGCAGAGCTGATGAAAGCAATTCCTTCTCCCGTTGAGCTGTGGTTCGCCCTGCGGGGCTCAGGACTGGGACATGTCAGGTATCCATGCCACTATGCGGGCTCCTGGGGCTGAGAGAGGGCTTGGTCTGCCCCTGCCAGACACACTGTCCGTGAGTTTTCACTGCCTTTCCTTCATCCTGCTTCATCCATTACCTCTCCAAAATGACAATTTCCCTCCTTGCGATGCTCTGCCTTTGCTTCTCAGCAGCCTTTGCAAGCTGGTTTTCTCTTGAGCAGAATCGCAAGCTTGGGTGTCCAGAGGCAGAGGTACTGTCTCCTGGCAGGACTTGGGCCTCTGGTTAGAAGCCCCAGAGCACCTCCTGAGAGCTTCTAGGAAGGTCTGGACTCTGGGAAGAGTGCTTGACATATCTCATATGCTTTCCTGCTCCATCAGGAGCAGACCCACCTCTGTCCCAGGGATATGGCAGCTGTACCTGGCTGTGGTGCTGCTTCACATCAGTTGGATTAGGAACAGGCATTCACACTGTCCCCTGCCCTCAGACCAGCCAGGGCATGGCAGTGCAGCAGGGCACCACTCCCTGAGGGCACCAACCTCCCCAGGTGCTATCCTGAAGGGGAAAGCCATTGGTCGGGGTGGACTAATCTCACTCAGGAGTCTGGGGGCATCCAGCACAGCCACAACCTGCTAATGAGCCCGGGAAGCAAGGCAGAGTGTTTGCCTGACAGGGCAATTAAATGATGATTGATTCCTGGAACAGCTACTTAATTCATCATTAACTGGCTTATCATAGCTGGCATCTGTGCCAAAGGTCCCTCTGAGAACTGCCTCAGGGGATGTGGTGTGGAGGTGAGATCTGTGAAACACAAAGCTATATTTGCTATCTCTTTATTTTCATGCCTTATTTTGGCTCCTTTTACCCAGTACTTGCCTTGAGAAGATGAGTACACAGTGCAGCTGTGCATTTCTCACTCTACTGGGGACCACTGCAACTGGGCTGGGGAGCATGGGGGTCCCTGCCCAGCCAGCAGGTTACAGGAGCAGCCATGCAGAGGAGGAGGATATTCAGTAGGGAGCCCACAGCTGTCAGTCAGTAGAGCTGCAGTAATGGTTCGGCTCAACAAGGGCACTGAAGTCTGCCTCTTCCCAGGTGTGTCCTCCCCGTGGGCTCACGTTGTGCATGTATGCATGTATGTGTGCATCTTCCCTGTGCACCTAGCAGCATCTCACCACCGTTACCTGCTGCCAGCCCTGCCCAGATAAGTCCCACGGGGCTGATGGATATGCACTCTATCCAGTGTTGCTGGTAATGAGGTCAGAGAATGGCCACTCTTCACCAATTTTGTCTTTTATGGCTTCCTTGCTTTCATCTGCTGACTTCATTTCTTTCCCCAAGCTTGGTTATTAACAAGCCGTCTTTATTACCAAGCTTACTTTATCACTAGGCTTACTTTATTAAGCCCCTGTGCAGCTGAATTCAGTGTAGGATTCAGATAACCCTAAAGGGGTTTGGGGACAACTGCAGGGCTGGTGTAGCTCTTTCCTTCCCTGAGTGTGTGTCCTCACCCTCTCTGCCATTCCCTCTCTAATGTTATCTCTGGGGGTCTGATGGCCCTAGTCTACACCTGCAAATCCAGATCGTTTGGTGCACTGTCTCTATGCAACGTGCTGATCTTGATGACTAAGGAGTGGGATGCAACTCTAATCCCTCTGGCACTGGGACTCTTCACATCAGCTATTGGAGAGGAAGGTTTCAGCCTGGCTGCTTGCCAGCAGGGACACACTACAGCACGTTGCTATAGGCATTTGTGATGCTGGCCCTCAGTGTCCCCTCTCCACTCCTGACAAATGCCAGGACTGGGCACTAGGGCTGCACTTAGTGGTCCTTTTCCCTATTTTTCAGAAGCACAGTGAGATCTTCTGCACTTTTCCCCTCATCCTTGCAGTTCTGTTATTGCCCTATCCTGCTCCAAGGGAGAGCATCAACCCCAGCTCCCAAGAGTGGAAGGCAGCAAGGAAAAGAGAGTTTAATACAGGTAAATCTTTTATAATCTCAGAGGGTACAAGACTAGCATGGACTAAATCCCTCTAGCTGTAGCCCTGCTCTGTCCACGCTTTGGGCAGCAGCTCTGAGATCCTGGCCTTGCTCTAAGGACAGCCCTCAAAGGGGAGTTTGAAGAATCAAAGAGGTTTGGGCTCTCCTTCCTCTCAGCCCTGCCCAGCCTGCATTCACAGAGACTTCCCCATGCTTCAGCAGTATTTTCCTGTGGTTTCCTTTGCTACCCACACTATTACTCTTCAAAGGAATGTTCATCCTGGGATGCTCACTACCTGCAAACCCTCCCTGCCTCTTCCCTGCAGCCCGGGTCAGTGAGCCATCTCCCCAGCCGAAAGTCAACTGAGTACATGTCCAGCAGCAGCTGCATAGATGCACTCATCCCACACTGGTTCTCTGGCACCTCCCAAGCTGCCTTTTAAGTTTGCTTCTAGCTCCTTTCCCTTCTTTCTCCCCCACGCTCTGTTTCCCAGCACTAGCTGCTGTGAATGCGTGGCTTTCCCACACAGCTCTCCCCTTTCTCTAACCTGTTTCAGCAGACCCAAAGCAAGAAGCGCAGCAACTTCCACACAGGCAGCACCCACTGCCCGGTGGCCGGCAGCCTGCCTGCAGTCCTATGCTGGTGTTTCTCAGCACATTTGGAGCCAGCTCCCTTCAGCAGCTTGCAGCAAGATCCCATTCCTCCCTACCCTAGCCTGCTGTCAGAAGCATTTCTTGAGATGAGGCATGGATGCTGTACCAAAACTGTCAACTTTCTCTTACTAGCAATGGGCTTCTTCTGCTTGGGCTGCTGCTCTCAAGAAACACTCAGTGATTGATCTCTTCTTACTGTTTTATTCAAAAGCAAGATATTTTATTAGAAATCTAATTTGCACGTTAAGGTAAACAAAGAAGAGGATTGTGGTTT
Organism: Pachyramphus minor; assembly: GCA_013397135.1. Lineage (NCBI taxonomy): Eukaryota > Metazoa > Chordata > Aves > Passeriformes > Tyrannidae > Pachyramphus > Pachyramphus minor. The sequence continues at coordinate 570,941 of VYXB01010065.1, read as the reverse complement.
CCTTGCCTGAAAACTGGGATGAAGCTATGAGCTTCTCTGGGTCTGTGCAGGAAACAAAACCACCTTTGATACAAATATGCATCTCCCTTAAATATTTTGAAAATACTTAACAGCCATCTGCTGCACAAGCCATTACAGGCTTTATTAGTAAGGTGGGAGACTGCAGAAGGCAGAGAATGGTTTCGGGAGGGAGAAGTGGAGGGCATTCACCAAAATGCACAATTTTAGCAGCACAACTCCATTTTCTTTATCAGCTTTCCAAAATGTGATGACCACTGCCAGAACAAAGGCCATGGACAGGTCCGTTTAAAACCATGTATGGCCCCTGAACCTGCATGGTGTGGCAGAGTTTGGCCAAGGGACCACTAGAGCTTTTCACTCTCTGGGGTCTTCAACTTCTTTACTTTTCCTTCCTCCTGGAGGACAGATTTAAAGCCAAGGTGATGTGCTGTTTATCAGAAAGTCTAGTGCACCTTGGGGAATCCTACAGCAGGAGGAAGTGTGTCCCTGCTACACAGCATCCTGCAGAGGACTCTGTGACTGAGATCTCTAAGGAGGATAGGAACATTTGGGGTTGCAAGGCATGGTGACATGGTCTAGGAGCTGAGAAAGTGCTAGAGAGAGACCATAACACACACGGCTCAGGTACTGAAGAGCACAAAGTAATTGTTTCTCTCTAACGGGGATATTTCACTGCACGTTTTCTTTGTGCCAAGGTGGGTTGGGAAGCCAAAATAGCAAATGCTCCTCTGAAGAGAAGGGGTGGAAATATTTAATCTCAGAAACTTTCATGGGTACAAAAAAAAAAAAAAGCAGCATGAGGTTTCAACAGTCTGAAATGGAGGAAGGGAGAGGGAAGTGAATTTCCCCAAGGAATAAACACATGTTGACATTTGTACCTGAGGATCCCGTTTGGACTCAGAATTTTCTGAAGCTCGTGGCCCAGAGCCAAGGCTGTACCACTGCTGCTGTACCCAAGGGTGGAGCTGGTTTAAACAGGGCTTTGATGGGATGGATCATTTACTTAGAATGTCATCATTTCAAAGTGGACCAAATCCCCTGGGGTCTCCCCTTTAATGTTGCACCTCTTCGTTCCTCCTCATGGCTGGCTGAGCATCCAACACTCCCACCCCAGCCTAAACACCACCTCCACGTCCTCACAGCAGCCCCCTGGCTTCCTGTGGTGGCTCAATGCTTTTGCCCCAGCTGCAGCTCAACCTTGGAGGAGCCCTAGAGAACCTCCCATGTACCTGAAGGTCAGTTAGGTGTATCTGTAATCTCTGGAGGGCTCTAATTCACTGTGCAATAGTCTGCTTTGGGGAGTCAGGGAGGCCTCTTGAGTGACTGTCAGTCTCTTAACTACTCCTGTGCTGTCTGTTAGGCAGCACACATTATGAACCAGCAGAAAAGATGCAGTAGGTCCTTTCCTGTCAGGCTGCACGTGGCCAACCCAAGATGCATGATAGATACACCAAATTCTCATCTTAATCCAGCCTGAATCAGATCATCTTGTTGCAGGGCTGCATCCTTATCTTACTACCAGCAGGGGAGAGACGAAGAGATGCTCCGTTTACCGAGATAGCACTCAAGCTGTGCAGAGGTGGGGAGGACTCTTGTTTTCTCCATTATTGCCAATATTTTCTGTTCCCACTAGCCTCACCTTGACATCGGCTCTGCATGGGTGAGAGGTTTTTCTGCTCCCTTGCCTTGCTGTAATAACAGCCTCCTCCCTTCTACCGCCTCTGCTCCTGCAGGATCTCTTCCCCCCCTACCACCAACAGCATGGAGAGCGTACGTGAGCTGCAAAACCCGCTCTTGGCCAAGGCCAACGGACACCTTCGCAGCAGCTATTCTTACCACCAGCATCACAGCCAGGACTACCCCAGTCATCACTGCCAAGGGAAACTGTATTCCTACATCTTCCAAAACACTGGCAGTGCCAGGACTCACCAGCTGCTGGATGCCAGTTCCCTGCAGCTGGCTGTTGAAGCCTTGTATGGGCCCAGTTTCATCCTTGTGAAGGATGAGACCACTCTAAAGGCCAAGGACAGCAAAACAGAAAGCTGCGAAACCACTTTTACAGAAAGCAAAGAGGCTCCATCTGAAGTTCCTGAAAGGCATGAGGCGCAAGGGTCCTGCCTGGTAGAGAGTGACATCCGCATCCAAACTGTGTCCTATGAGGTGGAGGAAGATGAGCTCCAGGAGTACGAGGTGAGCTTTGCCAGGTGGGATGGCGCTAAACTCCTGTGGTAATTCTGGACATGGGCTCAAATTCTCGGTAATTTATTCTCCCTTTTTTACCCAGAGCTCCCCCCACAGCCTACCATTTCCTGCCTCACCAGTCTCCCTGTGCACCCAGTATTTCCTCTTTCTCCATATCATTTCTGCTCCTTTTCCCTCAGTGCTGACCTCAGAAGGAGGTCAAGTTCCCTAAGAGCAGCCTGGCTGCAGGCTGATGGGACCAAAGGGGAGGTGGGTCTCTGCAGGACCCTTGGGATATGGGGACCCTTTGACAAAGGCAGCCTGCTGTTGCTGTGGCACTCGAGCTGAGGAGAAGCAGCAATTCTTGCATAACAGCAAAATTCATATGCCTGATGGCAGCAGCTGAGGAAAAGCTTATGTATAAAGACAGGATGAATCCTGCAAAGGAAGAATGATAGCTGACAAAGCAGCTTCATTGCTGCACTGTGCCCCACTGTGGCTTGAGCAATGGTGCCAAGGCTGGGAACATCGTCGAGGACTTTGAGAGGTGGAAGTGTGACCCCAGAGCCCACTGGAGCTGATGTCTGATGACCCAGCACAGCTATGCTGCTTTTGGTGTTGGTGATGTGGCCTTTTCAGATGGCATCAGGGGTGTCCCCACCTCTTTGTGCCTTCCCCACTGAGACAAATCACTTCTAGGGTGGTCTGAGACTGGCCAAGTGGTGCCCAAAAGCAGGAGTGTTAACTGCAGCTGCTGAGCAATGTACTTACTGGGGGGAGAGGGCATGTTGCCCCTGCAATGGAGGCTCCAATTCGACTGCTTTCCCTCACTTCCTAAATTAGTTTAGCAAGATATTGATCTCTTAGTCTCTAATGGGGATAAGGCACTTTGTTTAAGTTTGTTTAAGCTGACAAACAGTCAGTTCTGCCAAAGCTGAAGATATTTCAGTTTAAGACTCTCTCTAATGCAGGGAAATCCCAGACCCCTGGCAAGTGAGCTCAGCATTTGCTCTGGCAGGGAGCCAAGAATCCATTCCACTTTTGAATTTGATGAGCTACGTTGTTCTTCATCAAACCACACTGAAGAGTCTAAAACATTTTTGAAATTTACTCCTTGAGTTTGCTGGTGGGAATCATATGAAAATATGTGATGGGATCAGGAGAGAGCAGAAGCTGGAAGGTGAGGGGGCTAAGATGCAGCCCTGGCAGTGAGGCACAGGGAGGTGGGCATGTGCTGAATTCATCTCATTTTGCAGAGCGACTCCTCCAGCGACAGTGAAAGCGAGGATCATTTTCTGATGCTTCCCCCCCGGGACCACCTGGGCTTGGCCCTTTTCTCCATGCTGTGTTGCTTCTGGCCCCTGGGGATTGCTGCTTTCTACTTCTCCCAAGGGGTAAGAGATCCCATTGATTGCCTGTGTGTGCTGAGTGCTGGAGCAAAGGCCTTGCAAGCCACAGCAGTCCTGGAGGTGGCCAGCACCTTTCTGGATTTAAGGCTCATCTCTATGCCATGGCCATAACTTTGAGGTAGTTGAGGCAAAGGGTGATCCTGGATGTCTCCACACTTGTGGGGTTGTAAACCCTCCAGCTGTGGTGTGGGTTACTGGAGGTCAGGCTTTTCTCTTGGGTCTTCTGGGTGTTATTTAGGGAACTGGAGTTGCCCTTGGCCCTTTGCCCAGCTTCTCACCCTGGCATTTTCCCACCTGTCCTCCCACTCTCCAGTAGTGTGGAGGTTCTACACCATGATCCACACAGAGGCAGCTCATGCCACAGGAACTAGGCTGCTCTGGAGGCTGGACACAAAGAAGATCCTGGTGTTCATATCACACTACAGCTCCTCTCTTGTGCTTATTTCTGATGCACATTGGCTAAGCTGTGGGAGCCAAAGCTAGGCTGGCAGAGGCTGGAGAGGGTGGTGATCCTCTGGCTGCACCAGCTCAGAAGAGCTGCTGCCTTCTTGAGGGCTTAGCCCAGAGCCTGGGCTCACTTACTTACTGTTGAGCCAGAATAATTCATGCAGAGCTAGGGGATTTACTCCACATTTGCACACATGCTTCTGTACAAAGAATAGGTGGAGGAGGTATTAAGAAGTTAAATCAAGAGGATAGGAACAGAAGTGGAAAAGTGGCACAGAGGTGGTGAGAGACAGGGAAAGCATTAATTACTCCAAGGAGCAGTTGATTTCACATTTTTCCACGTGGTGCAAGATAGCACAGTGCACTCTCCATGTGATGATGTATGTAGGACAATTTATATCTAGCTCCATTTGGTATAACTACCCCTTTTGTCCACTCACTGAGGCAAGGACCATCTCATTATATGGTGTCTGTGCACAGTGATCTCCATGTGGCAACTTGAATACAAGTAGTAGGTAATACCAAGAGCACTTAGAATGTGCCCTGAGCACTTAGAGAAGCTGGAAGTTGCCATCAGAGAGCCATCACCCACATCTGGCTCAACTGCTGGCTCCATCAGCCCTTCTATAGCAAATAGGCTTCAAACAAAAACCCCACACATGAAAAATCAGGTGGCAGTAGAGCCAGACCAATGGACCACACTGTCCAGAGTCAACTCCCTGAGACTAGGCAGTACTCGATACATATCTGTACAGATATACTGCTATCTAGTTGGTGCCACACAACCATCACCCCAAGCACCAGCCCTTTGCCTGCTCTTATGAGGGTCCAGCCTCCCGCTCACAGCTCTGGCTGAGTGCCCAGATGGGTGCCTTCAGACAAGCAGCTAAAGCCCACGCTTCCCTTGGAGGCAAAATCCACAGGAAAATGTGTGTAGGTGGCACTGCTGTTCTGAGCCCTCCTGGACTGGCAAACACCGTCTGTTCCCAGCCACCATGGGACAGAGTGACCAGGGAAGGGGGACTGACTCAGTAGCAAAACAATTGCATGCTGTGTAAAAGGCCAGGTTGATACAGCTGTGAGCAACAAGCATTTCTTCTCCTTCCAGACCAGCAAGGCTGTCTCCAAAGGAGATTTCCATCTGGCCAGTTCAGCTTCCCGCCGAGCTCTCTTCCTTGCCGCACTCTCCATAACCATCGGCACAGGAGTGTACATCGGGGTGGTGGTAGCATTGATTGCTTATCTCTCAAAAGGGGGACACATATAGCTGTCACCTGCATGTCACTGCCGTCCCTGGCCGCCAACCCTCCTGGGATTGAGCTTTCCTGTGGAGCACAGAACACCAGTGCCTGCAAAGGCTGCTTGCACAGCCAGACCCTGGCATGGATGCCCTATGCAGTTTTTTTCTCCTTTCAGAGAAACAGTAAATCCCTGTTCTCTCCGAGGCTGTAGTGTGCCACCACCCAGCAACAGGGAACTGAGAACCAGTCTGGCTGCTGGGACCAGGAAGAGCACGTTTGCCTGGTGGAAGATGTGCAGGAGAGAAAATGCATGCTGCTGCTGGGCTGGTGCCACCACCCATCATCTGGGGCCACAGCTTCCCTTCTCAGCCCTGTAGCTGGGACATCCATTGCTGGAGCTCAAGCTTTGCCCATGAAGAGGGCACACAGGGAGGAGAGGGGATATGGGGCCAGGGAATGACCACTGTTTCTTCCAGGAGGTCAGAGTCCTGGTGGGGTCTCCAGACTCCTGTGATGGGGACAACATTCTCACTTCAGCACCTGGTTCCTCAGATGCAGTGAAGTTGGAGGACAGAGCATGGACAAGACCAGAGGGCATGCTTAACACATCCCTCTGCAGAGAGACCCCTAATCCACAGGAGAAATCCCAGTTGCTAGCCCATTCCAGAAGCAAGGAGGAAGGCAGGCTGGTGGTTGCAAAACATCTCTTCCATTTCTGGTGCAGGCTGATAAAGACAGCGATGTTTTCTCTGTGTTGATAATGACTGTCATGACGATCCCAAGTCTGAGCCCCCTTAAGGTTGCCATCCCAGAGCGCTAAAAGGGCCCTAAAAAGACTTGTAATTGAAATCTGTACCCAAGAAGTGACCTGGGAGGGTGGGGGCCTGAAGGATTCTACTCTTGGCACTAGGTCAGGGCCCTGCACACAAAGAGGAATGGAAAGAGAAGGCTGACACAACATGCAGAGTCTGAGGTGCTGTTTGCAAGGGGATGAGATCCAGAAAAGGAAGAGACATGGAGGGAGCCCAAGACACAGGGGGTGACCCCAATACACTCCTTCGCATGCCTCGGAGAGGGGTATCTCCATCCATCCTAAGCCTCTGCTGACAAGGAAATCCCCAGCATCATCCCCTTTTGCTTACTCGTATATTGTCGGAGACACATTAAGTGCTTCAGAGGTGGGTATAAAGGCAATGGCTGCCCCAAAGCCCCCTGCTCCCCAGCATCCACCTTGACCATCCCTCCTCTCCCTGGCCAGGGCTCCCCTGTTGCCTCTTTCCCTCGTGTGCAGGGGCCTGCAGGCAAACTCTGGGCACCCCTCACCCCCTTCCCAAGGTTTCTGGGCAGGCTGCAGCCAGCTTTGCAAGAGGCGCAGCATGTTCCTCCACTGGGTGCCATTCAAGTGTACATTTCATACTAAAGAAGCATGTTAATGTCTGCAATTACTGTTGTACTTGAGCCATAAAAGAGAGAAGCGCATCAGAGACCTGTACAGAAGCTGGTCTGAAAGTTCCCATATACGTTTTATAACATGGAAGAGCTAATAAAAAAAGCAGGAGAGAAGTGTCTGTTTATAAGAACGTGGAGTTGGCTAGCAAAGAGGTGAGCTTTGCAGGAGTGCCATGCTTACTTCAACCTGGAGGTGTTTATGCTGTTCCCAAAGGAAGTTATAATCTAGTTGGTGTCTGGGCAACTTGGAGGGAGATGTATTTCAACGTAGACCACAGTGAGCAACTACCACTGAGAGTGGGATGGTGGTGTAGGCTTTTTTCCCTATGTAGAAGGGATGAGAATTAGGGAGAGAGAGACTGGAGCATTGTGTGTGTTCAGGCTACTGTGTGTATAGTAGAAACATAAAATAAAATGTGCTTGAAGAGGGGCAGAAGAATACAAACATAGGAGGGAACAAGCAGATCTTGCTTCTGATGGTGGACAGAGACAGAATTTGCAGGGAAGGGCTGGGGTATCCAAAAGAGATGAGGTGGCTTAGAGAGGAGTAATAAGGGGCAGACTCACCCAGCAGTTGAGTGACAGGTTTCGTTGCCCTGTCCTGCATGTGCTCAGCTGTCCTGGATGTCCATCCCTCCAAATAACCAAGCAGGGCAAGAGCGCTATTTCAGAGAGGGGATGTCTGTGGGTGCCCATGCAGCAGGGGTGACCAGCCCCACAACCCAGCTTGTTGCTGTCCCAGCTAAAGCCCTCCTTGTCTATCCCCTTCAAGCACCACCAGCTGGGGGGCAGGATTGGGTGCTTCCCACCAATTCTGGTCCAGACAAAATCATTGGAGTTGCTAGACCAAAATCTACAATAAGAAACTGCATTTGCCTCTGCATTTGTAATTCTTCCAGCTGGTTTCTTCCAGGGGCTGCCATGGGTGGGGGTAGGGTCAGGAGCCCCCACACCATTTCCCATGGGCACCCCGTGCCCCTGCACCCCAAATTGCTTCTTTGACATTTTTTAATTGGAGATGCCTGGGGAAGGACCAGGCCAAAGGGCCAACAGAATTAAAGTGTTTTCCACTAATAACCTGAATCTCTGATGATCTTGTCAAGGGGTGGGGGTGGAAAGAAGGGGCTGTGCCAGAGCATCCCTAAGGGGGGCATTATGCAAATGGAGAAATTAGCTGGAAACAGCCTGAAGGGAAAAGTGGAAATTGAAATCTGAGGACCAGCATGGAGATCACTGCTGAATAACTTATTACAGACTCACAGCGTCTGCTGCAACCGCCTGAGCAGAAGGGAAGGAGGCAAAAAGGCAACAAGACACAGCAGTCAGGGAACATGCAAGCTCCAGAAATTTGATTAAGCTTAAAAAAAACCGTTAAACTAAACCATGCCAGTGGCTGTGGAAGAGGTGTCTCTTCACACCCTCCCTCCTGATCTCCCAGAAAAGGGATCCCTCTCCCAACTGGGACCCCCAGCCCTACAGCAGAGCCCTATAATGGTCCTGATCTCAGAGGGAATACTCAGAAATGCAAAGGAGGGTAGGAGGGGCAAAGGAGGAATAGCTTCAAGTCCTGGCCTGGAAACATGTCTAGTCCAGAAAGGAGAAGGGAACATAGGAAGCCTGGCAGGTCACAGCTCTATGAGGCGATGCAAAGGGCAGCGAGTGCAGAGACCATTTGTGCCTGTGCAAAGGGGTGATGGGGAATTGAGCTTTCTGGTGGCCAGTGAGGGAGGATTTGGAGTTCTTTGACAAGCCAGTGGAGGAGGGTCAGTTAAACAGTGATATCTTACAAGGGTGTACACCACGACCTCCTATCCTTCCCTGCATCCTTTTTAAAAAATAATCACAAAGAGGTGCTGAAGAGTCCCATGACATATCAGAATAACTCCTCCATTCATGAATAATGTGTTCCCTGTAATTAGAATATCTATTTGCAACTGAGTTCCCCACCAGCTGGCTGCGGGTGCCTGTCCCTGTGCTGTTCAGCACGCCCAGCACAGATGTGGTCCTGTAACCCTGGCCCCAGCAACCCTGTCCCACTGCCCTCCTGCCCACTGCTCCCTAAATGACCATGCCCTGGCCCAGTCACCCCATCAGTACTCCCAGCCATTGTCCTAAGGCAGTGACGCCAAGAAAGCTCATTCACTCCCCATCTCCCCAAATCTGTGCCCAAACACCCCTCTCTTGCCTCATACACTGAGTGGCTTTTGGGTTGCAAGAAGTGTCATGATCAGGTGTCCCAGATGTCCTCCCTGCTGTGAGGATGAGACCTTAGGGACCAAGCCAGACCCACTCCCCGGGTTGGTTGAACATCCCCTCCATTTCTCCCCTGCCTTGGAGATGCTCCTCACAGCCAAAAGTTCAGAGCAGCAGTGTCTGAGGTGCACTGGGATTTGGTTTCTTTTGCCAGCAGCGGAAAACACTGTCTTCCAGCTTGGGATCCTTTTGTAACCTCTGCAATGTCAAGATGAGCACTTTCCAGCAGGCCTTTCTCTTCAGAAGCAGCTAACGACAGGATGGAGTCTGTGCCAAGGGTGGGGGTGGCCTTTGAATCCTAGCCTCCTTCTGGGATGCAGCCAAGAAGAAAGCTACCAAGGGAAAAAACACCAGCACCTCAGTGCAGATCTGAGTGACAAACGTATCCAAGCTGCCACCTGCTTCCCGCACCTCTGCTCACACTGCTAACCCCTTGGCAAGTGCTGTGGCACGCCAGAATGGGGCCACTGGCTACAAATGGGGGCTGAGGAGTGGTAATAAGGGATGCTGGGATGGGACCATACTGGATCTTGCCCCTCTTCCCTCAGGGATGAGGTGATAGAATAGAGGAGGAGTGGAAAGAAGCTGGTGGGGTTTGTGGGGGAGACAAGACCCATAGAATCATAGAATCAACTGGGTTGGAAAAAAACCTCAGAGATCATCAAGTCCAACCCTTGGTCCAACTCCAGTCCTTTTACTAGATCATGGCACTAAGTGCCATGTCCAATCTCAGTTTAAAAACCTCCCTGGGCAGGCCATTCCAATGCCTGACCACTCTCTCTGGAAAGAATTTCTTTCTAATATCCAGCCTAAATTTCCCCTGGCAGAGCTTAAGCCCGTGCCCCCTTGTCCTATTGCTGACTGCCTGGGAGAAGAGACCAATCCCCACCTGGCTATAACTTCCCTTCAGGTAGTTACAGACAGTGATGAGGTCACCTCTAAGCTTCTCCAGACTAAACAACCCCAGCTCCCTCAGCCTCTCCCCATAGGTCTTGTGTTCCAGCCCCTTCACCAGTCTTGTTGTGCTTCTCTGGACCTGCTCCAGCACCTCAATATCTTTCCTGAACTGAGGGGCCCAGAACTGGACACAGTACTCCAGGTGTGGCCTCACCAATGCAGAGCACAGGGGAAGGATCACTTCCCTTGTCCTGCTGACCACTCTATTTTTGA
>VYXB01010065.1:486403-560689 GCA_013397135.1 Pachyramphus minor | reverse complement strand
GACACTCCCTCCCAACTTGGTGTCATCAGCAAATTTGCTGATGATGGTCTCAATCCCCTCATCTAAATCAATAAAGATGTTAAACAGGACTGGGGCCAACACAGATCCCTGGGGGACACCAATAGTGACCGGCCCCAGCTGGATGCAGCCCCGTTCACCAGCACTCTCTGGGCCTGGCCCTCCAGCCAGTTCCTAACCCAGCACAGAGTGCCCCTGTCCAAGCCATGGGCTGCCAGCTTTTTCAGGAGTATATTATGGGAGACAGTGTCAAAGGCTTTGCTGAAGTCTAGATAGACCACATCTACAGCTTTCCCCTCATCCACCAGGTGAGTCATCTGATCCTAAAAGGAGATCAGGTTGGTCAGACAGGACCTGCCCCTCCTAAACCCATGCTGGCTGGGTCTGATCCCTTTTCCATCCTGAAGGTGCTATGTGATTGCACTCAGGATGATCTGCTCCATAACCCTGCCAGGCACCAAGGTCAGGCTGACAGGCCTGGAGTTGCCAGGGTCAGCTCTGCAGCCCTTTTTGTGGATTGGAGTAACATTCACCAATTTCCAATCACCTGGGACCTCCCCAGTGCGCCAGGACTGTTGGAAGATGATGGAGAGCGGCTTGGCGAGCTCTTCTGCCAGCTCCCTCATCACCCTAGGATGGATCATGTGGGACCCTGTCCCCAGATGAAAGGATTCACTGGTCCTGCCAGCCAACCTGCTCTCCTTGGGGTCAGACCCAAGGTGGGTTATGTAGAAACCACGAGGGCTGGATGTGGGGTATCCTTCCTGCTGCACTCCCTGCGCTTTCACGGCCTGGGAGGACAAAGCCCCTTGCAGAGGCAAAGCTACCACTTGCTCTCTGAGCAGCACATGTCAATGGGATGGGATGGGATTGTAACCATGCTGATGGGGTAGAAATGCCTCAGTTCTCCCCCCATCTGTCCTCTGGAGGCTGGTGAGAAAAGAGACACTGGGAAATAAAAGCCAAGTCCTTCGGCTCACTTAATGGCACAGTCAGTGTTTTCCCTTCACGGTAACCGAGAAAGGAAATAGCTAATTATCTGAGACAGGGCAAGTTTTCTATTTCTGTCCAAAAAAAAAATTAAAAATCATTTAGCAGTGCATCTCTTCAGTTAGCTTATCTTTTTCTCTTTGCTCCCCCAAAACAGCCTGCAGTGGAGGGAGCATGGGGAGATACAGCCTGTGGCAATGCCATCTCTCCAGGGGCTGGCAGGAGAGGATTTTTGCAGAGAGAAGCCAATTAAGAGCCATTACTCAGGCATCAGCTGCTGGGAAATCAGGAGGCTCATTACCTCTCCTCTCCCTGCAGATGTAGGCACACACCCACTCTTCCACAGCCTCCAGCAGCCACAGGTGCAGGAACACACTGCTGGTGTTGAGCTGTCCCCACAGGGCAAGAGGTCAAGGGGTGTCAAGAGGGGCAAGAGTGCTAGGTGGGCACACCTTGCTGGGGATAAGGCAGATGCTGTCCCCATGGCCAGTGAGGAGCCATGGGGCTTGCTGAGATGCCACTGGAGAGATTGGTTACTGAGGGTGACACATTGGAGGGTGTTGGCATCACATCCTCCATTGCTCATCTGTCCCTTTTCATGCTAAAGTCCCCTTGTCCCAGCGGTGTCCAGGCCTAGGGACATTTGGGGAACATATCTACAAGTGTGCTGCTCCTCTCAGCTGACCTCAGTTTTGCTGTAGATAATGCCTGAGCTGGGATCTCAGAGGCAAGGAAAGGCTTTTACAGGTGAACTCCAGCTGTCCTCTAGTAGGTGTATCTTAAAGATGCAATTTAAATATTCTCACAAGTGATAGTTTGGGGGCTTTGGAGACTCAATGCTAACAAGTACCAGAAGCACTCAACTTGTGAGCTCTGAGACCAGAGAGGGCCTGTGTTCCCCCACCCCAAATGGGAAGGTTCTTCCCTCGAGCCAATCTCCCCTGAGCAGAGGAACTGGTGCTGCCCTTCCAGCCACTCCAGAGAACAAGATGAGATAGGGTCAGTAGTGGAAGTGCCTCTCTTCTCCCCCCACCCCACTCCTACACCCCCCTTTCTGCTCAGGAGCTTTTCTGGCTGCAGGGCTGCGCTCAGCTTGCTCCCATCCTCTGGAACCTTTCAGAGCCTTCCCAGCAGAAATCCCTCCCCCCACTGTCCAATGGTTCCCTCTTTACTTTTGGAGACACAAAGCTTAACTGGGTTTTAATCCTTTCAGTGTTTGCTGGCTTCATTTTTAATCAATCTTGTTGCTTAATCAAAATGCCAGTCAGGATCAATCCCAGTGTCTCACAGAAGTCAGAGTGCAGACAGAACTCTGCCTTCTCCTGGCACAGAGAGCTGAGGAACAGTTCGATGAGCAATGGGTGCTTCCTGCTACACAGGCAGGCTCCCTGCCCAGACTCACACAGTTACAAAAGCACCAGGAAGATAGAACTTTATTCTTAATCACCTGAGTTTGGCAGGAGGTGTCCATCCTGCAGCAGCTATCCTACCTTTCCCAGAACTGTGGATACTGAAGTGATGGAAGAGGGATGAGGAGCGGGACAAAGGAACATGCCAGGGAAGGAGAAATGAAAAAAAAATAAATGCAATATCTGCCAAATTACCATCCTCAAAGTAGTATATCAAAGTCTAGGCACAGGCAACAAACTTTTGACAGTATTAGGCTAAAAAGATGGAAATGTTCCTTCCTGAAGTGCTTTCAAGCTGAGTACCTTCTCCAAAACCCCAGTATTTTCCAGATGCTGGCTGTGCTAAATTAGCATTACATATCACCTCATTTATTTTCTAGAAGAGGAAAGACAGGGTACACTGCACCTGAACCTTGGCTAAACTGCTGGGATGGAGCCACACCACAGTTGTCAGGTGGGGCCTGGTTCAAGAAAACTAAGACAGGTATTAATTGGTTATTGATATTTTAGAAGATCTATTCAACTGGAGGGCAAAATCCCTGAGGATCCATACAAGGACAGATCTTCCATACTTTCACTAGCAAGCTGGCATAGGAAGGAGGGGTGCCTTAGCACAATTCACTAATGAGAAAAAATTAGGAGAGTTTTGAAATATAGCAGAGAGATGAAATGAGGGGTTGCTAGCAGGAAATGCTGCAGCTCTTTGGCTTGCAGTGACCAGGAAAAGTCTTGAGCCATTGCTCCAGCATGAAAAAGGTGGATCTGATGTTTGGGCAATTGGTTCAGCAAAAGTACTCATGAAGGATAACAGTAGTGTATGGTGGGCCACAGCTGGACTCCAGGAGACATTTTCAACCACAGCACATGAGATGAATTTTAATGGGAAGAAAGCAGAGAGGAAGAACAGGGACCTCGTAGTGGTTGGAGTAACCTGCTAGAACAGACGCAGATGGTTCCCCATCTGGGAACAGGGCCCCTCCTGGGACACAGGAGGAAAAGCATTGTCTCAACAACTGAGTTCACTCAGCAGTAATAATTGCATGTAGTCTGGACTTATAGAGGGAACTACGCAGAGGACTGATTGAAAAGATACTTTTTTTCTTTTTCTTTCTTTCTCTCCCCACATAGTTATTCTTGATAATGAATTGCTGCTATGCTTGTCAGCTCATGAGCAGTTTTGAATGGTGGCGCTGACTTTTCTATCTTCCTGCTGCTGCTACATCTGCACTGATGACCCCAGCAAAGCACAGGAGCTACCTTATGAATGGCAACCCTTTTGCCACTTTGAGATGCTTTTAAGACCAACAAACCAACTGCCTGTTCAAAATCTGGAGGCAAAGCCATGCTTGAGCTAACACATACTGGATCAGTGCTTGGACATAATCAACTATTCTGCTGCACTGCACTGCCACCTTCTGCACCTGCAAACCCCCTCCCACAGACATGAATTGGGTGCATTACTGGCAGAGCAGAGCCCTAAATTGCAGGTAGGTGGCAGGCTGCTGCCCACGTGCTTTGCAGCTCCCCAGCCTTTGATTTTCAGTCATGTTTTAATTTTCACCTTTTCTTGCATCAGCGCTTATATGCACCTGTGTGTGAGGAAGTTTAGGTGGCACCTGAGCTAAACCTCACTGCACACATGCAAAGAGAGAGAGATTTACCACGCAGTATCTGGATGTGCAGCAGCTGAGGCTGCCTCAAATTCATCTTCAACCACCAGCTCAACATGAAAGCAGCATGACATGTACAAATTAAGTGCAACAATTTCCCCCCTATTTAAGCTCTCCTCAGCCACAAACTACACCAATAAATAATGAATGCCCACTGTTTAGGCGATGCCATGGTGGCAGTGACCCACCATGGCCTGCTACAGGGAGGGAGAAACATGAAGGCACTTCTAAAATCCCTCAGAGGAATGAGTATTATTTCCTACCATGCCCCTCCCATGCCCCCCTTCCCCACCAGGCATCCAGCTAAGGGCAGAAAATCCATCACACCTAAATCTCATCACCAGGGTTTCCAAAAAACACCTTGCAAGGGCGGGAAGAGCCCAGAAGAGATTCATCCTGCAACTGCACAGGTGTGATGCATGCAGCACTCCCAATTAAGTGATGGAAAGCAGAAGCCTTTCCTGCACCCCACAACACAGGCATCCCCCAGGCTCTACTGATACACACTTGCCCCCAGCAGCAGCTGACCGCCACCCACTATGCTGTGCCATGCTAATGGATGCTCCAGCCCTGCTGCCAGACACAGTCTGCCCCCGCTTCAGTGCCACCCACATGGCACCCAGTCAGAAAACTCACCTTCCCTGCTGTTTCCCTTGGTTCAGACAAGGAAGGGAACACTCTCAGCATCGTGTCCACCTTCAAAGCTGCTGCTGAAGCCACCACTGCCACTGAGAGCAGCTATCTCCAGCCTCCAGCAGTTTGGAGATGCAGATAATCTTTCTAGAGTAATTACCGGCTCACTCCCTTAGAGGACTTCATAGAAGAGTCCTCCCTGGCAGCTAATTACTCCAATTACTTTCTGACACACAGAGCCCAGGGCTCTCTGCAGCAGCACACAGCACTGCTTGGCAGCTCCTTGTTCCCCACGTGCCTCCCTTCCCAGAGCACCCTTGCCCCAGAATCCCTCCTGTGGAACCACACAGGCTATGCTGGAATGTACAGATGGTGGTGAGATCCCACCATCACCAAGGACAAGGAGCTAAATGGTTTAAGAGATGCCCCAAAAGGGGGCTCAATGCTGCTCCTCCTGGGCTGCCCCACCCCACAACTCAAACCCAAGAACACCACAGGACAGCCCTGAGCACCCCTTTCTCCTGCAGGCTACTGCAGAGGAAAACTTGGCAGCACTTCCTAGCATAGGGCCCCTCTGCCTAGGAGGCTCACAGGGAGTGAACCTGGACTATGTCAGGAGCATGACTGGGCTACAGCAATCAGTGAGAGGTTCCAGACATCTTGAGGAAAGAAAAACAAGTTATTTGTGAGCAAGACTGGAGGGAGGAGGACAGATGGGGAGCAGACACACCACAACATGTGTTATAGCATCTCAACTCTAACAAGGTCACCAGAGCTCCTGACGCCACACAAACACCTTGAGGGTAAAAAAAGACTCAGGTCTGCCAACCCAGCCTCAGGGGCTGACTTTGTAAATGCAGGCCTCAGGAAGCTCTCCCCTCACATCTGTAAGTTTTTCTGACTCCTGACAGCTTCCTAGGAAACAAGAGCAGGTATTGCTATCATCACCACAAACCTCAATGACAGCAGCCAGCCCCAGACCTCCTACAGTTTGGTCCTGCATAGCCATGCTGGCAAACACCAAAGGAAAACTCACATACTCTAAGGGGATGAGGCTTTCTGGAGTCAGGCAGAGACCTTGCATCCCAAGATGCTCACAAGGCAGAGGTACAAACAGCTGGTTTCAGCCTGCCAGTACAGCATCACCACTTCAGGGCAGGACCACCACCATCTCAGACATTGCCACTGCATCCCTGTTGTCACACAGGCCTATGCTCACTCATTCATCTCCAGCCTTGCATCTGACCTGGGAGGCAAGCCTTGGCCCCTTACCAGGGAGAGCACAGCTCCAGCCAGGTCTTCAGAGCACCATCAAGCAGCAGATTGTCCCCAGGGCCCAAGAAGCAGAAGAGGACCTTCTCAGAAGCAGGGACTGAGGTGTGCAGTCTTTCCCTGCCCACAAGACAGTTTTAGAAAGCAGACAGGGAAGGGAAAGCCTTACCTGGAAATAACACGGCATGAGTTAGAAACCACACAAGACTAAGAGTAGAAGAGTCTTTATTGCTTTGGTTTCTTACAAGTGAGACATATGCATCCCAACTTGCTGCAAGTAGCAGCACAGCACAGGGGACGCAGGGACACTGGGCATGCAAGTTTCAGTCTCTCTGCCTTCTTTCTCCCAGGCACCAGGGAAAAGAGATCCTAGAACAGTAAGCAGCTGCCAGCTGAGGAAGTAAACGTTTGTGTGAAAGTTATTGCTACAAGACCTGAAGAGTCAGGGACAGCTTCACCAGAACCTTCAAAAGACACAAATTCTTAACTTAGCATTCCCAGCAGACAGACTACAGTGAGGACACAGACAAGTCCCCTCCTCTACCAACCTCTGCTCCTCTAGGAAAGATCAGGACAACCCGAAGCAGGTATTAAAGAGCCAGAAAACCAAGGTGACATCAGCGCTGACCCCAAGTGAAGCTTTTATTCCCCTTAGCTGGGAAGAACCCAGACCAAAGATGCTTCTTGCATAGAGCTGAGCACTCACCAAGCTCCTCCTCACCCACAGCTGAGCCAGTACTACTCTGATCACTGAGGACATGCTGGGCACATCCACATTACTCATTCAAGCAACTGCCTGGGGCTGAGAGACCTTCCATCCTCCATCTCAAGAGGTCCAGCAGCATCTCGTGACACTGGCACAGTACTGCCTCCCTTGCTCATCCTCTGAGCACAAAAAAGAGGGAGGACAACTTCCTGGTCCCTCTCCCTTTGGGCCAGCTCAGCGCCTTCTCCTTCCATTCTTCCAGTCTCTGGGAATAGGCGCTGTGAGGATGCTTCCACACCTGATTGAACCACACAGAAAATAAAAGCCAGAGACAAGGAACAAAATAACACAAAACCAGAACAAAAGTTAGAGTGAGGCCCCAGCCCGGACACTCCACCGGAGAGCCAAAGGGCACGTCAGCAGAGGAGCTGTGGCCAAGCCAGCTGGCACTCAGGCATCCACCAGCGTCAGCCCATCATGCAGGGCACGCTTCCACATGTAATAGGTGGAACGGGCTGTGAGTGGGAAGCGGGCACTGAACTCCTTGTAGGTTGGGAAGTTCTTTGACTCAAAGCGCTGCTGCAGGAACAGCTTGGCCTGTGCCTTGAATTGGGCAGTGGCAATCACATCCATCACAAACATGCGGCTGTTGGCTCTGTCTGACATGGCATAGCCCGAAATGGTAGTGTTGCATGGGATGGCAGGCACTGGCTTATCTACGTGCTTGGTGGCTCCCTCTACTCGGCACTGGGGCTTGAAGCCTGGCTCCACTCTTGGAGGCACCAGGGAAGCCACACGGTTCAATGGTTGGCTGGAGCAAGTCCAAGGCAGGCGATGCCGCCCTACGGCCTGGCCACTGCCCTTCCAAAACCAGTAGGCTGTGGAGGAGAGAGATGGGTAGCGCAGGCGGTACTTGCCGAACGGCAGCTGCCATTGCTGGACCTGCCTCCTGGCCACATCTCGCAGCTGCATTCTCCAGCACAGAGAAGGCTTGAGCTGCAGGAGACTCCTGGGCGCTGGCCGGTCTCCATTCCGTCTCTTCCTGACAGGCACGCTGTTTGGCTTCAACTGCAGGAGTGGCTTTCCTACAGATAGAGTTTTCTGGTTATCCAATGGTGACTGGGGGTGTTTGAAGTTGGGGTTCTCCTTGATTGCCTTTCTTCGCCAGTTGTAGTAAGTGGACCTGGAGATGCCAGGGAAGCTGCGTTTGAAGCACCTGTAAGGCACCAGAGTGTTCATAGAAATGCATTTCTCTAGGTAGGATTTGGCTCCCTGCATGAAGATTCCTGCTTGGATGGGGTCTAGGGAAGGACTTGGGGATCTTAAGCTCCCTTGTGAATTTGCTGGCTCATGCACGTCAGCCTTTTTTGGGACATCCCGGTGAAGCTCCTGCAACTTGTGAGCCTCAGACAGACCAGAAGCATCACCATTGACCGTGCTCTGCATCTCATGCTTCCAGGCATAGTATGTGGATCGGGAGATTTCTGGAAACATTTGTCGGAAGTGCTGGAGGGGGATTATATTGCCCTCCTGAAAGCAGGACTGGAGGAAGTGTTTAGCTGCAAACCTGGCAGCTGCTTTCTGCCGATGTTCACGAGACTGGCGCTTCCAGCGGTAGAAGGTGCTCTTGGTAATGCTGTACCGGTCACGCAGGTTAGAATAGGTCAGCTGGGGGTCACTGTTCAGCAGCTCAAGAGTCTTCATGGGCTGGACAGGAGGCTCTGGTGAGGGTGCTGTGGGTTCTAGTTCCTCCAGGCCAACCACAGCCACAAAGTACTGCGCTTTGAAGACCTGCCGGGAGAGCTGCTGCCCTGACCACATGATGTGAAGTGTGGAGGTTTGCGGGCCACACTTTCTGGGTCTGATGAGCCGGTTGAAATAGGGACGGATCTTCAAGTTGCTCATGGGATAGATAGAGTAGATATTACACTGCAGTACCGAGGCAAGAGCATAGACATGCCACATGTTGGCAAAAGTGCCAGGGAAACAGGTAGCTTTGATATCAGCATCAAAGATGGCCTCCAGGATAGCCATGGGAAGGCTGGTCATCTCTGGGGTCTCTTCAGTGCAGAGGGAGTAGCGGGCAGCCTGCAGCATCACTTTGGAATCAATCATGCCATTCAAGTAGTATTGCTTGTGCAGCAGCATCTCCACGACGGTACGCACTTGCAGCTCCAGGCTGAGGCTGGGGTTGCCCCAGAGCAGCACACTGGCGGCCTCAAAGAGGCGGTTTCCCTCACCTTTGCAAACCAGAGGCAGCATGTTACTTGGGGCATCCTCAGGATAGAGGCTCCTGGCTACCCGGTCAACCTCCAGTTCCTCTTGGAACTGACTCCCACAATAGCCAGGCAGGGAGAAAGATGACAGGGTCCTCTCCGCCTCCAGTGCAGCACTGGTGAGACCCTCCAGGCCAAAGCATTCAGTGGCTTCCTGCAACTCCTGCAGCACAGACTGCACCAGCTGGTGCCGCTGGATCATCCTGAAGGATGGCAAAAAGAAAGAAGTCACTGGAGATGAAAACAGTGCACACTACAGATTGCCAGGGGCCTGGCCTCCAGGTCCAGCTCCTGTCCGAAGAACAGGATTCAGGAAAAGGTAAAGGAAAGGCCACTGCTCACCCCTTCACCCACACTCCCAAGGACAAAGGAGGAAGCCCGGGTGCTCACAGGCAGACCTGGGACCAGGACATGGGCTCAGCTTGCTCTCCAGTGACCTCCTGTGGGCAGCACACATGGCACACATCCTCCACATGTCTCAAGTGAAACTAAGGAGTGACTGCATCCATTGGAGTGGGAAGCCACGTCACCTCCCACCCCTGCACACCTGGCTTTACGCCCGGCATCACTCCTACACCCACCTCCCCCACCAGTACCTCTATCCTTTCCATGTTACCATTCCCCTGCCAGCACCCAGAGAGAAGGGTTTTTCTCAAAGGGAAAACATTTGTCACTTCTGCAAGAGGAGATCTGTGACAGAACCACACTGCATGCTGATATGGAGGATCCTGGCTCAAACTATTCAAGCTGAACAGAAAAAGCAGCAAGGAGCTTGTCCCCTACCTCAGAAGGGAGCACTGCAGCTGTAACCATTGCATGCACTGAAAACTGCTGTCGCAGAACCTGGGACTGGAAGAACAGACAGAACCAGCCAAAGCCACAGCTATCACTGCCTGAGCTGACACTAGATGTCACTTGCTGCTCAGCAGACACACACCACCAGCCAAAGAGAAGTCACAAAAGGAGGGCTTCTACTAGATGAGCTACAGGGCAGGAGGCAACCCGAAAGTGTAGACAGAGTGTAAGCACTGAGTGGGTCGTTCAGACGCTGTATGGAGGCCTCCTCCCTGTCTGAGCTGGTCCCAGTCCTGTCCTCCCTCCCTCTGCATGCCAGTTCCCACTCATGCAATACAAAGGGTCAAATCTGCCTTCTCCTCTTTGTCCGGCTGTTAGACACCTCTATGGCTCTGCCCCCACCACTCCCAAGGGCTTTCATGATGACTGAGCACCCTTAGCCTATAGCCCAGCTTCATCAGCGCAGCCCTCTTCAGCATCCTTTCATTGCCAGCCAGCCCAGTCTCTCCCACTTGAGCCATTTTTCTCCAAAGGACCACAACACTCAAATAAGAATCCCAGTCACCTCCATTTTCTCCTAAGGTTTATTCTCATACTGCCCCCAACACACAGGGCATTGCTTTGCAACCTATTTAATTCACATACCAGCCTGAGCCCATCTTCTCACACTTCACAGCTATCATTATGTACTCTTAGCTCTGTGGGGAGATGGGCGACAGCAGGGCCAGGCAGGAAAAGCAGGACCTCAGTAAAACAGATATCCTGCCTGACCTCTCCCAGTTCTCAGCCCTGCTGCAGATATGGTTGTTATTGCTGTAGCATCTACCATAGCCCATGACCAAACAAGTGAAATGAGGTACCAAAGAATCCCATGGACATATACAAGCTCTTCAGCACCAGGAGCCTTCCTGCTGCCCCTTGCCTTTAGTCAGACTACAGGTAGTCACCCAATCAAGTCACTTCCCTGCTCCAAACTCCTCCAAGATCTCCTGCATGTCAGAGGCCAGAACCCTCTTACAGCTGCTCCCACAGCTGTGGGGCATCAGTTATCAGAGGCAAACCCAAGAGAATGCACACAGCTGTGAAGTAGAGGAGATAAACTGTCCTAAAATCCTGGTCTGAGAGAGTATGGGGTTCTCACTTCAGGTCAGGTGTGTATTATTATTCTCCTGGAAGTTCAGAGAAGTTCACAGAAGTTTACAGAAATTTTGATTAAGCCTGTGGTAATATGTGCTTGAGGAGATGAAGCAAAGACATCCCTCAGGAGAGCTGTAAAGCTGACAAAGCCCAAGTCCTCCTTCTCTGGGGCCTGTCAAACCCTTTAGGGTCAGCCACCTCTCTCTGCAGCAGCCACCCCTTCCCCTTTCAGCAGCCACAACCTGCCACTGTCCCATCAACAGAGCCAGGAAAGAAGGAAAGACATTTTTTTCCCCTGGAGAGGGTGAGGAGCTGACATAGGCTAGGGAGCAACAACACTGGTCTTTATGTCCTAGGGGCATTTCCCACCCCCTTACAGCTTGTGGGAGACACAGGGAGGGAGACCTGGGGGCACAGGACTTAAGCCTTTTCTTTAGTGACAACTCCACCTCAATGTCACTCCTGCTGCCCAGAGCAATCCTAAGGCAAAATCCACAGCTGAAACAGTGGAGTGGGGCTTGGGTGAATCAGAAGCAGAAATCAGACGTGCTGAGGGGCTTGGTTCATCACCAGATCAAACCCAGGCAGCTCTCAACACAGGGGACCTGCTGCAAAGGGAACACTTCTCCCCGCACACCCCCGGGGAAGCCAGTTGAACACGACAGACAAGTGCTCACTGAACTGCCTCAGCACCAAGAGGTAACCAAGGGAGCTTTCCGCAGCAGATGAAAGAGGTTTTACCTAACCTGGCCGCTTTTGCATTGTAACAGATAAGGAAACACTTGAAGATCACGTTCCCTCACCTAAACTAATGGGCTGGTGGCATCCAGTAGTGCAAGTTCCCCCAGCCAGTCCCAAAAAACGCTCCCACCAGCAGGAACCTTGGAGACTTCAGCTCCTGCCGCCCGGGCTGCCCGGCAGCATTGGCACCACGAAGGAGCAGGGGTGTCCACGCATCCCAGCCCAGCTGGATTAGGTGGCTTGCTTACCAGCCCCAGCTGCAGGCTCAGGGCACCCCAGCGGTAAAGGCTCTCATTTGACCGTACAGCAGGAGCACAGAAGCAGTAGTCTCCAGGAGCTGTCTAGGATTGAAATATCACCGGGGGAGTTTCAGTGGGTGAGCAGCACTGGCAGCTCGGGCAGCGGGTAGCCTGCTCAGTCTGCCAACACCCACACGTCCACCGAAGCCCACGAACATCGCTCGCCGGGAGAGGGAATAGCCTGGGACCCACCTTCACCTAGGCCGAAGCGCTGCAGCCAAGCCCACTTCGGCCGCCCCTCGGGCAGGGCACTGACCGCTGGGGTGCGGCGGTGCCTGACAGCCGCCCCCAGCCCCGGGCACCCGTGAGCGCGCACCCGCGGCCGCTCTCGCCTCTCCCGAAGGCGGCGGAGGCGGCTTCGTGCGGCCGCCCCGGGACGGGGACAGCCCCGCACCCCGGGTGGGAGCACGGGCGGCCGCTCCCCTCGCCGGGAGACAAAAGGGCGCTCAGCCCCCGAGCGAGGGAGAGGCCGCCGGTGCGCGGGCAGCTGCCGAGCAGAGACGCAGNCCGCCAGGAAGCGGGCCATCCCCGCCGCCCCGGCCCAGATGAAAGCGGAGCGGGCTGGGGGTCACTTCCAAAGCTAAAGTGATAATGGCCATTGTCCCGCCGCCGCTGCGCTTAAAGGGCCCGCCGCCTCAGGCCGGCCTGCCCCGGCGCGCCCCGGCACCCTGCGCCCTACAGCATCCTCCTGCCCCCCCAGCCCGTNCAGCCAAGCCCACTTCGGCCG
The DNA here is from genome assembly GCA_013397135.1 of Pachyramphus minor. NCBI lineage: Eukaryota > Metazoa > Chordata > Aves > Passeriformes > Tyrannidae > Pachyramphus > Pachyramphus minor. The sequence goes on along the minus strand of VYXB01010065.1, from coordinate 548,016 downwards.
CCCCTCGGGCAGGGCACTGACCGCTGGGGTGCGGCGGTGCCTGACAGCCGCCCCCAGCCCCGGGCACCCGTGAGCGCGCACCCGCGGCCGCTCTCGCCTCTCCCGAAGGCGGCGGAGGCGGCTTCGTGCGGCCGCCCCGGGACGGGGACAGCCCCGCACCCCGGGTGGGAGCACGGGCGGCCGCTCCCCTCGCCGGGAGACAAAAGGGCGCTCAGCCCCCGAGCGAGGGAGAGGCCGCCGGTGCGCGGGCAGCTGCCGAGCAGAGACGCAAGACAGGACGGGACGGCCGCCTGCGGGGGGAAGGTGTCGCCACGGCGGGACAGCCCGCAGGGCCCGGGTTAAGAAGGGAAGGCGCGGAACCGCAGCCCCGACGGCGCCCGGCACAGCTCCACACTCACCTGGCTCCACGGGTCAAGTCACGCCCCACCCGCGCCCTGGGCCGCCCCGCACCTTTAAGGGCGGCGGCAGGAAGCGGCGCGGNCCTGCCCCGGCGCGCCCCGGCACCCTGCGCCCTACAGCGTCCTCCTGCCCCACAGCCCGTCCGGGATTGCAGCCCCACGGCGGGGGGGAGAGCCCACGGGGGCCGCGGGATGCGGGCTGGGCACCTGCGTGTAGCACCCCTCGTGTCCCACGGGGAGCAGGCAGGGGGACACCCGTGTGGGGGTCACTGCAGCCCCAGGGGTGGCACACTCGGTGTGTGTTTCTGCCCCCACTCCTTGCTTGTTCCTGAGGAGGCCACAGTCCTTCCATCCTGCTAGCTAGGAGATAGCTACTCTTTCCTCTCCCCTCCCCAAGTGATGCCCTTTACCCGACAAGGCCAGGCTGGTGGGACTCCCGGGCTCCTAAGGCAGATGAAGATCAGCTGTACTGCTCTTCAAAACTTTCTTATTTGTGGGAGGCACCCAAATGACAGCAGGCTTTTCCCTGTCATCGGTTCTGGGCAGCCTTCTGAACAGCCTTGCATCTGCCTGCCCATGCCTGGGCCCTCCATGGAGCTGCCTTCTTCCCCACTATCTCTGCCCTACTGCCTTCCCAGCCTAATCTCGAGGCCGAGGTCCCCCTCCTTAAATCCTGCTCTCACAATAGGTTCATCCTGTCCCTCAGGAATCACGTGAGGCTGTGCAAACAGCAGGCGCATCAGGCACCTCACTCCAGCATCATTAACCTCCCAACACCAGCTCCACCCCATGGGCTCTTCACTCATCCAGAGCCCTAGAGCTTCCTCCAGGACCTGTCTCATCCCAAGTTACACCACCCCAAAATAGGACCCCAAGGAGCCCATCTGCTCTTGGATGTGATGGCTGGGCACGTTTTAACAACAGAGATCAGAGTTGGGTCAACAGGTAAGACTTGGGCTCTTTGCTATCTGGTCTTGGTGTGTCCCCTGGGTGTGTAGCTCTGGATGCAGGCAGCAAGTAGTTTTCTCTTCCCACAACCCTCCCCCCTCCCCCCTCCCAAACCCAGTTAGGGGCACAAAGTAATTCCTGATGCCAGAGACTTCCTGCCACCCCCTTGGGGAACCTTACCTTGGCACTCATTTCTGCTGCAGCATTTGGTAATTAGAGGGCATGAGGGCTCACCACATATGGGACTCTTGTGCAATTCAGGCAGAAACTAAACACAGACATTTCAAACAGGGTAAATGTGCCCAGCTCCCTCTCCTGCTGCCTTCCCTTCCACATCAGTCCAGGAGCAAGCATTGCCTCACAAATCAAGGCATACCTTCATTGCTCAGAAGCACATAACCCAGACCATTATTTCCCACTTCTCTTGTCTCACATCTGAGCCCAGGAACGCACGGGGATGCCAGGCAAGGAGGGTTTGACAGGAGGAACTGGCTACTTGACAATCCTCCCAGCCTCAGTTAGGAGTCACCACCTCAGGTGATACTGAACTCCAGCCTTCTGTGCTCACAAAGATCACTCTCAACGGACATAGAGAAACTACAGTGCAAGGAAGAAAGAGCTTAACCATCCCTTGGTCAGCTTTTTCCGCCCTCAAGCAATCTTTGTGTCTCTAAAGCCAGCTCCACTCTCGCTATCAACCTGTCCAGTCCTGGCTCTTTCTCCTCTACCCTGCCCCTCACCCAGCAGGCTGGTGTTCATATCCACAGCTGCTAAGCTTCCCTTCTTGTCCTTCATCCTTTTAACTTCTTTGGTTGCAAATGCAAAGTGGTGCTCACAGGGCAGTGAGGCACTGGTAAATGCTGGAGTCAGCAGGGTCAGTGATTAACATAGGAGCTGGAAAACACACAAAGAGACAGCCTGGGCAGTTCTGTTATGCAGATGACTGCACACACACACTTCCAGCTTATAAGCAAGTAGTTAACATTTCTCTGTTCCTTGGAGGAGTTCGGTGGGGGACCACAGTGCTTTCTGCTTTGTTGCAGGATGCTTCAGCATGACAGTAGGCCATGGAGACTGGTTGCCAAAAGCTTTTCTACCTGTTGTGCTTTAATCTGCCTGCTGCAGCCCATTCTCTGTCAGACAAGACCCAGAGAAAAGGTGCAGAGATGTTCAGCTGCAGGGAGTCTCAGGGCACCATGTTTCTAGCCTTGCTGTAAGGCAAGTTTTACTGCTCCAAGTTTGGACATGGAGTCTTTGCCCAGGTCAAGAGCAACCTCTGTGTTCAGCAGATAAACTTCTTGTTAACTTGAACCTCATGAGGAAGGGTGTCTCAAGGACTTGGTGCTGTGTTCTTGTATAATAAGGTAGGGCTTCCTCTGCTTCTGTCACTGGAATGTGACAATCTTGACAGTGCCACACATGGGGACAACATTTAAACACTCAGTTATGCACTGCATCAGGAAGGTTCCTCAGTTCTACCTCCACTGCCACCTAGGGGACCTCCAGGAGTGGAGGGAGTCAGAGCACCCTACCCACTGCAGGGCTGTCCATGGGTGGACCAGAGGAGGCTATTCAGACAGGATGGGATATGACGAAACACCTAGGGCAGCCAAATGCCATTTGAGGCAGGTCAGACTGTGGGCCAGTTGCCAAAACCACCTCTGGAACTGTTGACTCAAACTACTCTATGATCCACTTATGATCTATACATGGGCTAAATTGACATGTCCATCCCCTTAAAGCCCTTGCTGGTGAATTTGCTTCTATTTTTCCAATCTTTCTCCCTCCAGAACACTGCAGAGTCTGAATATGAGTGCTGTCATCCTTCTGAGAAGTCAGGGGAGCTGGGACTGCTGAGGGTCTGACAGAAATGAGAGCATGAGGGTCCTAAATATCTGCTATCTTGGCTGGGTTTCTCTCCTGTGCCTGGCATTGCTCCACAAAGAAAGCAATGAGCAGAGCTTGCAGTCTGAATTGGAAACAGAAACAGGGTTGCTACAGCTGCAATATACTGACCAGTCTTAGGGGAAAGGAAGGTCAAGTGGTTCTGGTGTGATTGTGTCCAATAGGGAACTGGAAAACATGGAGTGCGCACCTATTTTTGTAGTAACTTGTTCAAGGTGAATGACAGAAGTCCTGTTTTGGGGTTCACATCATCTGGTACTTCTCATTCCCAGACTTGAAACCACCTCTGAACCCACTACCTCATGCCCGTGCTGGAGCCCTTAAAGTGATGATCAGAGACTGACTGTTGGGCTCTGCAGAGAGGTCCTGTGAGGCACCCTTCTCTCTGTGCATGCCCTGGGACAGTGCTGGACACCAGCAGCCAGTGGATCTTACTCAGTTCTGCTCACATCACATTGAGAGGGAGTGTGACAAACTGCAGGGAGTTTTCAGCCAAGAGCAATATTGCTGGAGTGATTGAATTATAATAGGAGATGATGTGAGGAGAAATTTTATTTGGTGATGCTGAAGTAAGAACTGTCAGGCAGGGACATGGAGTGCATCAACCTCAGTGAGTGAGAGCAGTTAACAGAAGTGACTTCAGCCACGTGACTGAGGACAGAGGGGCAGCACAGAGGGCAGAAGTATGTGGCCTGAACTGTAGGACAGTTTGGTGGCAAGGCCTAGCCAGAAGTTTCATCTCCCAAGGGAAGTAGGGAACTGGCCTATGGATTAAATCCCACCTTCGACGAGAGACTGAAGCCCCTAAGTCTCTCCCACACCCTGTTACCCTCCTCCTTTGAAGTGACTAAGAGCTCATGGATATTCCCTTCCTCCAGCACCCCTCAATACTGCCTCCTTCCCATCCTCTAAAGAACACGCAGAGCCCACAATGCTGTTCTCTGACCCTTCTTGTGGGACCAGGGGACCTCAGTGTTATTTCCTGAGAGTCACCCAGAGTACCGTGTCCCTCTCCTAATGATGCCTGCCTCCCAGTTCATCTTCTGAGTGATGTTCAGCACTGACCAGCCTAATGCACCACAAGTGCACAGGAGAGCTAGATCTGCCTGTCCCTTGCCCTGGGATACCAGAGCCCTGACAGTAGTTCCCATCTCTAATTCACCTCTGCTCAGCTCCAGACTCTTTTGCCTTCTGTCTTCTCTCCAGCTGGCCTCCCTCTTCCTTCCCAATCTGTGAGATTGGAGGGAAGGTTTAAAATTGGTGTTGGCACTGTGCACTTGTTTCACAATGCCCCATGAGGCTCCCTGGCACATAGGAGGAAATTAAACATGAAACACCAAGTGCAGTACCAAAGCACCAAGCAAGGACCAGGAGTCTTGGCCACATCCTGAGGTCCTGGCCGTGGGTAGGAGGGGTGGGGGAGAGCTGAGAACTGCAGGAGATTCAAAGTCAAGATCAAAGCATTTCCCTCTGAAGCCCTAACACTCTCCTTCCCTCCCACTTGCACATAAAAGCACTCTGCCCTCAGCGGGCTCTCCACTGGGGAGAGTGGGGGGAGGAAGGGTCTGCTTTCCCCCTCGTTTTTCCTGTGTGACTAATAATTCATCTCATAGGCGAAATGGTGAAAATCCTTCACCTCTCCTCCCCCATGCCTGCTTCTTACCCAGATCCAAAGGGCCTGAAGCCGTTTCAATGGCTATGAGTTCATGGCAGACCTAGCCTGCTTTGGGGTGTTACCAGCCGATGCCAGCATGGGGGAGATGCAGCAAGAAAAGCCTTTGAAGTGTACAGTAGAAAGACACTGTTAGGAGGCAAAGCACAAGGAAGGCGGATTGAAAAGAAAGCAGAGCAGTTTGGCCCACAGGAGGGGGAAAGGCTAATTAAGGCACAGAGTGTGGAGAAGGAAAAGGCAGAATCATTAAGATATCACAGCAGGAGCCCATGGTGTGGCTCCATGGAGGTTTAAGCCATGCTGAGCCTGGCCTCTGCTGGTTGCCTCCCTCGGTTCCCCATTCCCACCCTTTGCTTTGGGGTGGCACAGGAGTGTGAGGGACTCTGACAACCAATTCAGGTTGCTGGTCCAGCTGAAAATTAGTAGGTTTAGATCATACCCTAATGCAGACAGAGCTGAAACTCAGGATTGCAGCCTTCATTACTTCTCCCTTACTAATGATCTAACAGAGGGCTAAAGCTTGCAGGTGATCCCAAACTGAAGAAGCTGCAAACTCCAGTGAGGATGGCCACATATGAAGAGACTAGAAATTGGAAACATGGGCAGGAAATTATGGATTCAGTTTTGGAAAGCCCAGGAGGGTGATAATCTTCTGGCAGTGCTTCATTATGCAACATCACACAAAGCCAGCAGTATTAAAAAAGACCTGTGAAAGAGGGAAAGCAAGCTGCAGAGTCAAGGGTGCAATTTTGTTTCTTTCTGTGATCAGGCAGCTGCTGCTTCCTTCAGAGAACACCCAGAGCCACTTGCCCCTCAAAGACAGTGAAAAATGGTTTTGTCAGGCTTCTCCCTACATCCCAGTTAGAGGCCAACAGGCAGAGAGTGACCACAAGGAAATGGGATCACAATGGGACAGTGGGGACCATGTCAGTCTGGGGGTGCAGGAGGATCTGGCTTTTCACACTGGTCCAGGACAGGGCAAAGATGCATCTAACAGCAGGCAGGGGAGGATGGGGGATGGGATGTTTCACACCTAGCAAGCAGGAGCAGATGGAGTTGGATTTAAACACCACAAGGAATTCACTCACACTGCCTCAAGGAGTCCAGGACCTAGCAAGCCATGCCCAGCTCTCTCTTGGATTCATGGCACTTTTAGTGAGAGGTGAGCGATGCAGAGGGGTTTCTCTAGGGTCTGTAGCTAGTCAGGGAGCTGAGGTATGGCCCTTCAGTGCAAACAGACCCATAAACCCCTGCTCAAGTTGTGACTCCCCAGTCCTTTCCCAAACCCTGCCCCCAGGCACACACTAGAATGGCCACGGTGTTTGCTGGGGGAGAAACGTGAGAAGTAGAGCTGGAGTGCTGTAAAAGATGTAAATGTTTCTGTGCTGAGAGCAGCTCTGAGTGTCTAGGGCACAGGCTTGGAGGGGGGGATGGAGAGTCACCAAGAAGGCACTTATCTTTTGTTCTTGATCTTGGCTGACTTAGGAGGGTTCCCAGGAAAAATCCTAAAGCTGATACACTAAAGGGAGCTCACTTGTGCTTTATCAGGTGGTGGTCATGGGGTGACAGGGACAGAACAAAGGGCAGGGAGAAGGAAGAGGTAGGAGGAAAGGCTTGGGATAGACAGTTCTGGCCATCTCACATCCTCTGGCTCCCTTGTGGCTGAGAAGCCATTTCATCATTTGGGAAGGGAAGGGGAGGAATATGCCCTTGTCATAAAGTGGACAAGAGACCAAAGGAGTCAGGTCAGTCCCGGTAAGGGCTGAAAAGGTGACACACTCAATTGCCACAGCTGCGGTACTGCACCATGATGTGACTGCCTGGGAGCAACAGTCACCCAGGTCTGATGCAACAGCTGAGAAAAAAAACCCAATTCTTTTAACATAAAAATTAGTCATCGCTGAGGTCAGGTTTCCAGAGGGCTGATCTCTGCCCTCTGGAGCTTAACCTTTAGATACGACTGATAGCACTGTGAATTCCATCGGTAAAATAGCTGAGAGAGGGAGATGAGGACAAGGAGAAAGGGACACTGCTTAGGGACAGGGCCATTTTCTGAGTAAACAGGTTGATGTGTCTTCTTTCATCCCTGAGTGCATATACTCTGATTTTGTGTATTGAAGTATCTAGACCACTGAGCAGGTAGAAGCAGAGCAAAGATGAAGGAGATGAGGATGAGGGAACAGAAAGAGGGCTGGGAGGCAGGGAACTGGGAGAAGAACAAAGCTACTTGGCATATGGGAAGGGGTATGTGCAGAATCCCAAAAGCTCTGCAGAAGAAATGGCATCAACAGGATGGTAGGTGTGAGACATGTGAGTAAGGAAGGGATGCCAGCTCACAGGATCCCTCATCCTTTATCATCCGACTTGTCCAGAAATTTACTTGTTTTGAAACATTTCATAACCCAGAATTCTGGGTTATGAAACCAGAAGTCAGCCCAAATCTGGAAAAAAAATAATTGTTGGTTTCTGTATGAAACTTGGGATCACTGAGAAGCCAGAGAGTGTCCATTCACTGGCACAGCCCATTGCTGCTTTCTTGAAGTCCCACCCTACGCTCTGCCTAGGGTTTCGTGCTGCCCCGCTCCAGTTCATGCAGGAGAGTGGGGAGCATGCACTGCCATTCACCACCACTTTGGGAATCACTGCTTTATCCCAAGGTCCTCACGTGAGAAATCCCCTGCAGTGGCCACCACAAGTTGTGTGTCCTTTTGAAGTATCTGGAACTTCACTGCCGACCCCAAAATAAGCCAAACATGCAGAACCAGTACTGGTCCTTCTTTCTTGTGTCCCCTGTGACAGGTGAACAGTACCCGCTGCCCATAGGAACTGTCCCTCAGCCTCTGGAATCCCCAGAGGGAGCAGGTTGCCCCTGCCCAACTCCTTCCGCGGAGGAAGAGGGGCAAAGTGCCTGGTTTCTGCAGCCCTGCTGCCTGTGGCTCGGCCCTGGAGCCTGCCCGGCAGCCACGGGCCGGCTGTGTGAGGGGGCGGGCGGGGGAGAGGTGCGGGGCGGGAGCACACCCACGGCCCCGGGGTGCCCCGCCGGGTCCCTTTGCCTGGGCACCCCCGGGCCGCGCTCTCCCCGCATAAACTCACACGCCGCCGCCAGGGGGCGCTGTGCCTGTCGTGAGGGTACCTCCCCGCCAGGGGGCGCTCCCGCTGTGTCTCGCGCGGCAGGGGCGGTGCTGGCGGGCGGGGGCTCTATGGTGACGCCGCACGCGGAAGCGGGGCTGATGCCGGGCGAGGAGAGGTGATGGATATTCCCGTGTAGCGCCTGCGGGGGCGGCATTCTCCCGGACGGTCCGCTGTGTCCGATGGCGGGAGGCAGCGGCAGCGTGGGGGGCGCCGGGGCCGGCGGCCGGTGAGGAAGGAGCGGACAGGCCGGGCCGGGGGCGCCTCCGCGGCCGCGGCGGGACACGGCGGAGGGGAGGGGAGGTGGGGTGGGAACTCCCGAGCTCACGGGCAGCCCCATCGTGTCCCTCCGTTGCAGGGCTGCCCCCCGGCTGGACGGGCTGTTCCTGCGGCGGTTCCTTCGGCTGCTGGCCGTACTCTTCCCCGGGTGGCCCTCCGCGAGCGCCCTCATGTTCCTGACGCTGCTCAGTGTCGCCTTGCTGGGTGAGCCTGGGTCGTGGGGATGGGGGGGCGGCATCCCAGGGCTGCTGTCCGTGCTCCCCCGCTTGGCCTTGTCACCGCTGTCCTTCAATTCCTTCCCGTGCTTGCCTCCTTACTCCAGAGCAGCTGGTTATTTACCAGGTCGGCGTCATCCCCAGCCAGTACTATGGGGTCCTAGGGAACAAGGATTTCTCCGGGTTCAAAACACTGACTGCTGTTGCCGTGACTCTGATCATAGTGAACTCCACGGTAAGACCAGAGGCTCAACATGTCTTAGGAGAGGAAGGGAAACTTGCCCTTGGCTCCCGTCGTGATCCTGGTCACAAAGGATCTCAGTCTGCCCATGCCCAGTTAGGTAGCTATGTGGAGATGGGTTACTAGTACAAACTGCTAGTTTGTATGTCATTTTGGGAAATGCTTGTTCTTCTCACTTATTTCACTTGTCTTTCTCTTTGCCCTCATTCCAGCTAAAAAGCTTTGATCAGTTTATCTGCAACATGATGTACGTGAACTGGAGGAAATCCCTCACTGAATACCTTCACAGCTGCTACTTCCAAGGCCAGGTCTACTACAACCTGCACGTGCTGCGTGAGGACATCGATAATCCGTAGGCTGCCTGCAACTTCTTTCAGTATCTTGCTTGGCTTCTCCTGGGCTGCTGTGCACCTTTTCCTGGCTTCTCTGTGTCTCTGGGTAGGGGCTTGAGCCCTAGAAGCTTTTACCATCTAGGCACAAATACCCTCTTTTGCTCTGGTGGTACCTGTTGCTGGGAACTCCTGTGGCTGCTGGTCATGATGGTTTTAGGGGTAGGATGTTTCAGTTGAGAGGAATATAAATATCAGTCAGAACAGGCATCTACTTCTAATATAAAACATGCCGTCTGCAAACTCAACCCTTGGCACTCAGTGTGACGTTGCAAAGGGCCTGGCTGAAGTCAGAGAGCAGTGCCTTCCTTGCCTTCACACAGCCAGTGCTTTAGGACAGTCCCTGTTCTGTATGAACTTCAACCACCAGAGTCTGCAGCTGAACACAATTCTGTTCAGTTGGGTTTTTAGTGGTTTTGATAACCTGTGAGAGTCACATCCAGGAAGGGCTTTGTTTTGCAGCGTATGAGGGCTGCATTTCCCTTTTCCTGTTCCTAGGAAGGAAATGTCAGGGGTGACTTAAAATATGAGAGAAGGAGGAGCATTCAGTCCCTGCCTGCTTATCCCAGCCCACCCCGACTGAGGTCCCTCTCCAATTTGCTTTGTGCACTGTCCTGCCTACTGCAGAGCTGCTGAACTTCCTGAGCTGTGCAGCGAAGGTTGAACACCTCCCTTCCTCACAACTGCATGTGGACCTTGGCCTTCCAGCCTGTCCTTGCACACAGGGCACTGCTGTTGTAGTTATGCAGTTTGAACAGTTTAAGATCCTATGTTAGACATCATGTGAGAAGTCACAGAATCACAGAATATTCTGAGGTAGAAGAGACGCACAAGGATCATTGAGTCCAACTCTTAAGTGAAGGGCTCATGCAGGAATTGAACCCATGATGTTATTAGCACCATGCTCTAACCAACTGAGCCAATCTCAGGGTAGAGGCTTCCCTCCCCCCCTGGAATTTAAAGAAGTTATTATTAAATACTTGCCGAGTAACAAGAAATCAAGGGATAATGTTTTCCAAACAGGTGTTTTGAGATTCCAAGCTTTCCTCCCATGGAGGGGGCACCTCTGGTCTAATCACTGCACTGGTGCCATCTCCCATGTTGATGGCACCAGAGGAGACCAAGCCCAGGGTTCTGGGGAGAAATGTCTGTCTTTCTCCTAACTCTTGTTAATAGTGGTGACCTCAAGGAAATGAAGCAGCCTATGCGCTTCTGCTGCCTGTCGCTTCTGGCTGCCTGTCCTTGCCCCTTTGTTGAACAGCATGGTGATCTCTGTGGCTGCTACAAGAAGGCATGCTCTGGGTGTCCCAGATGTTTTTTTGTCTGTATCACTTTTCAGCCAAACCCGTTCCCTGGCTGCTTCTGCTGGCCCAGTGCTAGGAGATGACCTGAGTAAGAGCAACTCACTGTGCGCAGGGGGAGCAGCAAGCAAGGACAGAGGGCTTGGCTTGGGTCAAACAGCCCTATGTGCTTGGCAGTAGGTGATCATCATCATGTTGAGGCACTTTCCAGCTGCTGTTGGGTTTACTCCCACCATCACTGATGATAGTGTTTTGCAGTGGTAGTGGAGTTGCAAGGAGAGTTTAAAAATCCATGCACCAAGGCATGCAGTGCTTCCCAGGCAGTGTAGCACGTTGGCTATAACCAGAAGCTCCTGCATGCCTGTCTTTTCCTTGGGGGTGGGGGGAAGTGGAGGATAGAGGCCCCTCAACACATGATTATTCTGCTCAAGTTTATTTTTAACCAGGGAATGTGTTCATGCTGTGCACTGAAATGTAGAGATAACTGGGTCACTCTGCTCTGCAGCAACAGAGCCAGCTGTCCTGACCTTAGCAGATCAAATGTGTGGGATTATTGCCGAATATTTCTCATTACCACCTTGCTTCTGCTCCAACATCCAATCTTATTGTTTAGTGTCTTTTTGGTGCCACTGCAAAAATTCTCTTCATCTTGCAATTTCTTGATGAGAATTTTTTCTCTGCACCTTAGAGAGAATGAAATAGAGGGATAAAGAGACCTCCCATTATGCAGTGCAAACCAAGCTGAGTGTTAGATGCATGGAGTCATCCATCTCAAAGGAATGAAGAGTGGGTTCTAAGTGGCATACAAACACTTGCAGCACCTGGCAGGGCATTTGAATTGATGTTTATGTGTTTTCATTACATGTTGCTTAATAGCTCGTAAAAAGCAATAGCTTCCCATGAGTCTGTAGCACAACTTAAATTACGACTGTATGGGAACAATTGCAGTCTGAGGAGAAGGAAAAAATTATGACTGTAAGGTCAGTCAGGGTGAGAGCTGCCCCAAACCTACATCCCTTGCTGTTCCAGGGCTGCAAAAAATTTGAGATGAAAGTCATTGTAGTTGTATCTGCACTGAGAATAACCAGGGGTCCAGCCTCACTCTTTATTCTGGTCTCCAACTTTCGCAGTCATGTCCTTTCCACTTGGGCATAGCACAGCAGGCTGAAGTCCTTGTCTGTACTCTGGATAGATGAGGTGCTGAGGGAATAAATATGTTGAAATTCTTGTAGTTACTCCAAGGGCAACTCCTGCTCAGCGGTGCGATAGGTGGGACTTGAAGGTCTGTCACCCATGTGCCTGCTGACAATGAGGTGAGAAGGCTTGGTGAACTGCTGCCTGCTCTTGTGAGCTAGGGCAAATATGTTATTAGCACCATGCTCTAAAAAGGGACTAGCTACTGTGCAAGTGTGGCTTTGATGGAAGTGTTTGCAAATATGCAACAGTTGATCAAAGGTCTAGCCTGTGCCATAGCCAGCCCTGATGGCACTGATGCCTGAGATGCAGATCCAGTACTGAAGGTCTGGGGAGAGTCAGCAGTGTTTTGTAGTTTGGGGATTGTTCCAGGAGAGGAGTAGAGGACAAAGATGCAGAGACCTTTAGAACAGAGTTGAGCAATGTTGTTGAAAGTGAAACAAAGGATTAATATAAGGAACAGGGTGAAAGTAACAACAAGAGCTGTTCTTCCTGGGTGCCAGGGAGGCCCTTAGTTTGGTCCTGGTGGGACACGGAAATGGTCTCCTGTGGGGGAGCAGGAGTCACAGCTGCAGGTCCCTCCTGTGCAGGGTTGTTCACCTCACCTTGTCCTAAGTTCACACAGTCTGCCTAAGTGAAACAGTCTGGCTTGTTCCCTTTTGGAGGTTTAGTATTGGTTCTTGCATCTAGGCTTTAACAGTGTCTGTGGCTCTTTGTGTTGAGCAGGGACCAGCGCATCAGCCAGGATGTGGAGAGGTTCTGCAGGCAGCTCAGTTCCATGGCCAGCAAGCTCGTCATCTCACCTTTCACTTTGGCCTACTATACATACCAGTGCTTTCACAGGTAAGGATGCATCCTGGCTGTTCTTTCATGCCTCATTCCTATGCTCTTTTTTGAAGCCTGGTGCCCATATTACAACTCCCCAGATGGATGTTTGTATGGTGGTCTCTGTACTCCAATGGGAATTCTGCCTGGGGAATGCTGGGGTGTGCAGTGTTGGCTCTCAAACCTCTGTCAAAGCCAAGAGAGGTCACAGCTGAGGTCTCTTGATTGCTTGAGCCCAATGATGCAGGAATGTCCTTTTGCTTGGATTATTAGCTGACCTCTCTTTCTCCTTCTCTGTAGCACAGGCTGGCTAGGCCCAGTGAGCATCTTTGGGTATTTCGTCATTGGGACGATTGCAAACAAAGTATTGATGAGCCCAATCGTGTCTAAACTTGTGCAGCAGGAAAAACTGGAGGGTGATTTCAGGTGAGTCGCAGATGATAGTGTCTTCACTGTTTCTTGGCAGATCCTGTGAAAGCTACATTTTTCTCCCCATTCAGTGCTATGTATGCAGCTACTTCTCTTGTCTGTGACTTTCCCCAATGCAGAGAAACCTACCTGTGCGATTGTGCCCCAGCGTCCATGTACTGATGGACACTGCCCTGTGTCATGGTAGGCAGTGCCCTTGGTTCAGTCTCCCAACTCAGTCTTCAATGTTTGCCTGGTGATTGCTGGTGCCTCTGCTAGGGGTGTGTTGAAGAAAACTGCACACGGAGCTTCACTGGATGTAGGTGCAAGTTCAGTGAATTGCATATACTGACAGAAATCAGGTTTCTGCTTCACTACCACTTTTGTTAAGTTCCTGAAACATCACAGTCTTTCCATATGCTCTGTAACTCACCTACTCCCCTTCCTTTGCAGGGTTGGCTGGGTGTGTGGCAGGGGCTTTGCAGCTTTCCCTGGGACTCAGGGTATCCAAGGACAGCAGCAGAAGCTGGTGTGGCACAGGGAGCCTAGACCAGGGCAGTTGATTGTGGTGATTCTGTATGGTGGAGATGCTGGACTACGAGCAAACAGGAGGCCCAAGGGCCAAGAAATTGTGTGCAGACAGCAGGATACCAAACAAATGCACCATTGAGCTGGTCCAGAATGATGTCACCATGTGCTAAGCCTTGGTCTCTGGTGCCTTTTTGAGCCTGTTGAGTGTTTCTATCAGGAACTGCCTCAGATTAGCGCTCTGACAGATGTAAAATGAGTTTTCTCTAGCAAGGTTTTGGCTACATAATTCACTGAGCATTTGTGTACCATTACTATGTTTTTCTTGGTTGTTCAGGTTCAAGCACATGCAGATTCGTGTCAATGCAGAACCAGCTGCTTTCTACAGGTTAGTAGTGTTCATTTCCTTATATCCTCATAAGGATCATCCCAGTTCAGGGCATTCTTGTTGTATTCATGTGTCCCACAGGAGCCCAAGTCCTGTTGCTGCAGCCAGAGCTTTCTGTCCCTTCCTGTCCACTGCAGTGTCATACAGCCCTGACATGTTCTTTGCATTCTTTGCATCATCTGCAGAAATAATCCACAAAAACTGGAGACAATTATTTTTCTTCTGCCTCCCTTCTAACGTCCCCAGAGGGCCAGATACAGATTTGGTGCTGGCTTAGAGACAATTGCTGATGTTTTGCCAGGACCTTACCTGGAAGATAGCTCTAAGTCTTATCGAATCTTGTTCCTCTGGGAACTTGTTACATGTTGCTAGCATCCTGTTGTTGCTAATCTGCATGCCTTCTGTGATTGTGGCTGCCTGGCCAACTTACCTCTGCTTGCTTCTCTTGGTCAGTCTGTGCTCTGACTCTCCCTATGCTGTACTGCTGCTCTGAATTTGCTCAGTGCCATGTACCCCAGAGCTGAGCACACAACTGGGAGCCCAGCAGCACCTCCTCATGCCCTGAAGTCTGCTGAGCTGCTGCATTGTTCACAGAAATGTTGAGAACCCAGGAAAAGAGCCATGATTTTGCTGTAGCCTATTTTGGGGTGACAGGAGGTTGTTGCTCCTCTCTTGTCACGAGTCTGCCCTTGCCCTGTGTGTTGCGAAATTGCACTTCTTCCAGGAATTTAAGGAAGTAGTGGCTGTCATCTCTGGTCTTCCCTGCCTTTGATCTATATTTGTCTTCTTCGTGCTGTAATGACTGGGCATTTCAAGTGTTGTGGTGCTGTCTCCAAAGTGGCTTGATTCAAAATCACTGCTTTCATAAAGATTTATATTGACAGGTATGAAACTGAGTTAAAAAACTGAAATCAATCTTGGTTTGCATTGGCAAGTCTGAGTTATCTCTTTGTGGACTGGTTGATTCCTACTGGTTGATTAGAATTTTTTGTAATGGAGAAAATACTCTAATTGCATATCCTTATTTAAGCTGCAGTACTTTTCCTCACAATTTTGAAATCTTTTATTCTATTACTAAGTAGAAAATGGAAAGTGAATTATAGAAATGGAAAGTGAATAAACAGAGTGTCTTACTTCAGTACAGTGTGTTAGTAGAAAAGGTTGACTTTGTGGGAAACTAGAATTAAATTGAATTGCTCAAAACCAGTAATTTTCATGGTATTCGTCTTAATTAAAAATAAAGGAATTTTTTAGAAGATTGCATTCTTAGAGTCCTGCAAGAGAAGGAGCATGAAGCGAGTGGCTGGTTTTGATTGCTCTACTTCCCTACCTGTTAGACCTTGTCCTCTTGCACCTGCCTGACCATTGTTTTGATAAAGGAAGAAACAAAAGCTGAGTACTGTCACTTTTTTACTTTTTTTGTTTCTAAGCTTTTGGCAAACTTGCTTTAAAAGTGAAGTGAGTGGAAGGAAAAGAGGAAACCAGTACAGCAATCTCCCTTCCTCTGCAACAGAAATAATAGCTCTGGTCCTTGGTGCCTTGCTTGCCTTTAGCTCCTTGTGTCCAAGGTTTCGTCCTTTCTAAATACACGGACAGCAAAATGTGCTGTCAGTAGTTCACTAGTTACCTGAACTGGGTTGTAGGACAACAAAGCCAAACTGAATTCTAGCCAGATGCATTTTTGAGAAAGAAAATGTATTTTTCTAAGAGCTGAGAATCTTTAGAAATGAGACTTAAAAAAATCTTAATTTAGGTGTTCTTGTGCAGCTTCTGGCCTTATCTACTCGGGCCCTTCTGTTGCATGGGAGTGTGATGGGAGTGTGGGTATGTACTGGGCACAAGCCTGTGTTAGATGTCAGGGGCAATAGCTGCCGTGGCTATATCTCTGGAATGAGATGTGGAGCTCTCTGCATCTTGCCACCTGAGGGCAGCCCAGCCCTTGCAAAACAGCAGAAGGAGCTGCCACGCTTGCTGAAGGTAGAGCTGAGATGTCTCCTTGCTACTGGCTCAGCCTGGCCACGGGAACATCACCGCAAAATTGGGTGGTGGGTGACCCAATGGAGATAGCCCTGGAAAAGGGGGAGTTGTGGGGCTGGGGTCACCCACACCGGGGGCTGCTCTACTCAGGGTTTGTCTTTGACCCATTCCTGTGGAGGGGGAAATAGGAAGAGGTGAACTGGGGCTGCTGGCCATGTAGGCTGTGTGGGCTTATTATCACCTGCTGGATTCCCCTCTGCCCTCTCCTTTCTGGCTCCAGCTGTGTAGTGGTGCCATCCCACTCTTCCACCCAGGCTCTGCTTGGGAAATGTGTTTGACCTTGGGTGTGCATTGCTCCGGGCTGGGGCCTTGCAGTCAGTGACCCTCCTCCTGTTTGCAATGGCAAACAGGATTGGGAGAGATTTACAAGACTGCTTGTTTCAGCCAGTTTCTTGATGATGCTGTTCAGGAAGATGCTCTTGCCTGTTCAGGTCCTGCTCAATGAAGAGCTTGTTACTTGGAAGTGAAGGTGCCAGACTTGTTCCAAGGCTCCATTTTAAAGCCCATGGGTCCTGGGATGTCTGTTGCAATCTTATTTTACAGGGCCGGGCGAGTGGAGCACATGCGCACAGACCGGAGGCTGCAGAGCCTGCTGCAGACCCAGAGAGAGCTGATAGGCAAGGAGCTGTGGCTATACAGTGAGTGGGGAGTTTGGGGGGAGTGGCAGTGTGTGGTAGCTCCATTGTGGTGGCCCACAGGCTTGGAAACTCTACTGGTAGAGCACTTGGGTGGGTGCTGTTTTTCTCTCCCACCTCCTGCTGGTGCATGAAAGCCCTGAGGGTGAACAGAGGGTGCCTTCTGCAGTGCTAAATGGGAATCCTATTGTCTAAAAGCCTCATAAAGAGGCAGAGCTGTTGAGAACCCAGGAATCTGGCTTTCTGTGGGGCAGGTGTTTAAATGCCAGGAAAAGAGGGAGAGGCTTAAGCTTTGGGGAAGGAGAAGATGGTATATGTGGTTGGAAGCTGTGGAGACTTCTTTCCTATAGAGCCTGTCCCTTAAGCATAGTTGTCCTCTGAAAATCTCCCTTCTGCCATTGTCAATGAGTCCAGGTTTTGTTTTTAAATGACCACTATAAAGACAGCTCTCTTCCTCGTCTCAGAAACATAGTGAGCTTCTGAGCAATGTGTGGGAGGGAGAGCCCTGAACAGAGGTGTCTGTGGGAATTTGGGGTCTTCAGTCTTTTTTCCTGCTGTATGCTCCAAGATACACGTCATGGAAAACCATCTCAACCCAGAGCTTCCTTTTTGCTATCCCTCCTGTTTACTGTGAGTCAGCCAGACCCATGAAGCATAGAAACAAGCAGGCAAAGGGACATTTGCCCCATGGTGGTTCCTGAGCTGTATGTCTGGATGTTTCTCTGTTCAGGAGTCTGCCCCAAAGTGCTCTTTGCTTGGCAAATGAATTTTCACCCTCGTGCTTGTGCTGTCCTTTGAAATGAGTTCTTCTGCTCTGGTACATTGTAAAGGGCTGAGACAAGAACATGGCTCTTCCTCTGGCTGGGCTCCCGGGCCACATTTGAGCCCAGCTGGGACTGGGACAGAGGTTCCTATTCTAATTCTTTATCTTCTCTCAATGTGTTTCTGCCCAGTTGGGATCAACACCTTTGACTATCTGGGTAGCATCCTGAGCTACGTGGTCATTGCCATTCCCATTTTTTCTGGGGTCTACGGTGACCTGAGTCCAACAGAGCTCAGTGCCCTCGTCAGCAAGGTGAGCTAAGGTCTATATCCCAGACTTCATTGTGGATGGCGAGCAGGCACTGAGGATGGAGGCTTCATGTGGGGCTGGTGGCCCTGGGGCTGGATAATCCTGCAGCGCTTGACCTTCAGGTTAGACTGTCCCTAGCCATGGTGTCGTGGAAATGGGAGCTTGTAGCCAGCTGGTATATAATTAACCTGGGAGTGAGAGCTGTCAAGGTCATATCTACATAAGTGTTTACTATCTCAGACCTGTGTGTCTAAAAAAATAGCGAGGTCTGAAAGTCTCTGGCTTTCAGCAGTGGAGGGGGATTGAGGTCTGCTCAGTACAGCAGGTCTGCCCATGGTGACCATGGCCACCAGCGAGGCCGAGCTGGCTTGCATTTGCCTTCCTGACCTGACTCATTACCAAACACTCAAAACTGGCTTCTGATAGAGAATGCAGAGCTAAAAATAGCTAAGTGAACACTGCAGGCTGAGACACGCTGCTCTGAGCCATATACGGTGCTGGTGGCACAGATCTGCATGACTTAGGGCAAGTGTGCTGGACCCAGGGCTGGCCAGTAGGCACCCTGCAAACACCATCCCTTGGTGGTAGGATGTGTATCCACCTGAAAAAACCTTGTGCATTGAGGAAGGAAGCCCTGTTCCTTTCAAATGTGGTCATCTCCTTCACTCCCACCACCCCGGGTGACTTCACCATCTCTCATTGATCTTTCAAAGTCAGCTGACATGGCCAAATATGTGGACTCCTTGGCTGCCCCCTCGCAGTCATGAAGTAAGGGACACCACCCCAGCTCAGCACTGACCCTTACTCTGGCATGTGATTTCTCCCCAGAATGCCTTTGTTTCCATCTACCTCATTGGCTGCTTCAGCCAGCTCATAGATCTCTCCAGCACTGTGACCGATGTAGCTGGCTACACACACAGGTGAGCTTCCCTGTCAGCACATCTCTGGGAGAAAGGACAAGATTCTGCTCACGTCTGTGCTAAAAAAATAAGAAAAAATTGCTTGTGTGCAAACGTGGGCATGTTTGGATATTGTGAGGAGGCTGCCGGAGTTGTCCATGGCATTCATGCAACCTCTTGTTTGTCTAGGATTGGTGAACTGCAGGAGACCTTGCTGAGCCTTGGTAGGAAAAAAAATGGTAACTACTCAGAAGCCAAAACCAGCTGGGATTTGGATGGGTGAGTCTCCTTTCAGCAACTGGCTGGCTTGCAGCTTACGTGTCAGAGTGTGAGGCTGCCATGGGATGGAACTGGCCCTTCGTATCACAGTCTGTTGTGTGCAATTGGTTGGAGCAGGCAGTGCTCACTGTGATTTGTCATTCCTGGGGTGTGCGGGGCAAGGCTGCTATCACAGAGACACAGGAGGTCTAAGGTGCCTGATCTTTGACAATCTCAGCGTGGTCACTTACCCCCAGATCTCTCCTCCTTTGTCTTGGTGGTGGCCCAGCAGCCATTTTGGGGAGGACCCAGTGCCAAGGGACACAGCTTTCCTTCTGGACCAAGTGACGCTTTTGGTGCCGTCCTCTGGCAAGCTGCTCATCAAGGACTTGAGCCTCAGGATCTCACAAGGAAACAGTGTGATGATTGTGGGAAACACTGGTACAGGGAAGACATCTCTCCTGAGGGTCCTTGGAGGACTCTGGGAGAGTACGCGGGGTAAGGACTGCTACATGCTGTAGCCTTCTCTTTCTCAACCATGGCTACCATGAGTTTGGAAGGTGGTCTTGTGAGGCCAGTGTCACCTTGTGATGGTGAGTGTGTCACTGATCCACTGATTGGAACCACCTGTCTATCAGATTCTGTGACTCTCATTTGCTTTGCCCTCTGTTGCAAGCACACTTTTGTGGGCATTTGTTGGCTACTTTATGGGACAGGACCACACAGGGGCAGTGGGGAGTTGCTGTCTGGTACTGCAGGTTTGACGTGAGTGTGTCTCTGTGCAGGGAGCATCAAGATGCTGACCTGCTTTGGCCCCCGGGGAGTGGTGTTCCTACCACAGCGTCCCTTCTTCACCGACGGAAGCCTCCGTGAGCAGGTGAACCCAGGAGCTGTCTCTACTCTGGCCTCAGCTCTGCTCCCAGCTGTGGTCATGCCCTGTGAACCTATATACTGCAGACAGGCCTGCAAGAGGGAGGATGCCTGTGGCTGCTCTTTCCCTTGTGCCTGAGTTCATGCCACCCCCTTGAAGGACTGTGTCCAGCTCCTTTGACATGATTTCTTTTGCTCTGTTAAACAGGTGATCTATCCCCTGAAGGAGATCTATCCAGTTTCAGGTATGTGGAAGTTCATTAGAGCAATTAACCAACTCTGTGGTTGGTCAGCTCACTGTCCTGTACCCAGTGTAACTTTTCTTCTGCCATGGCCCATCAGGACTAATCATCTGTTTTGCTTTTGTTGTTCTGGTTTTCCTTACAAGATTTACTTTAGTGTATGTTAAGGTCAGCTCTGTGTATCCTCCCTTCTGTGAGGGAACATATTCACTTGATGAGAACTTTTTCTCTTAGTAGAATGAGAACAAGCTGGCCATGTTCTACCTGCTGTGCTAGACGTGTTGCTGTTGGGATACATCTGATCAGTCTGGCACAGTCTGACTTTGGGCAAGCTATGTTTGCCTTCATCTCATTTTCCATCCACCTCCATCTTTCACTATTTCTCTTTTTCAAATGATATCCCAGGGCTTTGCATTCTGTTGAGGTCAGAATATATGGATTTTTTTCTCCCCTGCCCTCTTCCCGAGTCAGACCATATGTGGTCTGCTGTAGCTTGGAGGTGTCCAGCAGTGTTATCTGCTGCTTTCAAACACTTGGCACAGTGTGGCAATCTTGCGGAGGCACAATCTTGCGGGAGTAACTACAGCTACTGTTGAGACTGTTCAGAAGCTTCATAGAGGTCCATGGCAGATGCACAGCCCTTCTACTCAAGTTCCATAGATGCCGACTGTGGCAGCTCAAGTGTATGTTTTGCTCCACAGCTGATTCGCCCTGAGATTTTTCTCATCTCACATAGCATCCTTTTGCCAGCTGTTACCTAAGCCCAGTTCCCCTGACTCCACCACCCGCACTGTGCATTCTCAGCTGTAAGAGCAAAACTGGTAGGCAGGGCCTTGGCAATTGAGCCTGGATCCTTGTTGTTCTGGCTGTGT
The DNA here is from genome assembly GCA_013397135.1 of Pachyramphus minor. Taxonomy (NCBI): domain Eukaryota; kingdom Metazoa; phylum Chordata; class Aves; order Passeriformes; family Tyrannidae; genus Pachyramphus; species Pachyramphus minor. The sequence continues at coordinate 527,311 of VYXB01010065.1, read as the reverse complement.
CCGTCTGTGGCCATGGACTGACCCAAATGTCAGGTGTATCTGTGGAGCCCAGCTGCCTACTGGCACGCTGTTCACAGGCATGGTTACCATTTTTAAGGAACAGTCAGTCTTCAAGGCTATCTGTGCCAAAGCTCAGAACCTGGTATAATTAAGGGGTCAAGTCAACTACACTACTTATCAGGAGATCCTTCCCTTCCGCCCCACCGACTCCTCTGGGCAGCTGTGGCATCAGCACACATTGCCCTTGTTTCTGCTGTGTGGCTTTCTCCCCAGGGTCTGCAGATGATGAAAGAATTGTGCGATTCCTGGAGCTGGCTGGGCTGGTGAGTCACCGGTAGTGCTGCTGTGCTCTTTCCTGGTGCTGCTAGTGAAGGTAGAAGGGATGATTTTTTTGTGGCAGTGTGGCATGATTGTGTGCTGGACTTATGTGGGGACATTGTCTGTAGCTGGGGCAGGACTGTCTATGGGACAGGAAGAGGAGGAGGGATATGGAGCAACTTCAGCTCAAGTGGGGAAAGCAAGACTAGCAGGAAAGGGGTGGTTATGCTCAGAGCCGTGGGCTGACAGGGTTGGTGACTGTTCACAAGTCTGCTGTGCTTTCTGCAGACTGATTTGGTGGCAAGGGCTGGAGGACTGGATGAGCAGGTGGACTGGAACTGGTAAGGGAGTTCACTATCTGCATGAATTTGGCTGATTTGAGTGGGGAACACTTAAGCAGCATGGTGGGGGGCCCAAGGGACACAGGGACAGTTGCTTGTTGGTGTCTCTGGTATCAGAAACCATATGATTTTCAGCAAACAAGTTCTGTTTCTTGTGGGAGGTATTGAATCTTGACCCTGCCGCAGGTATGATATCCTGTCTCCAGGGGAGATGCAGAGGCTCTCATTTGCACGGCTCTTCTACCTCCAGCCAAAATATGCGGGTGAGTGACTGACTACGAAAGAAAAGGGGGGGAGGGAAGGCAGGGCCTCTGGGGTAAAGAGAAGCTGGTACAGAGACAGCTCATGAAATCCCTTGTTTGCTTCGCCTTGGCCATTGTTTTAGGAGCATAGCACACAGAGGATTCAGTTGTGAAAACATTTCATTGTTTGTGTGGAGGGTGGTAAATCAAGAAGCTGTATATAAGACATATTCTTCTTAGGGAATTAGTGATTAATGTTCTTTGTCCTGGTCCAATGGCACCTGTTCAGTGGCACGCTCACCAGTTGCTACATGAAGAAGTGTTTATGCTGGGGAGTGTGGTGGCAGCTGCCATATCTGAAGCTCACAAACGTCTGTAGGGTCATGGAAGCAATATGGGAAATTTAGCCATGACATGGCAAAGAAAGACAAGGGCTGGTGGACAAACTAGTGGAGAAGCATCTGTGATTAGCTGATGGGGCCAATTCCTTAGCCTCTGCTGGGTGGGCTGTTGGAGGACTTGCCATGAGGGCCAGGGTGGCTGTGGGTGAACAGAGCCAGTGTCAGTAGCAGGCAGCCACAGGTAAGTACCTCTCTTTCCCCTGAAGTCTGCGGCACAGTGCTGTCTGTGCAAAAGGAACCTGTGGATTGCAAACTAAAAACTGTAGAGATGATATAAAGCAAATTGAATTTTTCTTCTCCAGATCTATAGTATTTACCCTTAACAGTCAGGAAGGTGCCATAGGCCATCCTAGGAGCTCCATGTGAGGTGTGCTGGAAGGGTGCACTGGCTGCTGCTCCACTTGGTGCTTTGGCACATGGGTTGCCTTGAGAAGGCCATGTCTTGGCTTTCTCACTGCGGGGCGAGGCAGTGGCTGGCAGATGTTGAGGGAGAGGAATGAGGGGAACAATACAGTTTGGATGGATTCAAGGACTTGAGGGGAAGGACAACTTTCCCAATTGACTGACACCAGGTGTGACAGAATAATACCAGAGACCTTAGGCTTTTCCTCCTTGCCTTTTGCAGATACTCTTGGTGAACTCCAGTTAATAAGTGAAATGGTCTTGGCAGTTGCTGCTCTTTTGCTTAGGGAAGATGTCTGGCTGGGAGAGGATTTGTGGGGCTTACGACTTTTCTTTCAGTGCTAGATGAAGCCACCAGTGCCTTGACAGAAGAGGTGGAGCATGAACTGTATCGTCTGTGCCTTCAGCTGGGCATGACACTGATCAGCGTGGGACACAGACCCAGCCTGGAAAAGGTGAGACAGGGAGACAGCATTCCATGCCTCCCTGGTGGTGGCAAGACAGAGGAGGTAGAGAGGGTCTCTGGTGAGCAGAGGGGACTGACTAAGGCTGGCATTCGTCACTGTGGGAGGACATGCCCTTGTAGAGACATCCTTCAACACTGTGTTATTGAATTACAGTTCCACAGCTGGATTTTGAAACTTCATGGGGAGGGAAGATGGGAGCTCACTCGATGTGAGAAGATGAAGCGGCTCCCTGCTGGGGAAGAACGCTGAAAAACATGCCCTTGTCTGGCCAGACACAGAACCTGCACATCTGGGAGAGCTCTCAGTAGCAGACATGGAGCTGCCAAGCCAGCAGCTGTCAACATATGATTGAAACAGTGGAAGACCAATTCTGGATTTTGCTGATGGACACAGAGCAGGTCAGAACTCATGGTGTGGGGTTCTGTCAGGAGCAGACAGCTATGCCATCATTCTGGCCTCCTTCTACCTCCCTGGCTCTCATGTGGGAAAGGGGTGAGCTGTTAGGCTGCCCAAAGAGAAGGTGCTGCCTCATGGACCTTGTAGAAACAATGGCCAGAGGAACCTCCATTTTGTCCAGGATGCAATGGTGCGAGGCTAGGACGCAGCCTCCTTTTCTGCCCTCTATGCCTTTCTGGGATCTCTGCCTTTTATACACAGCTCTGCAGAACAGATTTCTGTACCTTGTGGCTCTGCTGAGGGTTGTGTTCCCCAGGAGGAGCCAAGGGATGCACTGTAAGGGGAGGAGAATGGGCGTGTCTCTGCTCTCCTTATGACACATGGCTACAGGTAAAAGGAACATTTTTGTATTAAAATATGGGGCCTGTTTTCAAACTATTTTTATGGAGAAGAGTAAATATTTGTTAACTGGACTGCTGGGTGTTTTCTTTCTGGGGTTTGCTTTGGAGGAGATGCTTCTATGGATCCTGGACTAGACTGGCTGAAGAGCAGAGCAGGGATAGGAGTAATATACCTTTCCAGCACTGGCAATCCTGCCCTGCTGCTATCTCCACAGGTACTGCAAGGTACAAGGAACCCTAAGCAGAGCTTTTGGCCCTCTCGCTTTAGGGTAGGAAACATAGCTTGTCTCCCTTTACTGTTCTGCCTGTGATGAGTCATGCTCTCTCACGTGCCTCATATATGTGTGTGGAGACAGGTTTTGAGGGTCTCTATCTTGTGAAGAGGTCACTTCGAGGCTGCAGGGGAGGTGTGGTCTCTGAGCACTTACTGTCCGCAACTTGCTTAGTGGCAGTTCTGAATGTTTCCCTACTTTTGCAATGAGGGTGGAGGAGGTGGCTGCTGGCAGAGCCAAGCTAGTAGCCCTTCTTCCCCTCCACCAGGTGCTTGCGTCCCTCTATGATCTGCTGCACGACTTCATGGTCATCCAGTGTGGTTAAGTCCCCGAGCTCATTGGCCTTGTCCTCCACGATTTTCCGTAGCACCCGACGCATAATCTTACCCGAGCGTGTCTTGGGCAGCCGCTGTGTGACCTGTGATGGGGAGGAGCAGAGTTAAGGCTGAGGGACAGGGGTTGGCCAAGCTGTCTGGGTGCTGAAGCAGCCTGCATGTGTTACCTGAACATAATCTGGAGCTGCGTACTTAGCAATCTTCTTGGAGATGAGCTCCTGTAGCTCAGCAGCAAGAGTCTCCTGTGTGTAACCACTGTCCTTCTTCAGCACAACAAACACGTAGGCTCCTGGCAGAAAGACCTGAGGTTACTGAGCACTGTGCACACCATGGTCCTGAGGGCCTGCTTGGACTTAGTGCCAGGAGAGACCCTCTCTGCTGGTAGCCTCTGGGGATGTTCTGTAGCCAAAGCTGTGAGTGCTTTTGACCATGGTGCTGCTGCTGTCACCTTATCCAAAGCCTAGCTGGTCTTGTGCAGGTTGCAATGGCTGTGCTGAGATCCCTGCTAACATGCTGCGTGGCGTGGACACAGCATTGATACTGGTGTCACTTTCCACAGCAGTCCCGTAGCCCCAGGTGAGATGTTTCAGGGGCAAGAATTCAAACATCTTACCTTCTCCCTTGATCTCATGTGGGTAGCCAATGACGGCAGACTCTGCCACTGCCACATGATGATTCTGGAAGAGAACAAGGCAGGGGTTTGGCTCAGTGCTTTCTGCAGGCTGGCTGTCACCTGGGAGCTGCCCTGACCTGACTTGGCTGTTGCAGCCTACTGTAATGCAGAGATAAGGAAGGGCCTCAGGTGGCCTCTGCCCTTTTTCCTTCCTGCCTCAGCAGGTCTGCAAATATAAGTCTTTTCACCCTGCCCCTGATTGCTTTAGGCTTGCATCTTGTAGACCCTGTTCTGTGCCTATAGGTTGTGCTCCATCAAGTCCCACAATCTTCAGTGGCCCAAAGATGCCCCTCTTTAACACATCTGGGTGCTGCTTTGGGATTCACTCACTTAGACCATCAGCCTTACCAGGCTTTGTCTCTCCTTGCTGCAGAGAGCCAGAATGAGAATGGAGAGGGTGGGAAGCTGTTCCCACAGGCAGGCTGTGGGTCCAACACCATTCCCTGCTGCTACAGCAGCAGCGTATTTCTGTCCTGGGATTTTACAGAGACCTCCCTGAGCACTAACAGTGTGCCTTTGCTGTTTTCTTGGATGGCTTTACTTCCCACCCACACCTCTTACCACAACATCCTCCACCTCTGCAGTGCCCAGCCGGTGTCCACTGATGTTAATGATGTCATCCAGCCGTCCTGTTAGCTGGTAGTAGCCCTTCCTGGTACGATACACACCATCCCCGGTGAAGAAAAAACCTGCCAGAACCATGCCATGGTCACTTGTTACAGTGAGCATGTGAGCTGCTCACCAGCTGGGCTCTCACCTTGCCCCTTTTCCCTGTCTGTTGGCACCAGGGTTCATGTACTCTGTGCCTTCCTCAACTGCTCAGGGTGAAGGTGCCTACTCGCCTTGTTAGTCTTCTGCCTCTTTTGGTGCCTGATCTATCATCAGGCTCCTTCCCTCATTCTGCAGTGCGCTGGCTAATGCCCAGCCTACCTCATCACCTCGTGCTGGGAACACTTTGCTCCAGTGCAGGTGCCTGTGGTCTTGCTGCTTCGCCTCTTAGCTTCACATCAAGACACACACACACTCTGGGGCTTGCTTAGTGCCTCGGGGTGAGTGAGAGAAGCTGACAGGATTTGCAAGAGATGCACCAAGAGGTCTGTCTGTGCTCAAGGGACTGGGGGCAAAAGACAAATCCACTACCTTAAAACAATGTGTGATCCAATGGGGAAGGTTGGTGAGAGAGACCCATTCCCAGGGCAGTGCTGTAGTATCAGGCCTGGGGAGATGAAGGGACTCAACAGTGAAGAGGGTCTATGGAAGAACAAAGCAGCTGTACAAGCTCTCCTGCATCCCGCCTCCATTCAGAAAGCCAGCAGGCAGACACAATCATACCCAACCGGACATGTCTTCAGTGCCCTGCCACCTGTTTTCCTTACCTGGATAAGGAGTCAGATAGGTTTCCAGAAATCTCTTGTGGTCATTGTAAATGGTTCGTGCCATACCTGGCCAGGCTTGTGAGATGCAAAGGGCTCCAGAGATGTTGTTTTCTAGAAGGACATTTCCCTGTGAAATAGTTACATTTTAGTAACCATGGCTGAGGATACTTGGGATGTTCAATTATTGCCTGTTTTAACAACTCTGTGATGGAAATGTCAGGGAAAGCAGTGAGGAGGGTCCTTTGCTCCCCACTCCAACAGAACAGGCTGTCTCTCCCAGAACCAAACTGCCTACCATGGTGGGATGCAGGGCCCCTCCAGGGACACTGGATGTTCCTGCCCAGCTACCTTACCTTGGAAAGATGTGGCAGGGAGCCCAAGCACAGCCTGTCTTGTCAAACTAGAAAACAGTTCAACTTACTTCTGCACTGGTTGGAAGGGCAGCTTTACTGTTTGTCCCTTTCTTGTAAAGAAGGTTGCTGTACAGCAGAGGTGAGCAGGAAAGACACGCTTACAGCTCTCCAGAATGCAAGTACATTCTGCAAGTGTCTGGGGGAAAGTGGGCTGAGCCAGTGCCTGGACTGCAGGTTATAAATGTACCTTGTCATCTAAGAGGGCAGGGCGGATCCCAAAAAAGGGTCTCATAGCCATGCCTGGAAGGATTTCTGCTCCGGGATTAGAAGGACGGGGTGAGATACAGATGCCTCCTGTTTCTGAAGAGAAAGAAACCATAGTGCTCATCAAAAGTTGGGAACAAGAGGAAAGCCAAGTAGCACTGCTTGGCTAGCAGCCTTTGCCCTGGCCCCACTGTGCATGGCACAGGCTGTGGCTGGGTTTGCCAGAGAGCTGGGGAAGGCTCTTCACAGGAGGATTATTGTTCTTATTTAGTTCAGCATGGATCTGCCAAGATCTGCCATCAAATCCCCCGTATTTGTTTAGGTTACCTTTAAAGGCCATTTCTCTTTCATGTTTAGGTGCTCCTGGGCCTTTACAGCCTCACTCATACAGGAGTGTCAGTAACAAATATTATCACTTGGCCAACAGAGCAGCAGGTCACTCCTAGAGCCTGGGAGAGCAGACGCTGGAACAAGGAGTCATATGTATCTCACCAGTTTGCCACCATGTGTCCACTACTGGACATCGTGTCTCGCCAACCACACGGAAGTACCACTCCCACGCCTCCTTGTTGATGGGTTCCCCCACTGCAAGGGGAAAGACAAGGGAGCAGAGCAGGAAAAATCAGGTTAAGGACAGAGCTTCCCGTGACCTGCTTGTGGAGCCACCCTCAAATAGTGTAGTGGCCTGACTTTGGGGTCTCATGTTGCTTTTGTTCTTGGCATTTGTGGGAAGAGGCAGAATCTGATGCCCAAGGGCTTGCTGCTCCAGCCCGTGCTGCTGCATTTACCTGAGCCAAGCACTTTGAGAGAAGAGCGGTCATACTTCTTCACCCATTCATCACCATATCTCAGGAGCAGGCGGATGGCAGTGGGTGCTCCATAGAACTGGTTAATTCTTAACCTCTCTACCGTTTCCCAGTAGCGGCCTGGAATGGAAACAGAGCCAGTGAGCATTCACACAGGCCCCCCAGCCCAACACCAAGATAGGGATAGAAGAGGTGAGAGCAAAGACTCTCTAGCAGTGCCAGGACCCTCAGCCAAGTTAATCCCATGCTGAGGAGGACTGAAGCTGTTCAGGAGCAGCAGCAGGCCCTTTTTCTTCACATCACATAGCTCTGCTACTAACCCTGCTGCAGGGAGGGGCAGGGAGTAACAGCTCCACCGGTGGAGAAGCAGCAGTGGCTTCCTAAGCAGAGGAAAAGACTCTTCCCTTGCAGCTCTCTACTGGGTACAGCCTGCAGTCTGCTCCCGAGGCAACGGAGCCATTGCTGCATGTGTCCCAGTATCAGGCTGCCTGCAGGTGTTGTGGGGTGCTGTGGAATATCCCAGCTCCTCTGAGACACCTCACTTACCAGGGTTAGGATGGACAGGAGTGCTCTCAAAAAGGACTGTGGTGCCACCATTGCAGAGGGGGCCATAGACCACATAGGTATGCCCCGTGATCCAGCCAATGTCTGCCATGCAGCCAAAGATGTCCCTGTCCTGGTAGTCGAACACATACTGAACAAGAGAAGAGAGGCAGTGAGGGGTAGCGCCAGGGCCTGCCTTCCTGGCAAGGGGGGAGAACAGGGAGCAGTGTACCCTCTCTCAGGCCAACATTACTGTGTCCTTCTGTCTTCCTAACACCCCTGCAGGGGGACACTCTCTTCCTGCAGAGTTTTTGAAAACAGCAGGAAAAAAAATAAGGTGCTTTATGAAGTTGCAGGAGACACACACTTAGAACAGCCAAATTTGCACTTTTCCAAAGGAGAGAGCTACAGCCTTTCCTTCCTTTTGCTGATGTCTAGACGAGGCTTATCCAAGTGTCCTGTAGCATCAAAACAGAACCTTCTGGCTAAGGATTGTCCCTCTGTACTTACATGCCTACATGGAAGGAGAGAAGTTGTAGGCAAGGGCAAGGTGGTAGGGGACTCCGTGAACCTCTCCTAGGCGCTTCTGGGCTCCTGGATAGTAAACACTCAGGAAACTGTGAGCTCAGCAAGAAGCCCATCTTTGGGCAATAGGAGCACGGAGGCAGCAAGCAGAGGGACCATATGATACTTTGGCCCAGAGCAACCACAACTTGCCTGGTGGAGAATTGGAACCTCTCCACCTCAGCTGGATGAGTGCTGTGCTGTGCCTGCAGGCAGGTGGAAAGCAGAACAAGCTCTTCTTCCCACTGCCCCATTTATTCCTTGGGAGACCCTTGGCTGCAAGGCTGGAATATAAAGGAATGATGCCTGCCCTGTGCAGGGCAGAACTGAGCTCTGTCAGATTGGCAGCAACACATCCAGTTTCCTCAACCACTCTCCTTCAATTCATTTTCTTAGTGCCAGGAAAACTTCCTAGGGGCTGGTCTCCCTCAAGCCCATCAGTTCTGGCTTTCTGCTCTGACTTGTGCAGTTTCAGACCTTTCTGTCTCTTCCTGCAACTCCCTGCTGCAGGCTGCCAGCTGGGGACTCCAGGGCCTCAAGTGTTCCATAATGCTCATAATGGAAGCATCCCCTGCTTCCTCTGTCTTTTTTTAACCAAGCAGTGAGTTATGGTAGCAGCAGTCTGCCCCATCAAACTCAGGGATCTGAGCATGCCAGCCCTGTTTCCAGATTTCCAGTGCTCCTGAGAGCTAACATGGCTTCTGGGCCCCTCAGTTCAGGAAAGATATTGAAGTGCTGCAGCAGGTGCAGAGAAGGGCAACAAGACTGGTGAAGGGACTGGAACACAAGACCTATGGGGAGAGGCTGAGGGAGCTGGGGTTGTTTAGTCTGGAGAAGAGGAGGCTTAGAGGTGACCTCATCACTCTCTATAACTACCTGAAGGGAAGTTATATCCAGGTGGGGATTGGTCTCTTCTCCCAGGCAGTTAGCAATAGGACAAGGGGGCCCAGGCTTAAGCTCTGCCAGGGGAAATTTAGGCTCGATATTAGAAAGAAATTCTTTACAGAGAGAGTGGTCAGGCATTGGAATGGCCTGCCCAGGAAGGTGGTGGATTCACCGTCCCTGGAGGTTTTTAAACTGAGATTGGACATGGCACTGAGTGCCATGATCTAGTAAAAGGACTGGAGTTGGACCTGATGATCTCTGAGGTCTTTTCCAGCCCAATCGATTCTATGATTCTATGATTGTATGGCGACATGCTGCTCACCCTTTGCATTGCCATTCTGGTATGGCAGCCCTGGCTCTCACAAACCTTCTCTGATGGTCTCGAGAGGGTCACATATTGTGCTAAAGCTAAAGCAAAGCTTAGCTCACCGGAAAATCAAGGGCTTCCACACACCCCAGAGGTATGGCCTCCAACACTCACAGCTAACAGAAAAGACCCAGCCAGCCCTGAGCTTGCTTTGTCACAGAGTGCATGGTCTGAAGCACTGCTGGAAAGGCAGTCATGCGCAGGGAGAGCCAGACCCAAAATTAAGGGACTGTTCAGTTAGGAACTCCCTCTTAAACAGAAGCCCATATAATGTTATAGGAATGCCCCTTGCAACCATTCCTGTGGCCACATGCATCTCTGTGCTGTGCTCACTGCCCTTTTATCCAGCTTTGTTAGAGTTCGGTTTTGACATATGTCATGCTTAAAGTCTTTCCTCCTCCTGAAGATGACCCACCTTCTTCAAGTATAGGCCCTTTTTCATGAGGGCACTCACCAGCTTTTACAGATATTGTCAAATGAGCCCCTCCCAGAAGCACTGCCTTCAATCTCCCACTTGAGTTGGAGTACTTACACTTAGGAAAAGCAAGCCACAGATTTTAGAAGCAAATTGGATTCTTCCCCGTCACCCAGTAATATAAAATTACCCTTGCAGGACTGAGCATCCTACCTAGTGGTTCCATTGAGTATAGGACAGTGAAGGAAAGAAGAAAGCCAAGAAGGTAGCTCAGAGGAATGTGTGCTTGGGACACCCTGCCAGGGAGCACCACTTGTAGGCAGATGTGCTCTACTGGGCTGATGCCTTAGGAGGGCTTCCCAGAGACTTTGCACTGGCTAAAGATGGGCTCATAATGCGACAAGGAGCATGTCTATTCCCTGCACTGCCTATGAACTGCTGGCTCATGAGCACTGTGTGGCTGTGGTCTATTACCTTGTGTGTGAGAGCCGCAAACAGCAAGTAACCAGCTTGGGAATGAACCAAGCCCTTGGGTTTGCCAGTACTGCCTGATGTGTAGAGAAGAAACAACATGTCTTCGCTGTCCATGACAGCAGGATCACAGCATGCATCCTCTTTCATCATCTCCTGGAGGAAAGAGCAAAGCAGTTCTCTCAGGATCTCACAGCCTCCCTTGTGTTGCTTCTATACCTTCCCTGTGTTGCTCCCCCCACCTTCTTATGTACCTCTCCCTCAAGTCTCCTCCCCCTCTGAGCACCTGTGCCTCTCCCTGCTCCCCCCCAAACATCATTCCTTATCTCTGCACCTCCACTCCCCTTGCTCAGCAGTCTGAACTCCCTTTCGCCTTGCAGAGCTGGCAAACACTCTCCTCAGTCAGAGCAGACCTGTTGAGTAAGAGGCAGCTATTTTTACACTGCTGCTGCTCTGACCAGCACAGCTTCTTCCAGGAAGCCTTTCCAGCACTAATTGCTTGCAGATGCGATGAGCAGAGGCAGAGAGACTACTGTGTAGCTCCAGGGAGCCAGCAGAAATGCATGGCAGGGGCTCACCTGTTCAAAAACAGTGCTCCATGCTGGCAGCCATGGAGAATGGGCACATAAGCAACCTCATTGCCTGCTTCCTTGGACACAAGCTGCTAGCAGCACTCACAGAGAATGCCAGATCTGCCAGCAGAGCAGTGTGTGACAGGTGCAGTGGCAGTCCAAGGCTGGGTTCACAAAGTAGCAGCCAAAGTAGCAGTCTGGTGTGTTTCTAGCCCTCAGTCCACCCTGCTATGAGCCCTGACTTGCACTGCCTGCTCCTGACAGTGCAGCGCTGGTAGTGTGGGAAGAGACACCAGTTGCCCATCCTGATGGCTCCTGGGACTGTCCTGAACTCATGTGCAGCTCTGGCTGCCACTGCTGCTGTGGGACAATATCCCTAAATTGGGTCAATGTCAGTGAAACTGTCATGGCCAGCCAAGACCCTCTCTCCACTCACTGTCCCTACTCCCAGAACAAGCACTTTGGCCAGGGGAAGTGGCAGTAGCACCAGGCAGGCCTCACCTCCTCCAGTGGCACATCTAGGGCTGTCATGGGAACCTTGCTGGTGGTCCTCATGGAAACCAGAACCCGTTTCACTCTGGGGCACTGCTTCACAGCCTGGTCCACTGTCTTCTTTAGCTCAATAACCTTGCCACCTCTCAGCCCCTGGTTCACTGTAATCACCGTCTCTGACTGGGCTGCAGAAGACAGAAGAGTCACATAAGCAGCTCTGCCCTTCTCTATCAGTCACACAGCAGTTTGGGTCTACCATGACACTGCACCTCTCTCTCTGTCTCTCAGCCCCTGTCACTTATGTCCTTCATTTGGCAAAACTAGCAGATTTACATCTTGGTTTTCCATTAATTCCTTCCTGTGTTGCATCTCCTCATGGGAGATGCTGTATCCCAGCCCTTCAGTCCCATGGATGAAAGAGAAAAACAGTTCATCATATGGGCTGGAAGATATTTAGTGAGCTCATGTCATTTCCTGGGTTGCTAATCCCTGCTCCATGGGTATATGTGATATCAGGATACCCCCAGATAGCCCAGGGAGTTTTACTCAGAAAACCTTTACCATCCACACAATCCTGAGCCCCCCAGCTGCTGAATCAACAAGCTCAGCTCTGTGCCCCAAGGGAAACCCATGTCACTCTTACCACAGGCTCTTACCATCCCGGATCCTGTCCGCGAGGGACTCTGCACTGAACCCAGCAAACACCACAGCATGCACAGCCCCGATGCGGGCACAGGCCAGCATGCTAGCCACTGCCAGTGGGCACGGGGGCATGTAGATTGTCACCCTGTCACCACGTTTCACCCCTTGCTGTTTCAAGGTGTTTCCCAGGCGACACGTCAGCTCTAGCAGTTCCCTGCCCAAAGAAGTAATGACATAGTTAGGGACATTTTTGCAGATTTAACTGGTGTGCTGAAAGATGGGGGACCTCAGAGTTATACACAGCTTATATCCCTACACTGCTCACTCTGGAAGTCCATAGGAGAGCTGTAAAATTCAGTGGGAAGGGAAGGAGAAGCCAGACTCTAACATGAGTTGTTATTTGTGGGAAAGAAATAAAGCAGAATGGTTTCTGTACAACAATGGCCACTGGCAATTCCTCTGGCTCAGCAAGCACGCAACAGCGCAGCTGACTTCCAGATGACAGCCTGCTCATTTCTTACCAACCTGTACAACTGGCTTGACATGCTATCCTATGTAGCTGGAGGCTACATGTGAGATGTTAGATATCTTCCCCCATGAAAACAGGGTCGTGTGCTTTGCTAAAGCTGAGAAGGTCAAGTCCTCCAGTGTGGCCACTAGCAAGAGCAACAGCTGTAGGAAAGCAGTGAGCAAAAAGATGCCTCTCCCAAGAAACGTCCCTCCCAAAAACCGCAGCTTGGATGTCAGTGACTCATTGTATGGAAGGGCTCTCCAGGCAGGGAGATTGGCAGGGGTGGATGGTCATATTTGTAGTGTGAGGTCTGGAGCCAGAAAGGACAGAGGGACTTGTTTTGTATGCAGGGGGATTTAAGTGAATTCTGCAGCAGAAACGCAGAGAGCAGGCAAATTAAGCTGGAAAGTGGTAACCCCAAACCAACCCAGCAGGGCTGGACAGGCAGTCCTCTAGAGAGCCAGCAGAACTGCTGACATGCAGATGAGAATGGGATTCCCAACACACATGCAGCTGTAAATCTGGCCTCTCTTGCAGACCATTTACCTGCAAGTTTAGACCTCAGGAGCCTTGCAGGGAGGGCACACGTGTGACTTTCCTGTATGTTTACTTACAAGCATCACAGTGCTGCCCCAAGGATCTTACATCTGCCTCCCCAACTGGACAGGGACTCCTCAGGGTCCAGAAGATTTAATCAGGAGGTAGGCTGAAGTTTCAGATAAGCACAAGCAAGCCAACATTCTGTTGATCTATCTATGTGAAGGATGCTGCATTCCCTCACATGACAAACGTCAGCAGATCAACCCTGTAGATATTCATGCATGCTGCAATATGTCTCATATGCTGAGAGGTAGTTACTGACCTGTATGTCACCCGTACTTCCTCTCCTGGTTCATCCTTCTCCCAGATTAAGGCCACTTTGTCTGGGGCTGCATGGACATGACGGTCCAGGCAATTCACTGGAATAGAAAACCCAGCCTCATCAACAGAGAAACCCTCAGTACATCTTACCTCTCACCTCTCATAAAACCAGCACCAGCAGTCCTGTTTTCAGGTCAGTCAGGGCTGTGTGCAGATCTTCTCAGCAACCTTGTGCAATGTTTGTGGGTACTAGCCAGTAGATCACAAGCACCATCCCAACCTCATTACACTGCTCACCACTTCAATATCTACCAATCCCCACTACCAGCTTCCCCCTTAAATGCAATCTTATGCAGTCCAGAGCAGAAACTGCCTAAAGCTCCTTTGGAGGTCACATCCACAATGTCCTCAGAGTGCCCAGTAAACATTAACTCAGCCATCACCCCACCCAGCACTGCCTTGGGGGTGGACTACGGCAAGTCCACCTCTGGGGTGGAAAAGAGCAATTTTTTAGTGGCAGTGCTCCTAAATAACAAATGTAGGACAAAACGAAGCTCTGCACAGGAAAGCTACAGGGTGCATTTGTCCAAGATGGAAGAAAGCCAGGGCAAAGGCAGAGCGCACAGCCCCTGGCTTTCCAGGGACATTGTAAGCTGAGGCTTTGGCTGTAGTTCTTCCAAGAAAAGTTTCCCACATTGCTGGCAGCTGCAATTACTTCAGAAGCCTTGTTCACTCTGTGTTTTCCTTAAACCTGCTACTGAAGTCATGGGATGATGCAGGAGGCCCAGTGTGCATACCAAGATGCTTTTTGCTCCTGACCATTTGTAGTTTTCCAGGAGAGAAAGAAAAATACATGAAAGGGGAAACAATAAGATCTCAAATCCTAAAGGCAAATAACTCCTTCTCTCCTTTCAAATTGGACTACAAGACCTGATTTTCTGTGCGGTTTGTCTCTTATTTTGAACACTGGGACCAACAGCACTGTGAGCAGGACATAGTGTCACCAGCCCTGCAGTAGCCCCAACCCACAAAAGAGTCTCCCATGACAGTGGGGACTTCCAGTATGGCTCATTGCTCCTGTATTTTGTTTTCTGCAGATACATCCTGCCTTTGCTGGGCAGGGATGACCTAGTGCAACTCTCCCTGCTGAACACACAGGGTTTGGTCTGTTGCCTGTTGCCAGAATGGAATCATTGCCCTCATGTGGGATCCACAGAGGCTGAGGAAGAGCAGCCGGGCTCCCAGCACACCCCAATCCACCTACAGCCCCTCCAGAGAGGCCCAGCTACTACTTTAGGATAAGCCAAACCTTACACTACAGCCACTGCAGGACCAACCAGACCTTTTGGGAATTGCCCTCTCTCCAACCCTTTAACTGTGTGCTTTTCTGATACGCTCCCAGAACTGAAGTCCCACACATAGAATTTACCTGCAGGCACTTTGTGGGATCCCATGTCTGCCTCCCTCCTTACCTGTCACATTCAGCTGCCCACCCAGGAACCAGGAGACCTTGCCCTGGTGCAGATCGCAGTCCTGGACGGAGTGGAAGGGGGTGATCCAGGTGAGACGGCTCCTTCCTAGTGCTCCCCAGAAGGCATCCCCTTGATCCACTGAAACCTTGTACAAGTCTTGGTGGTCCTTGGGTCTGGAGAAGGCGATGGCTTCAGGCATGTAGGCAGTGAGGGGCCCATGGCTCCAGGCTCGGGCAGCCACCAAGCCAAGGGGACATCTGGGAACCTGAGAAAGAGCTTTGGAGCAGCAGGTCCTGGCCAGCAGCTTGGCCATCACCACAGGGTACCTGCCTCTCACCAAGGAGATGGCTGCCTGGAGCCCTTCCAGCCGCTCAGGACACCTGGCCCAGTGCGGCACCAGGCCCCTGTGCAAGCTGGGGCTACGTCGTCCTGGGCTAACTGGACACAAAGAAGCCCTCCAGCACAGGGAGCCTTTCTCCCCTGCTTGTTCCTCTCCTCCTCTCTTCCAGAGCACTATGGGAAAAAAGAAATTCAATCTCTTTAAGGGAGGGGAAAGGGGTGGGCTGTAGAAATATTTGACTGAAAATAACCTCCATGCTAATTTGAGTCCTGACAGCTGCTCTTGAACCAGAGCCAAGTTCAGCTTGTGCCTGGGCTCCCCTCGGGGGCCAAGGTGCCTGGGCCAGGCTCTAACAGCCTGCTGCTGCTCCTGCTCTCCCAAGGCTGCTCTACATCCCCAGACTCCTCTGATTCATCCCCACTCCCTCCCTCACATCTCTCTCTATTCATCCCCATCCCCTGAATCCCCACACCTCCCCCACTGCAGCCCCTCGGTCTTCTGCTGGCCACAAAGGTAGCTTGTTGCAGGTCACCTGTAAAAGTTAGGTCCCCCTTCATGCTAATTGTGAGTGACAGGACCATCCCTTTCCCAGAATTAAGACACATTTACTGCAGAGAACTAGGCTGTGTTATCTGTGATGGGCCAGGGAAGGCTTTACTCACTTGCCTGTCAGCTGCAGGGTGGGGATATTGCATCCCATCCCTTCCCACTGGGCAGATATCAGAGCTGTCCTCTCTGACAAGCTGGGCTGGGCTCTCTGCCTCCTCCCAAACACTACAGACCAGCTGTACCACCAGGTGGACTGGGAACACTCAATGAGGCCATGGTGGAGCAGGGAGTGGTTGTCTGGCATGAAACTCACGCTGAGACCTCTCACCACCCACTGCAGCAGAGCAAAGCTTCTTTCCTGCCTCCAAACAAGCTTTTTTCTGCTTTCCTTTCCTTCAGGCCCTATATAGGTAGGTTTCCTTAAAGGCAAAGGCTTCCGGTCACATTCAGCTGCCCTGAAATTAAGGAGGCTTCCTTGATTTCATTGACCAGATTCACCTGCCTTCCTGGGGGGTCACAAGAGAGGGGCAGAAAAAGTCTCTCTCTGCAAGTAGAGCTGTTCTCACTCAGGCACACCAATGGGATCAACAGCAGACATGAGAAGTTAGTAGATCTCCTCTTTGCTCTTCATAATATGACACCACTCATGATCTGTGGAGATGATACATTTGGTGAACAGGTTGGACACCAGTATGGGGGACAGGAACTATCTACCACCAGGTACACTCATCCCACACTATACACCTGGTTTGTATCAGAGCTGCCCCAAAGTCGGTGGTACCTACAAGGGTTCTGTCCCCCTGGGGAAAGGCAGTCCTGTGGGCTTACAGTCCCTCCACAAAGTCAAGCCCAACCAGCCTCATTCCACAAGTCTCTTATTTACTATGCATGCCTGCTCTGCTTCTGCATTTTTCTGCCCTGTAAGACATTAGGTTTTTCCATAAGACCATCCACAGATGCCCTTAACAAGGCAGGCAAGTCTCAACTCCTTGTCTGGTAACAGAATAGACACCCACTGCTCTCAAATCACAGCTCACCTTGCTGAAAATCCTGTCAGTGCCCTTTCCTCTCAACCAGCTCCCCTGCACTTGTAGCATCTGGCTGCTGCCTCGGCTCCTCAGGCCAGCTAGGCCCTGCAGCTTGCTCTTGGCATGGGGGCTCAGTCTGCCCAAAGGTCTGTCTGACTCTCTAACACCTGGGCACATGTCATATGGGGTGACCCAAAGCACCAGGGCTGTCCTGGATGCTGAAGTGACTTGTTCTCTGACCAGCTGTATGCCGTGACACCTGCTCTGAATGCAAGCACATCCCTTCCAATTTCTTCTTTCACTGCAAATGGAGAGCAGCACCCAAGCCCTGTATTCTCCATGCCTGCGTGGGGAGGAAGATGCAGACCTCTTTCTGTGCTGCTTTGGATCTCGCACCCCTCTCTGGCTACAGCCTGACATCCAACCCCCTCTCAGCTTTGGCTGAACTCACCCTCCTTGAACATTGGTGACCAGACTCATACACAGTATTCCCATTTAGTTTTATTCTTGTTCATATCTTTACAGAAAATGGCACATAAATCACAGATGCTGGATGACTAGAAGTTGTTACAGCTCCATATCTCAAACACCTCAATACTGAATTCTTTTCTCACTGTATATACATTATTTACACCCCATGGGCTATCATCTAACACGTCAAACGACCAGGGGACAAAGACGAACAAGGGTTGGATGAGTGGGCTGAACATTTGACAGAAGAAGAACTGTGGGGAAAGGGTGCTCACAGCTGAAAGCAGGACAGAAAGGGGTACCTGGAAGTCACTGTCCTACAGCTTTTGGAGGGGGAACAGTGCCTTACTGGGATGGAAAGGTGATGGTATCATGGAGTAGGTTTGGCTGTGTGAGTCTGCATTGCTTATATGGCATGTATGTACACGTTACAGTGTGTATCAGAGTGAATATGCATGGCTGTCATTCCCTTTAACACTCAGAGTGTAAACTGGACAAATTTAAATCAATAAATACATTAGGTGGATGTTGTTGTTCTCACCTGCAATAATGTATTCAGTAAATAATTTCACCATTGTCCTTTCTGCAGGGGTGCAGGGCTTTGGCATTTGGGACAGAATCAGACCCAACTGTCCAGCACTGCAGGAGCCAGCAACATGGGCTGGGGTCACCTCGAGTTGCCAGGTGGGACCAGAGTTTTGTGCCTGTGGGCTAAACCTGCCTCTCCTTACCAAACAGGGGCAAAACATAACCACCCTAAAGTTGCAGCCCCTTCCCAGCAGACCCTAGTGCTGGGCAGGGAGAGATGGGCAGAAGATGCAAACTACCCTGCATGGATAGTCATCATTTCATGCAAACACTGCCATGGGCTTGTCCTGCTATGGCCTGGGCCAGAGGCAGAAGTGATGGCCAGGGGAAGGTGGTGGGTCTGCCTGGGGCATGGTGGAATAGGGCACAACAGGAAGGGACCTAGGCAGCACTGGGGAGACAAGTGCACCAAGGAGGGGCATGGCAACAGGAAACAGGCTTGCTTCAGATGGCAGATGGGCTTTGGGGCTGCAGCAGCAGGAAAAAAACCCAGAGGCAGTCATGAGGCTGAAGGGACCAGAGCCTTGGTGTCCTCTCAGGTGGCAATGATGATGTGTGTCCCCCAAAAGGAGGGGGTGGGGGGTAAGGAAGGCCTGGTGGGTCAGAGGAGTGAGAGGCAGGGGTATGCTCAAGGGGAGCAGGCAATGGGCACCCCTGCCAGGCAGCCCTAAACACAGAGACCAGGGCCCTAATCCCTGGCAGGGGTGACCAGGGAGGCCTGACAGTCTGAGTAGGAATGTGGTCCCCAGAGGACACAGTGTCTGTTGGGGCTGGCTTCCACAGCCTCCCTTGGCCCTAGATCAGCTTCTCCTCCTTCTGCGACGAGTTCAGCTTCTCCGTCTGTCTCTCATCCTCTGCCACTGCCACCTCCTCCCCTGTCTCCATCTTCCTGCCTGGGGCTGGGGTGTCCCCAGCAATGGTCCCCAGGACTTTGGTGCTGTGCTCCTGAGCTTTGGCCCTGAGGGCGGCAATGCTGTTTTCTCTCAGTTCCTCCTGGGAAATGGTGGTTTTGGGATCCGGACCCCTCTCTTCCTTGTCACCTTTGTCAAGCTTGGGCAGGGCCTGGCGCTCCACCTCTGTCTTCCTCCCCGCCTCAGCCGCTGCCTCCAGAGACTTTTTGTGCATCCCTAAAAAGAATTGTTGGTATTCGGGTTTAGAAAAGCGCCTGGGCATGGGAAAGCCATCTTGAACTGAAAACAGCAAAGATAAAGAGAGGCCAGAATTAAGGAAAAGCAGAAACCCTCGCTTCATACAGCAGTCACGGGGAGCCACTTGCTCCAGCCCCCGTGTGAGGGCAGCCCAGGTAAGGCAGCTGCCTACTGGGGCAGCCTGGCATCTGTGGACTTGGGGCTGCCCCCAAAGGTCTATAATTACTCTCCTCTTCATTTCTGTCTGTGAACTTAAAGCTAAATTGTCCCTCCATGGGGATGAGGGTCTCAGACAGCAGTACAGTGGCCTGAGATTCACTGAGGCTGGAGAGGGAGATCTCTATTGCCTATTTCTGTATCAACCCACTCCACACAACCACCCCTCTGCCTCTCTCAGTTTCACACAGACAGAAGGACAGGACAGCCTGTCGCCAAGATGCCAGACAGTAGTTTTGGGGCATAACCAACCTGGGAGGTCAGAAAGGGGGAAGCAAAGAGTAGGAGTGTGGTAGGGTAGCTGCTACCTCCATGTCCGCACAGAAAACCAAGTGAAATGAGACAGAAATGGAGCTCCCCCAGGTGTCAAGAGCAGGAGGATGCAGCCCCTGGGACATGGGGCAAGGACGGTGCATTTGGGGGTCCTGACACCCCACACAGCATCACAGGGCTGGAGGAATGAGACTGAGATCATCTTGCGCCCTGGACAAGGGTTAGAGCCTGTGCTCCCAGGCTGAGCATGAAAGATGCTTTAGCCATGGGAATTGAAGGCTAACATTAGCCTGAGCACGGGGGCAAATTCCTGTCCCAACCAGATTCTGCAGGTCAGGATCCAAGGTCCAGCAGGAATTTGGGATAAGCAGTCAAATCCCATTGACAAGGGTCACTGGGGGACAGGGGGCATTCGATGAAGCAGGACNTACAGGTCAGGATCCAAGGTCCAGCAGGAATTTGGGATAAGCAGTCAAATCCCATTGACAAGGGTCATTGGGGGACAGGGGGCATTCGATGAAGGGAGAGCCTCACCCTGCTGCTCTTCACCCATTTTCAATATGACTGATTTCTTCCTTGCTTCCCCCTCTTTGTCTCTACCCATTTGCCAGCACCCATGAAGGCAGATGCTCTCTTACCCAGGAGCCAAGGGGCGCAGGACTCCATAATGCCATCCTTGGCAGACTTGAGGATGGACTCGGGCAGTGGGATGGAGTGACGTACCATGGCACCATAGAGTCCATACTCAGCCATCACGCTGCTCCTGCCCCAGCATTTCTCCCTCTTCCGCCATTTGGCCCGGCGGTTCTGGAACCAAACCTGGAGCAAGCAACAAGGAGGGACATGGGTTTTTTAGCAGGGAGAAGGCATGTCAGTCTGTTTCCCACATGGGAACACACATGTTTGTGTGGCAGGATGACGGCAGATGTGTGGATGCTCATCCTAAAGGCACTACAACCTCTTTCCCTATGCAGTAGACACCAGGCATCTCTCCCTCCCTCCCCTGCAGGAGCAGCAAGGGCCAAGTGTGAAAGCAGGTCCCACCCCTCTCTGCAGGATGTAATTAATTTGCCATTGCAGTATCTTTTTCTAGTGGCTTTTGGCTCTTGTGCCTGAGATTTTCTTTTATTATTTACTGGGTGTCTGAGCAGCAGCACAGGGCTGCAGGCAGTGGTGCCTGCAGGGAGGGCTTGGATGGGGGCAGATGATCAGCAGAAGCAGGAGAAGGAGGAAGCTGATCGGTGTGCTTTGCCCTGAATTCCCAGTTTGAAAAGCCCCTCATTTTCTCAGAAAATTGGCAGAATAATCTCTGAGCTGTGACCTGGGGGCCAGCGAGCAGAGAGGTGGGCGGCAATGGCGGGGAGGGGGTGATACTCGCAGAAATCTATTAGTGCTCTCTCTCTGATTTCCATTCCTCTTGTCTCCCTCGCCCTCCTCCCTCCCCAGCTCCCCTCCCTTCCCGCCGAGCAGAGGCATCAGCTTTAGATGAAAAATTGCTTGAGGTCTATTCAGAAGGAGGCAAAGGAAGAGTCAGCCCCAGGGGCAGCCCAGGCCTGATTGAAAAATAAGTTAATTTCAGTTTGAATCGATGGGCCTCAGGCACTGAAATATCACGGGAAATTAAAGCAGCTGGTCCCCAGGGAACCACGCCATTGACCTGCGCTAATTAATGCCATGGAGTTACCAGGCCCCTCTCTGAGAGGCAGCCCCTCCCTCCCCGTGGACACCCCAAACACCTCCTCATTTAACTAATTAGACTCACAGAAAATTGGGTGTTAATTTGTTTAGGATTTTTTTTTCTTTTCTATTTTTTTTCCCTCCCTTTCCTGGAAAGTACATGGCAGAATGGAAATGAATGGCAGGGTCTCGCTGGCAGATGGATGCTCGGGGTCACTCCGCAATCTTCTCCAACTTGATTGCTTGATTAGGTCGTTAGCACATTAAAAAAAAAAATTGCTTGCCGTCTGGCGCTGGCCTGATGAGTGGGATGAGGCGGGAATCGCCTGGGTAATTTATCTTTTTATACTGCAAAGAATTTGATTTCAATCTGCAGATATATGGAGGTGCCTTTGACACCTGTTTAACATTACAGAGCTGACAGCTTAACCCTGTCTTGTCCCCACCGTTCATTTCCTTGAGGGAGCCCAAGCTGCAGTAGGGGGCACTGGGTGTCTGTCCCAGTCCCCCAGATCTGCTGTGGGGACAGTAAGACTGATGCCAAGGAACGATGTCCTGCTCTCAGCTGGTAAGGTAAGCTCACCTCTTCTACCTGTGCGGAGAACTGCACAGCACTGCAGCCCCATGGTGAGGACAGAGCTGCAGGGTAGGTGGGTGGTTTGCTAACACTGGTGACAGCCAGCCTTGGCCATTCCTGGGAGCCTAGCTGGCCTGCTCCCACAGAGAGCTGGGTGGGGTGGTGGTCTCAGCGGCTGTGATCCCAGTTTCTCCCAGCAGAAGACACTCTGTGCATGTCAGAGGGGTTTTTACAGCCAGGCTGCTTCACCACACATCACCTCCTCTGCATGATAAACAGTCTGATTTACACTTTCATACTGCTGATATGTAAGCTCTGGACCATGGATGGTTGCAAATCCTCCCGTGCCTGAGCAAAGACCCTTAGGAATGCACAGCTTCCTCTCTTCACTTGCTCCTCTGTGCCTTTGTGAAACACAGAATTGCTTGGCCCTGCAGTCAGCAGGATATTGGCAGGGTCTCTCACTCCAGGCATTCCTCCCACTCCCAGAGCCCAGAGTGAAGAGCTGGAGGGGAATGGCTCACTCCCACTCCAACCTCAGCCCAAAATTCCATGGTTCTTTTTCACCCAGCAGGCACAGGCAGCAGGACAGCCACCCCCCTACAATTCCATGCTGTGACGGAGCAGCTTAACCCACCTGGGACAGGAGGGGGATCCTGTCTGTTCTGCCCTGGATAAACCAGTATAGTTAGATCCATCACAGCAGAGCTCCTCTGGTTTCAGAGAGAAATTCCTGCACAGTCCAGTGTCTGGTGCCTGTAAATCTGGTTGGATTTGGGGCTGGAGTGACACATTTCCACGCAGAGTAGCTTGCAGGGCTCACCTCTGTACAGCTGCTTTTGTCACCAGCTGACGCACTTAGGATCTCAGCCCATAAACACATGGAACTTGGTGGTTTTTCCACCAAGTACCATGTGGGTAAATTTTTTAACTCTCCTCAATCTTATTTTATCAGATGCCTATTCACTGATGCTTTTACTACCTTTCCCTTTCTCCTCCCTCCTGCCTTGATGCCCCAAACATCCTCCCCCATGCCTCATGCTCCCCTTCCTTTCTCCCTGGCCGGGTCATAGCCTGCCCACTGCTACTAAACCTGATGCCCCGAAGCATCCCACTTTCCATGGTAGTGTTACACAAATACTGGAGGCAGCAGAAGCTTTGCCAGCTGGCAGCCCAATTTTGACTAGAGATGGTAGAAAATTTTCAATCAAAAAAAGCTGATTCAATCACACAGGAAAAAATGCATCCAGCCAGTGGAAGTGTAATCAAAATTACCTATGGCTTTCTTGTGAATGCTGTATTTTAACCTCAGATGCATAAGACATGCAAAATCCATGCTTTAAAGCCAAATGGAAATATCAAAATTATATCAACATCTCAGTAAGATTATTCTGAGATTTCTGAAACCAATTTTGGTTATTTGATCGGAATTTCCTCTCAGTTTTGACTAGGAAAAATGAAAGTTTGAAATCCCAAGATGTCTATCAGAACAGAAATCAGGAAGACTGACCATCTTGCTTTAATACCAGGAGCGCTATCTTCATCTCATGCATGAAGCTGAGTGAATCCAGTGGTGCTCTTTACAGAATATTGCTGGGATTAGATCCCAGCCCAGCATCTCTGCCACAAGCTGATCCCAAGGAACATGGAGAGAAAAGCTCCAGCATGGCACTGGCAGCTCCCATACCATTTCAGATCTGCAGAATTGTTCCCTGTGGCCCGTTCTCACAATCTGGTACTCATTCAGGTGGCTCTTTAGTGGGACTTTGTTCTGGAAGATCTCACTGCTTTCTTCAAATTTCTTGATGTGTTACCAGAATTTTCCCATGCTTTGATTCTGAGCTGAATTATGCACTGGTTTTAGTAATTCAGAGTTATTCTCAGCTGTGTTGGTACATCAGCCACAACTTCCAAATACACAGTTATTTATTATTGGCGCCTCACTTCTCCTGGAGCGGGTCTCATCCTCACACTTACATTTACTCATTGGTTTTGATATTCTTCCACTGCTTACTGTTCTTCCTTGATTTACTTCTTCCAGCCCTGTAAAATTTGATCTGCTACAAGCGATGTTTAGGTTTGTCCACATTTCCTCTTACCCCTTCCCACTCTGTGGATTGGCTCAGCATTGTGAAATGCTTTATTGACATGGTTGTGCACCTTCCTTCTCACTTGCTTTCATGTGGTTCTCTATTGCACAGCCCAGGGTATGGCAAAAAGACTGTGCTTCCATACCTCATGGGCAGTGGCAAAACCCCCTGATTAATTTTAGACTGAAGCACATCAGATGTGCTGTCACAATCTGATGTGGGGAGGTGTCTTTTGGACCAATATGCTATATCTTAAGAAGTTTTACAGCTCTTTATTTTCACACAAACACCATCTGGGAAACCCAGGAAGCTTGTTCCAGGAACCTTATCCTCAAAAAATGGAAAACGGAGTAAAGTGGACAGGTTTGTCTTGCAGTATTGCAAAGCCTTCTACATGAGAATGTTTCTAACTTTAATCATCATCTAATTCTCACCTCCAGTGCCCACTGCACAAAGCAATTAAAGTTGAGGCACTCAGTGCTTGACCACAGGGTTGCAAGTGTTTTGGAGCTGGAGTTTTGGAGTCAAGCCTGCCAAGGACAACCTTGCCAGTTTCCTCCTCTGAATCACAAATGACGACTGACACTTCTTCAGATTATTGATGATGCAGAAGGGTAAATTGTAGGAGGAGGAATCTCTCATTTTGCAAAGGGATGTGAGACTCAATGTGTCCTTGTTATCCACATTCATTATATTCGTTAGTTTGTTTACCTAATCAGTGCCTGAAACACTGTCTGCTAAAGAGAGAAATCTCTCTGTGGTTGGAGATATGCATGAAACACTGTCTGCACACATGCATGGCTGTGACTCAGGAACCTGAATTAGCAAAGGGGTATTTTAAAGCATCTATGGTGTTATTGTGTATTGTTTCTGTATTGTTTCAACCTAAAATTTTCCACTGGTTACACTCATTTTCTTGACTGCTACTTTCTTGGGGTACACAGATAGGACAATTGGTATTGGCTTTTTCATCTTCCTAATATTAAAAAAAATGTTATTTTCCCTGCCCAAGCATGCTTCATCTACTAAAGGAAAATTCCAGGCTAGATAACGGTGAATTTTTGCCTCACCAAATTGTTCATACTGCCTTTGAAATAGCATTTCAACAGGGGTCTTACAAAGAACGAGATCTGTGGAGCACAGGCCGGTCCCAGCCCAAAGCAGCGCACGCTGAGTGTCCACTAGATGGCCACAAGCAGATGAACGTCGGCACCTGCAGACACACCGACACAGACACACAGACACTCCAGCACATGCCTTTGCCAGACTGCGTGGAGCAGCTGCACACAGCTGTTGGCAAACCAGCATCTAAAGCAAAGGACAAAATCCGAAGACCCCCCAACAGCAACGCTGAGACCATCTCCCCTGCCCGTGGACTGACAGGCGTCTTGTTTGCATACCTGCCACTTCTCCACTTGAAGCACTTTGGTGGATCCAGCTGCAGACCAGACAACACCTCCAGTTCACCTCCGCATCCAGGGCCCTGCTGCCACCTCAGCGCTCAGTTTCTCCTGACAACTATAGCTCTCCCTTTCTACCTTCTCCCTCTCCAATCCAAGACTCAACAATGAGAGTCATCAAAATGAAAACCTCATCTGAAAAAACAGCACCATCCTCACCCTCATATCGGACAGAGCCTGTGGCCCCAGCTGAGTTTAGTCTGAAGATGTGAGCACTGCAAAGAACAGCCTCATATCTTCCTTGGAGCATGTCCCCATACATACCCCCGAGCACTGTAAAATGGGCTGTAAAATGAACTGCCATGAGGGTGTGAGGTCTGACTGTGCCCTGGGGCTTCCCGGAATCCCTCCCTTTTAGCAATCACCACAGGAAAGTTTTCTGGCTGCTGGTGGAGACTGCACCACTTGAGTAAGCCTAGAAACAGTTTACTGCTGTCTTTTCAAATGTAATGTCAAAATTATTGGCACTGTTTATGGTGACATCATTTTCTATGGCTGGTGTAAAGTGGTCATGAAGTTAAATGAGAGCAGTAAAGGTTGCACATGGGCTGCATGTCTGATCACAGGACTCATCATCCCTCCTCTTACTAAACACTGGGAAAGAGCTTTCTGAGCTCACATTAGAAAGAGCAATTCCTGCACACAGTGTGACGACAGCCTTTCTGGAGTTGTGTCCAACCCACTTGGCTAACAAGTCCAACCAGAAGTACAAGATGAGCTGTGAGACAGCACTCATCCCTCTTAAGTGAAGATATGATGGTTCATCGAAGCTTGGGTCTCCTCTAAGCTAAAACAGTAACAAGGGCACGCATGGCATACAGGCTGAATATGGCATCCAGCAAAACAGTACACATTATTACCATGCCACCAGTCCTGCAGACTAGGCCTGCCTCTGAGTCCTGCTCTTAAAAGCACTACATGGGCAAGTATTGCTACTCGTTGCAATGCATGTGACTTATGCAACCAAAGTTGGAAAATCCTGCTTGACCAGGACACATATTTTAAACTGTGTTCCAAATCTGAGGCTTTCCCCTGGCCTTGCCACCTCATGTGGTGACATGTTCTTTCACTTCTTGTTAACCTACAAAAAGTGAAGAACTTCATTCGCTGCTGGGCTCCAAACTTCCCCATAGAAAAAAAAAGTGTGAACACAATGTGCGTAGTCGGTACAGTGAAATCAATGGTTCAGCACTCAATCTGTGCATCACATCTGCAAATAAAAGGCATCTCTGAGACATTGACTTCACCATGGCCACATTGTGATTCCAGCTGACCAGTAGTTTAGCTGGTGCTACAGCTCCGTAGAGGCTGCCATATGCTGGGACATGGCAGACAAACACCCAAATTACTCTTTTCCTAATGTGCTGATTGAAAAACAGGAAAAACATCAGGGTTGTAGGTGCATGATAGTCACAGGAAAGCTGACAAGACTGCACTAATCATCCTAGTCTACACAAACCCAGGGAGGCATTTGTCATCGTCACAAAGGGTGATAGTGCACATCCATCCTTTGGGTGATCACAATGCCTGACTCCATTAACCAAGCTATAATAATAATAAGTTATAATAATAATAATAATACAGGCTATCCTGCCTGTATTATTTCATTTTGCCTTTTTTACCTCCACTTATTCTGCTCTGCAGGTCCTCTAGCACAGAGGAAACCTTAGTATAGATCTTCATAAACATCCATATGCAATGCACACTCTGACCATGCAAGGACGCACAATAATTATTGTTTTCTTGTTGGAGCAAGGTGAGTTAGGACAGTTAGAAATGTCACATCCCCTTCATAAAGCCTTTCAATGGGCCATGAGATGCCAGCATTCCTCTGAGACTGTGGAGCACTGCCTGTGCTCTGGGACTGCCCCCTGCATACACACAGTGGCTCCATGATGCCCTTTCCTTTACCAACATACACCAAGCAAAGGGCAAAAGTGCTCTCTGACTTTCTCCAGAAAAAAAGTATAGGCACCAAAGGCTGTGCACCAGTAAGAGAAGGAGTCTGCAGTACTCCCTGGCACCCACCATTTTCTGAGCTAAGGACCTGTGGGCATGGGGACAGTCCGCAAAGTCCCCCTGAGGGGTACAGGGCACACTCACTAATACACTGTACCCTTGGAACATTGAAGCATCAGCTGGAAGATATCTACACAAACGTGATGTTTTATAAAATGTTGTAAGATGTAATCAGTTTCCATGCAACAGTTTGGACTGAGCACCAAAAGTAGAAAGTTGTGGTCCTTTACAATCTTCCCTTAGGAAGGTACATGGTAAAGATGATGTTTGCAATTCCTTGCATCATGCAGTGAGAGATGTCTAATCACCCAAACTCAGATAATCCTTCATGGAGTTCTTAAATCTGGGGAAGGAGGAGGACCACCAGAGCCAAAGAGCAGTGCAGAACAGTGGTCTGGCCCCAGACCACCACTCAAGAGGTAGGACTGGCAGTTAGCTTCGGGGTGACCCTTCTGCGCTTTACTCCCATCACGTGTCTGCTCCTGGCTCTATGTGTTCCTCAGCTCTGTGTACCCTTAACCTTCTGTGGGTAATTCACAGCTCTGGGGTTTTCACATGACATCTTACAGCTGCAGAAGACTGATGCTCCAGGCACTGACTGCTGCTGTGCCACTGACGCTTGCAGACGACACCATCAGCTCAGACTAGAGCATAGCATAGCGAACAGTGTGACCTACAGAGCTGCCAACAGCCCGTGGGTGCTGCTTGCACCAGGATGGCACATCTGAGCTCACAGCACATTTGCAGATATCCCCCATGCTTAGTCCACCCAACCAAGATCTCCCAGGCTGGGACTCTCCCTCAGTGGTCGCTTAGACCCTGAAGCCTTGATCTCGGTCATAGTCGTCATATTAGCTCAAGAAGTTGACCCAGTCAACAAAAAAATAGTGGGTTCCTGTAGTGACAGTCATGGGGCATTCTGAGTTGGAAAGAGAGCAATGAAGCCAAAGATACGAAGAGACCCAGATATCAGAAACACGGATGAACATAAAGCAAGTTATCTTGCAGTGGACATTGCTGGCACACCTAGCACTTTTAGTAAGATCCTGTAGCAACCGTCCGTTATCCAAATCCATTCCTCTTTTCTGCTCCACAGAAGAAACTGCCAGCCTCATGCATGTACACAGCAAGGTCAGCAATATATCTGTTGAAGACTAGACTTCTCTACACTGCCTGAGCCTGTGCAAAACCAGGCTCACAGAACACCCGAAGAAGGCCAATGAAAAGGCAGAGGAGGTTTGTGCTGCCAGAGAAAAATAAGAACTTGTTGAGACCTATCAAGGTAAAAGGAAACAGAGAAAAATAGATCCATTAAGAAATAAAGGGGAGAGTAAATTAACTGAGTATCTAAAATGCCTGTGTTATTGAACTGTTAGAAAAACCTCTATTCAAAGTCAGGAAAGGAGGAAAACTTCATCATAAAGGGTCATTAAAGGAAAACACAAAGACAACCATCAGCTGGTCCCTCTGCCAGGCATCCTAAGACTGGAGGGGAATCAACTATTCAACTTGCTGGGCTAACCATTATTTTTTTAAAAGCCAGTTGTGAAAAACTGCAGTGGTATCAGAAGAGAGAAAAGAAAGTTCATGATTAAATGAAAGAGTGGATAGAAGTGTTCCCAGCACAGGGATTTGGGGCATCATTTCCAGAAGAGTTTAAGTGATTGAGGAACTGCAATGCCTATGCAAACTCAAAGAAGTGTTACCCTTAAACAACTGTTGTTAAGAAAATGGGGGATGGATGCAGGGAAGAGTTGTCACAGCCTGGCATTAAACCTGCAGAACCATTCCTAATTCTCCTGGACGTGACAAGGAATGCCTTTGCCAAGGCACTCTACAGAAATGGGCTTTGGCATGTTCTGTTGTCCATCTGTCTTTCCTCTCTCAGGGAAGTCATGAGCCCCAACACTTGCAAGTGTCTGACCCTTGGTGATGGTGTCTCCAAACCAGGGAGAGAACAAGCAGAGTCACTGCAAAGAGTGCTGTTTCCCTCTCAATACTGTGGAGAAGCACACCAAGTTCACAGTTCCTTATGCTGGGACAGCCATAAACATCTTGCAAGAAACAAGAGCGGAAGTCAGTGACAGGCAAGTTTGAGTTTATTTGTTTTTCTGTCCCATTTAGGAAATTGGTCAGTAGCTAAAGCAACTCAGGTACTGAACACAGAAGGATAAAGCAGTACCTGGGTATAGAAAACATTCATAACTCTGTATCTCCACATCTGCACTAAAAAGACCTTTTGAAATCACCTACAGCCCCAGCTGTGGCAAAGTAAATCCCACATCCTAGGCAGGTAATCTGCATGGTCTAGCAACAAACAGCAGAGTCCCCACTTCACGGTAAGCTGAAGAGTTGCTCCTGACCCTCCATTTGCCTTCCTTTCTCCTGCCACATTTTCTTTCTCTGTCCAAAGGCATGCAGTGTAAGACTTTTCAGACAGGAATGTCTTTGGGAAGGCTTGCCTGGGCCCCTGCTCTTGCCTGTCACCCAGCCCCTCTGTTTGCAGCTCTGGTAATTAACTTGTAAACGAAGTTCTAGCACATGGGCTGAAAACAGGCCATAGATAAAGGGTAATGAAAACAATCCATTACAGAAAGGGCCAAATTAAACAACTCTTAATTGAAAAATGGAAATGAATATGAATTTAGATCAACTAAACAAGCATGTTATTGAAGAGGCAGCAAAGTGGATGAACTCCTAACATACCAATTAAAGACATGGAGCGAGAGGTGCACCATACGGCATGAGAAAATCTCATAATAATATTCTCACTAAGCCAGTAAGTTTGATTAGTTTTATTACTCTCAGTTGTATACTTCCTACATTTCTAAAAGCATAGGGGAAGTTAATGACACTTATCTGATATCACATAGCCATGGCTTGCCCCAGTACTCAGGGATTATTGGCAAAGGTAGCCAGCAGTAGCTGCGCAACTCTATTTCATGATTAACTGCTTGCGGGGTTCTTTGAAAATAGTATTTTATATATATATACGTATAATGAATACACAAAAATATATTTTGAAATGTGGCTCAAACAACAGCAACACCTTAGGCTTCCCCTTCACCTTGGTAATCTACCTCCAAAAACCCTGACCACTCTGGTAACCTCCTTAAAAGCTGCGTGTTCTCCATGAACCTGCTGTATAGAGATTCCAGTTGGAACCCACTGGGCACTGGCAGTGTGCTTCATGCTGGCCTTTCTCTGTTCTATGTAAGAGAGTCACTCAAAGTTTAACCATTACCAAGAATAGACAAGTTCTCACTTCTTAGAGTAACAGTGAGAAGCTTGGAAAATCCAACACCACCACTACTTTCTGCATCATTAGGAAAACCTTTGTCAACCGTTCCAGGCACAGATTCTGGAAGGGTCACCAACTGCATGGAGTAATCACAGCATTTCATTCTTACACCACAGGATTCAGACTACAACTCAGCACTCTGCAGCAAGCAAGAAAAGCTGGCAGGAGAGAGAGAAGCCAGGGCTGCTAAAGCTGCATAAAGTTATTTTTTTCTTCACACTTTTCATTATGTTTCTTGGGGGAACTCCTTGGGTTCACTCCTGAGCTCACGCTCAGTGCAGTTCAGGTTCCTCAGGCCTTTCCAAATTATGTTCACCTCTAAATGGAGAATCTTTTTGCAAAAATGAAGCGAGCTAAGGCTCTTGTTCTGGAAAAATACTTCCTTGGTACAAATGCTTCCCTCCAAATGGCTACTCTTCCTGATTTCTCCATCCTTGTTCAACTCCCAAAAGGCTGCACAGTGATACTGAAATGCATTAATCTGAAAGCAGCTAAACCAATACATTTTCAATTAAAGATTTAGTTGACCTTGTTTCGGTTTTAGCCAAAATTGACCTCTTAGCTGCCTGACAAAACCTGCTGGATACACAGACAATCCCCACTTCTCATGCACAGCACCAGACTTTTCTTGGGATTCCTTTTGCTTACAGGAGCAATTTTATGTGTCCCAAAATTCATCATCCACATAATTACCATACAATCTTTTAACAATATGAACTGACAATTTTTAACACTTTTATTATCTTTCTCAATTGATTAGTTCCCTAAAAAGGTGACTCTAGTGCCCCCCCAAATGTCAGTTAGGATCTTATTTTTTGGAAATACTGATTAATCAACTTATTTGATTGGTAGGAGACATATTTCAAGGACAAATATATATAATCATTTCAATAATCCCAAATCAAACTGTTACTGAACTTTAATATTGAAATTACTGTGTTTAAAGTTCAGAACTGCTACATGTTAGTAAATTCAATAGGGGTAGTTTATCTAAAATCTACACATTACACCTAAGAGTATTTGTTATGAGAAGCAGCAGTTTGAGACAGATGTCACAATTCTTATCAGCTTGAAGCCATTTTTAGTACTTCACTCTGCTTATTAAGATATACTTCCCCACAGGATTCTACTTACCTCACCTGGATTTTACAGAATGGTCTGTGTTCATTCTAATAGGGGCACCTTAATTCTTCTGAATATTCTTTCAAATACTTTGATTAACGTGGATGTTTTCAAGTGTCTTGCAAACTGGCCGCAGTGACACCTAGTCTGACTTGTGCATAGTGTCTCACTATGAAAAAGAATTATTTTCCCAATGGGAAGGTTTTCGTTTTCCTTCCCAGAGCAGCCAGCTCAATGAAGGAGGAAGACGCACATGGTGTTAAAGAGTGCTGCCTAGGAAAAAATTACATGTTCATCTTCTCTTTAAGTGGAGGATTTGAGTATTTTTTTCCTGGATTCAATGTTCTCTCAAACCAATAACTTTCTTGGCCTCTGATGGCTATTTGTAGAGTTCCGCTGAAGGTTCTACCTGCAAACAGTTCCTATATATCATTCTTCCAATTGCACCCTTTGAATTTCGCCTTCACATCAAATTTCATAGGTGATTTACTTTCTCTTTGACTACTACCTTCTGAGAAATAATTCCATGAATGAAAATAAGGGGTAGATATCACTCGCAGGTGTGGATCCAGTGAGAACCCACACGGAACGCTGTGGAAGTCCACAACGTATGATGCTCACAACAATCTTAGAAAACACTTTCATTAATGACATACAAGAGGGAGAGCAGAATGTTGAAAGATGAGAGGAACTGTAAGCCACAATGAAAATGAAAAAATATAGAGCTCCCTTGAGCAGTTGGAAACTCATGCAAGGAAAAAAATTCAACTATGTGGAATTATAAATACTATGAAAATGGGAATAAAGATTCATTGTCAGCTGTCTCTTCCAAGGGGCATTAAATGATGTTAAGAGATTCAAAGCAAGGTTTACTTGACTCAGGCAGTTCTGCTGCAGAACTTCTTGCTGCGGGATACTAAGATATTTACATGTGTTCAAAATCCCAGGAGGCTGGTAAAGTACTCAGGAAGTATCACTGGATAGCTGCCCTGTTCTCATACTCTAGTACCCACCTCTTGCCAGTGTCGGAGCTGGTTGGGCTGTGATTATGGTTGTTAGACAAAGTTAATAAAATGCCATAAAAAAAAATGCCCAGAACACTGAAGGGAAAATCCTGAGCATAAAAAATACCAAACAAACCTGTCCAAAAAAAGTTTGAAGTGACTGAATTAGATAAACAGAAATAAACAAATAAGGGAGCAATCAGATCAGTGCTAATCCAAGGCTGTTCCTACAAGGTCTCAGAAGTCCAGCTGAACCAGTGTGAACACACCCAGCATGCAGTTGTAGGCATGTGGTCCCTCATCTCCAGGAAGACTGATGGGCAGGATGGGCTTCACATAAGAACAACCACATGATTAAGAGATGAGTGTGTTATTTATGAAGGCTGATTTAAGGAAAGGTCTTTTCAACTTGTGTAAGCAATGATAAAAACCAAAAGTGACAGCCAGGAGAAGAAATAGCTTGGACTTACTTAAAGAGGGTGAACAGTATAACAAGGGGGAAAGAATTAGGCTCATAACACAAAGGACTAAAGGTGAAAAGAAATATGAGGTTAAATATCAAGAAGAATGATCAAAGGTGGGAATCATCTTGGCATGGCTTGTCACACACAAAAAACTATGGACAAGGAAACTTCATAGAATATGTAGTAAGGGATAATAGGTTGCTGACCTACCAGAAAGAACAGTGGTGCTCAGGACTTCTACATGACCCCAGTGCTCACCCTGGTAGGGTGCTCATGCTCTCATACAATAATGCCACATAAATTCTGCTTTCTCTCATTATTTCCCCTTTCATGATGAGCAAAACCGTTACTCATAAGCACTTTCTTCTGGAACACACATGCCATTAGTTACACCTGATGGTCAGACCATGGTGTGCTTCTGCTGTCCAAGTCTAACCTGATCTTTAAGGCAGAGAGGTCAGAGTAAGGAGGCCTCCTGTGGCATTGAACTCACCCTACTTAGGATGGAAAAGGTCTTTTCAGAAATGGACTGGCGAAGGAGGTGAAGAAAACAGCACAAATGTTGTGAAAACTGAAGTTTTTAATGTTGTTTAACATGTTTCAAAATGGCTTTTTGTTGTTTCTTGCCAACTTACTGTTTCTTCTTCCCAAAATCCCCCTGGACAACAGTTATCTGTATGAAAGAATGTCCTTGGGAAGATAAAGAGAAGTTTTCTTATTGGTCTCATTAACCCTTTTCTATTGGTTGTTAACCTTTCACTTCTATTGGTGAGTTTTGTGAACCTTCAGAGATTATCTATTGGTCAGTTTTTAGATTCCCCTGAAACTTATATAAGCTCCTAGCCAGACAATAAACACTCTCTTGCTCGTCTCCTCTCCTGTGGTCTGTGTGTGTGTCCTTGCTGGGCTCCTGTGACCCCGAGGCAGGGAGGAAGAGCAGGGGGCTTATTCCCCCCAGGTTATCGGTTAAAATACCCTATCCTGGAGTCCCTAATCTCCCAATTCACCGTAGCACCCTCCTAGTTTTAAAAATTCTGCAACACAGGGAGAGTAGGCAGTTGTTTATTAGCCAGCTGCAGAATGACCTGGCAGCAAGTCAGTGACAGTTAAGATATATTTCAGCCTCTATTTCGCTACAGAAGTGAGTTTCAGCACTAGAAGGATGCTCCAGAGGCTGAAGCAGTACATTCAGTGTCCAGCTCTGCACTGTGCGCCATAGTCATCTCCCTCTACCTCACACATAGTGACGATCCTCAGCTCTGGACAGAGAAACGGTGCCTTTGGAGCTTAACATACCACCTTCTCTGAAAAGGTCCTTTATGGGAAATCAAAGGATCCTCTTTCTAGGACAGCATCAGATGGTGGGTGCAGGCAACACTAAACTCCCAATAAGTCTCTTCTCTCTTGACTTGATGTCCTACAGGGTCACAAGCAGAGAAATGACCCTCCATCCATCTCACTTTCTAGAGGCATCAGGGCTTGTTCTCAGAGCAAAGTCCTAATGCATCAGGTAAGATTTCAGATGATGAGCCATTATCTCTGAAGACTGGTGGAAATCCTGTCAGCACAAAGGTTATCTACAAGCTGTTAGGTCAGCAGGAGTCCTGCCAGATCAATGGGATACAAAGTACAAGCTGTTTTTATAAAAATGTCACTCTTGATTAAGCATAAAAATAAGGCTGGTGAGGGGGTCTCAGGACTGAGGGAAAAAAGGCTGCGCTTTTGTTTGTGAGGATCTTCCTGTTTGTGCATAGGGTTACACCGCAGCAGCTTTCAGCATCAGTGTTATCTTGCTAAGTGCCCTGTGAGCTACATTCCAAACCCACAAGGGAGCAACCTCCTGGGCCATCTCTTTAGCAAAGAGAGAGCACAGGCTCAAGAAGTAGCTCAGCAGGTGCTGGGCACGCATAAGACACTGAACTGAAGGAGAAACTAGGGAAACTAGGACCCTCCCAACACCATGTAGCACTTAAGACAATGTCTCTTGTAGAAACTGCTATACACCAGTCACAGGGGCAGCCACTGCCACTGTGCAGAGGACTAGGCCAGTTTAACTCTCAGCCAGCCGAGAAATATTACCTGTACCTGCTGCTCAAGGCTCGGCCATTACAATCCTGTGCCTTATGTAGCAACCTGGCAGGAGCAAGTCATGGGTTAAAGGAGGCAACAGAAGCTGCTGGAGCCCACCCTTGTGAATATCATGTGTAGTCTGTCCAAGATATTGTGCCTCCCACCCTGTACACAGCAGCTGTAAGTCCTCTCTGGCTTTTTGGCTGTAATGATTGCTTGCATTGATTGCTGCCACACAGGACAAAGGATGGTGCTGGCACAGCCCTGCAGCTCAGGCTGCTCCTTATCATTGGAGGATTCATCACACAGTGGTGATACTCCACGCCACCTGATTCTACCTCCTCACAGTGGCATGACAGGACTGACATGCAATTAAGACATAAATGTTAAAAATTGTAAGCTTACCAAAATTTAACAAATTAACAACAACACAAAAAAGTATCCCCAGAAACTTTTAGGGAAACTTCACTTGAGGAGGCATTTGCCTTCTCAAGTGAAAATGATGGTGCAAACACCTCACTGGGACTCCCCCATCATTTCCACACTGAGTCAACCCACAGCACTACAACCTGCCTATGCCATCCCTGTGCATCCTTCTGTGCCCAAAGGAGCAGAGATGAGCTCTTTCCTTCCCACAATGCCCACCCAGACACGGTCTCTAGGAGGTTCTCTTCTTTCCTATACCTTCTTTCCACTAGCAAGTCCTCGAAACTCTGTGGTCTTTTCTTGCACACCTGTTCTCCTTCTCTGATTTAGGATTCCCTCTGTTACACACCCCCTAAATCACTGGTACAACACACCATGCACAGCACATGTTGACATACAAACACCAAATACAAATCTGCCAAGAGCAGATGATCTCTCTGCCTACCCATGGAAAGCAGGGGAGTGGACAGCCTGGGGGAGTTTATTCAGAGAAATGTCAGCCTTCCCACGCTATCTTTTCTTCAGGGAGGGATGAAAATGGCTGAGAGGAGCACAATAAGGGGGTCCAAGAGATATGATTACCTGTATCCTGTCTTCTGGCAACTCTGTTTTCATGGCCAACATCTCTCTAGCATATACGTCAGGATAGTGGGCCTCATTGAAGGCCTTTTCCAGTTCCTCCAGTTGGTAGGATGTGAAGATTGTCCTGAGGGGAGTAAAACTCTTTGATCAAAAAGCATAAGAAGAAGTGGTAAAGATGATGAAGAGTCAGAGGAATGGACAGTGAAACCACTGAAACCTGGGTAACCTGCTAACATATAACTTTTCCCTTTCTCCTGTGTTTCTGTACCCAAAGATCAGGTGTCAGGGCGAAAGGAGAACCAGAAAATACCAGAAGACAGCACTTTTAACAGTTACAAACAGTTCCCTTTCAAGAACCTGCTTCTAGAGAATGACTCTCCCCAGCAGTGAGCACCTGCAGTGATGGCAGCTGCTCTTGCATCTCAGATTCCACTGCCTCTTCCGAGGATCCTGGAGAGGATCCTGGTGGGTGTCCTTATCCTTTATGTCCCCTACAACTTTGAACCCACCCCTGGCCAGGCTTAAAACCACACCTCTCCTCCTCTTGCATCCAGACATTTCTTAACCCTTTGATAGTCACACTGAGATGAAGCAGCATCCCCTCAGCACCCTGCCTGGAGAGGTGCTGAGCCCTTTCCCAGCTGCTGGTACTTTACCTCTTCAATCTCCATAAACAAATAATCCTTCGCCTCGAGTGCTGGTCTGTGGATGAATTCTCTGAATGTTTTACCTACTCTACTCCCCACCACTTTTCACCGCTCCTTCCCCACAAGAGCCAGGGCCAGCTCCCTTCCTCTACCTTTACCCGATATCCCATTAACTGCTATCTGACAGTTTGCATTACCCCATTATCCTCTGGAAATCCTCCTGGACCACCATGGGCGGGCAGCAGCCCCTCCCGCCTTCACACAGCCAGTTCTCAGTTTGGGACAACCAAATTGAAAAATCAGCAGCTGGAAAGCTGAGACGGATGAAAGCCCTTCTCCAGCGAATTGATGAGAAGTCTCGGACCACTTCCACTTCCCGAGGATTAAAACTCCCACCTTTCAACTCCTCCAGTACAGAAAATGCTATTTTTGATATAAAATAACAATACTCTGATGGCAAAAATAAAGATAAAAACCAACCAACAAACAAAAACCCCCAACCAAACAAAAAACACCAACCCCTCCTTCCCCAAACCAAATAGCAACCAAGAAACCAAACCAAAAGAAAAAAATTAATCAAAAAACCCAAACTAAAATAAACCAACCCTCAACCCAACAACGAACTGCAGCCTTTTTCGCAAAGTCGATGTATAAATATCATTAATCTAAGAAATACATAGCTCCCGGAAGGAAAGGGGAAATAGTCTTTTTCTAAAATACATCCAGATTTCAGAAAAGCCCTACAATTCCAGAGAGTATAAACAAAAATTCTCAGAAATATCCTCCGCTATACAGAATGAAAAGGATTCCACCAGATCGATAATATTACTAACAAAAGGAGCATGCAAATGCAAGGGACCTGTCTGCAACCAGATCCTTCTTTAAATTCTTTCTTAAATCCATTCTCTTTTCAAACAGTTTTTCTTCAATTCTGACAAATCTGTGATTTCTAGGGACAGCAGAGGCACATCAATTCGTGTATTTTCTCTCTCTGGGACCACGGGAAAAATTATTCCAATTTCGATCCAGTTTACATTTCAACCATTCCTCTCCACCTTCCTCCGACAACAGCGCAGAAGCCCGTCCAGGCTCAACAGCAGGAGGGTTTTGCCTGACGTTCAGCTCAAGTTTTCCCTTTTTAGCTCATCCCCGGGTAGCCCCTGTCCCTTTTGCAATACACAATCCATGCTCCTTTTGGTGTTTCTATCCTGCAGCTATATGCAGGCTGTTGGTCATCTCCCAGCCCTTCCATGGTCCAACTAGGGGTCTTAACCGTTTAGTACAGAATATACAACTACAGACAAATATTGCTGGTCCGTTTCTGTCTAGAACTAAAAACAAAACAAATCCCCATCCAGACTGGGACCTGTACTCCAGTCCGGGCTGTGTTTTCACCCAGCCCTGTCCGGGACACAAAGAAATGAACTCGTATTTACTCCAGAGCACCCAAACTGGTAATGTTTGCCTGTGGAGGGGCTCCAGGTTCGGGATGCACCCTACAGACCGAGCCTCCTGTTGCACACATAACAGGACGCCTCCTGGATAGTCGGTCTCCTTCCACCCCGCATCCTGGTAAGCTTTCACTGGGGCGTCTTTTAATCCACCTTTCCTGCATCGTGGCAGGATTGATTTAATTATTCCCAAATCACCCTCAGTGGATGGTGTCTGGCCTTCCTTTGTCCTGACGCTCCGGCCACAGCAATGCCAGAACCCGGCACAGGATTTTTCGTTTCTGTTTATAAGGCACAGACAATCCAACTCCTTTTTAACTGTGGGAGAAGTCAGGCAAAGTCTCCTGACCATGCTGAGGGGAACCAAATCCCAAAGAGGATCTTCGTTTCCTTAAACAATTTTCCAGCCTTCTTCAGCTTCTCTGAAGGTTTTCTCTGATTACCAACTATTTAATCTATTGGCAAAACATTTATTTCTAAGTAATAAAATATTTAAATTATTGATAAGAATTCCGTCTTGCTGACAGCCAATATTAAGATTGCTGTATGTGGGGCTGAGAAAGGGTTTTATTATTTCTGACAGGTGGATGATTTTCGCTTCCCGAACACTGGTGATCCCTATTCTGCCTAGATGCTCATGGGCTGCTCGGGATTGCAACTGGGAATACCTGGATCCGCAGCCAGAAAAAGATTAATAAAAAGACACCTGTGGTCGATCCCCACGCTCCCTGTAGTCACGTCCCCAGATCCGATTTATTTTGGACGGGGAGAAAAAAAAAGGGAAGGAGCCGGTGGAGAAGCCGCAGGGGCGCTCCGGCGGCGGGTGCCGGGAAGAGTATTTTGCTCCAGGTCGGAGCGGGTCGGCCCCGCCGGGGCGGCGGGGCTCGGTGGTGCCCAGTTCCCTGGGGACTGGGGCGGCGAGAGCCGGAGGGGTGGCCACCCCTGGCTTACCTGTGCCGCCTCTTCTTTCGTTTCTTGCTCTGGTTTAGGGAAGATTTGGACATTTTTCGGTCGCTGGAGGAGACATCCTCGGAATCTGCGGAGAGACAGGCAGCGGCTGTGGGCCGAGGCTCCCTCCCCGCTAGGCACCCCCAGGTAGTACCGGGCCCGGCAGTTCCCCTCCCTCTGCCGGCTCTGGCCGAAGATTTCGTTGCGATCGGGCCGCGGACGGGGCACGACGCCGGCCGCTCCCTCCAGCGCGGCGCGGCCCCAGCGCCGCTCCCGGTCCCGGTGAGGGCAGCTCGGGGCGATCCGCCCCGGACAGGGAAGGCTCCGGGCCGGGGCCGGGCTGCAGCTCTCGCCTGTCTCCCCCGGAGTCGTTTGCTGAGGTTGCTGCTGTCTCGCTGCTAAAATGCAGAGCCCGGAGATCTCAACTAAAACGTAGGAAAACGGGGAAGCTGCAGCCCCCTCCCCGCGGCCGGCCATCCGCGGCCGCCTGCACCAGCCCGGGGATCTCGGACTGCACCGCAGAAACTCCGGAGCGGAGACGGAGAAATTGAGGTTTATGGAGCTACCAGCAAAAACAAACCCTGGGAGGAGCTGGTGCTTATCCGCAGCCCCCGACTTCCAAGGCATGCAACGGCCCGAGGGTGTTAAGGACAGGACGACGCCACCTTTGCTCCGAAGGAGCA
Source organism: Pachyramphus minor (assembly GCA_013397135.1). Taxonomy (NCBI): domain Eukaryota; kingdom Metazoa; phylum Chordata; class Aves; order Passeriformes; family Tyrannidae; genus Pachyramphus; species Pachyramphus minor. The sequence continues at coordinate 487,335 of VYXB01010065.1, read as the reverse complement.
GCCGAGGGACGGAACCGGGACCCACATTTCAATGCGCGCTCCGGTCGCGCTCCGGTCCCGCTCCTGCCCGCGGCGCCGCGCTAACTTGCCCAGCCCCGGCGCCGTGCTGCGGGCGCGGCCCGGGATGGACACCGCGTCGGACGGCTCCGGCCGCTGCCAGGAGGAGGCCAGGGCTTGCCCTCGGGGCCAGGGTCGGGCGCTGCTGCCTGCTGCTCCAGGGGTACCCGAGAAGGCCTCGGGAACGGGCCTGCAGGCAGGGCTGTGGAAGGCTGCTACCGTCTAGGAAAAGGATGCCGCAAGGCCCCTAATTCTCCGGCAACGACTTGGGGTCGCGGGGGACCGCTCCGACGGGGCTCCCCGCATTCCCGGGCCGGGCGCCCCCAGCCTCGCCGTCACACAGCGGCCGCGGCCCCGAACGGAGGAAAATACGGTCCCGTCCGCCCTTCTCCTCTTCCTTGGGATCAAAACGAAATCAACCTCCCGCCGCCGGGCAAGTGGCCTGTCGGCGGGGCGTGGGATGCGGGTGGCTACGCTGGTAGGGCGCGGCGGGTCCCCGGGGGCCGGGGATGTGCCTACCTGAGCTGGCCGTCTGGCTGCTGTCCAGCTGCCCGGGAGCCCGGGCCAGGGGTTGCAGGTGGACGCTCTGGGGGTCGGAGAGCACCTCCAGGAAGGTGGGCTGGGTGTAAAAGCCGGGGATGCCGCCGGCCCCTAGTAGCCCCATGCCCACGCTGCCCACCCCAGCGGGGCTGAGCACGGAGCGGGCCGCCAGCAGGTGCCCGGCGGGCAGGGAGTCCAGGGCGGCCCGAGGGTGTGACGGCGGCTCCTTGTTCAAACCCAGGATCTCCTGGATACCGAAACCGGTGCAACGGGGAGGGGTGGGCCCGGAGCTGGGCTTGACCCCCACCGCGGGGGGCGGCGGAGGCGGTGGCGGG